>BLKM01000354.1:989116-1184597 GCA_013340265.1 Coptotermes formosanus | reverse complement strand
ACCTTCACAAACACACACACACACACACACACACACACACACACACACACACACACACACACACACACACACACACACACACACACACACGATTGTGGTTACATCTGGAGATGACCTCGAAACTACATATACTGGGTGTTGTAGTGAATAACCTTGTAACAATCCTGTAAAATAGTGTATTCTGAATGCCTGTTGGCAGGGGACCATGGTCAAACAACTGGAAAAACGAAGAAGTCTGGTGTACAAATATTATGCCAGTAAATCAAGACATAAGTGGAAGACAGCTCTGTAGAAGTGACAGTCAAATAATTTTAATAATGCTGGACAGCCAATGCAATGGACGGACAGAGAGACGAGCAAGAAGTTAGGAATGCTCGCAGTAAGTATGAAGGTAAGAACAGTGAAGATGAAAAAGAAAATGGGAATACTGAAGACAGTGGTAAGAAATAAAGGTATCTGATTTCAAGAAGGAAACTAACTCCACAAGTGTAATATATTTTTGAACAGTATCAAATTATTCCTACTACATTGCAAACTGCTAACAAAAAAAGAAAAATGTTTAAAATGTTCCTATAAAAATACAAACTTAAGCTAAAAAAAACCTTACTTAATTTTCCACTACTGAAAGTCACCTGACATCTACTAGAATGCAGTACTGTCCATTAATATTTGCTAGATTATATGCTGTTATGAGGCTCCATATTTAATTAGAGTAATAAAATGAACAGATTAAATAATTTATGAACCTCTGATATGAAACTCAGTCTTCATCAACATTAAGGTCACCAAAGGACCTGGCTGAAGCAGACGCAAAGTATGATGCCTTAGTATTTACACTGAAGGCAGGATTCAAATCGACTTCGGGATGCAGAGCCCAAATAATTTCTTGAAGTCGCTGGATTTCCAATTTCTGTTTAAGCAACGTTCCACACATATCCTTAAATTTTTTTATATTACGTTCTTCCATAGATTGCACCATTTGTTCCAAAGCAGCTACAGTTTGCTTCAACTGCATAATCTCATCTTCCTTCCTGGCCTCTTCTCCACATACTGTTGGATTCATAACTGGTTTGTTACCATCACAATCTAATTTTCTGCTCAGTGTTGAAGCACCAAACTCAGTTTGCAATGCAACTGTCGTTTGATGAGGGCAAACACCTTCTGCATCTATGTGCTCGCTACTTCTAACACTGCATCTATAAAAGAATAAGCACATTAAAACACAACACTGAAAATTTACAATGGGTTTCCAATTTCACAGAATGAGAAAAATAATGAGTAAGTGGGTTTTACAGCACTTCAGCATCAATATCTACCTCCACCTGTAAGACAAGAACTCAAGAATAAAAATGCACAGAAAAGTACCCATTATGACATAAATATTATAATAGATGGGAGTTCACAATATCATCAAATTTTTGCACAGTAACTATGTCATGAATGGTGCTCTGAATTGATAAAACCAGTAAATCAAATTACAGTCCAGTGGTTGTGTGCTCAAATAAATGCAGCCAGGATGCCAACCTAAGAATATTCAAACTTTAAAAAAAAACAGGGAATACATCTGAAAGCTGAAGTTAGTGAGGTGGAAAAACATACCACAAACAAATGTATGAGAATTTAAATATACTAGAGAATTTAGAACATTATCTATCAAGGAACTTCATGCCGTATGAGTATTTAGGTTAACCAGTACTGCTAAGGTAATGATATCAAGAAATTAAGGTGGACCAGACATGTAACTCTGAAGCAGCAAAAAATTCATACACATTCTGGTGAGGAAACCTCTTGGATCAGTCCATCTAAAATGAAACCACATTTTTACAAAGAATGTTATGGTAAATCACAGAACATAAAAATTAATCACTGTCACAGAATCAGTTACATGTGTCAAATGTGCTTGAATGTTGGAGCACACAACATTCAGAAGCAACTGTAATACTTCACACCGAGAGGACACCCACGTAACCTGCGACTTCCTCAAACAACATAACCAGCTCACCATACCAAACATCATGAAAATCTATTAACTGGTTCAAAAATTGTTAAAGAGGGCAGTGAACACATACACATATGCCCGTATGGTATACCATAAGCCAAAATTCCCACAGGCAGTAAAGCAAGCTAAAAATGTACTTAGACCAACAAGAAACAGAGGTAAAATACAGGAACATTCCAAATTCTAAAGATATACAACAAGCAAGACACTATTCCCTGAGGATGGAGACTGAGTGGGTCTCTGAAATGTCAGAGGTTTTTATACAACTGACATGGCTACCAGCCTGTGAAGATTTTATACAACAAGCATTTTGTCAGCAGTTTAATACATTGTTTCTCACCAAAATGATGGTGGTGGTGGTGGTGGAGAAGGAGGAGGAAGAGGAGGAGGAGGAGGAGGAGGAGGAGGAGGAGGAGGAGAAGAATTTCACGTATCTGCAAAGTAAATGCCTGCAAAGTATATCAATCTACACAGTTTAATGAATTTATATACAGAAGGCCTTCAGTACACAAAAGAAAATGTTAGTGCGGTTTGAGAAGTTCAATAAACAATGTTACCATGGGACAACTATAAAGTTTGTATGGGTGGGTGTGGGGGGTGGGGGGCAGATGAAGACAGCAAACTTGTATTAAAATTGAACTAAGAAAACAGTCTATGGTCCATCAGACTGAGCCCATTCCCATTATGATACAAAACAATTTATCAGAAGTAAACATTCTGGTTATAATACCAGTTAGAAATACACAGTACCTTCTCACTTTCTCCAGATCTAAACAATATTTCAGTCCTTTCCTGCAAGCAATGAACTCTCCAACATATTCTCCACAAGAACACACAAGGGCACATTTCATTCCTTGATCTGTTTTCTGCACACAATCTGAAATGCCTTAACAAGAAAGAATATTTCTGATGTTTTTAAAAAGTAACCCAAAATGGCCTTCCACTTAATAAATGATTTAACAACTCAAAATAACTGCATACTCACACTCACTCTTCACTGTTTACTACACATCACTACAAAACCTGCCTGGTATAAAAATTGTTGAATCTGCTCAGACAAAGGAGTAGGGCACTCCTACTGTCTGGTTGGGCTGTGCAGATTTGGGTTCCTAGTGGAACTGGCAAACCATAACCCTAACAAATTACAAATAAAACCCAGATTACAGAGGATGCTGAGAAGGATACCTCTGTTGTTATTGCTGTCAGGAGAATGTTCAAATTTAGCACTCACTTCATTGTTACTGGGGTTAGCGTGGAGATTGGGAAGTTTTAAAAACCAAGTACAGGAGAAACTGAATCAAAACAGTGCCCAGGTATAAACGTCCTCCTCAAAACCTTTGGCCATCTTGCACAGAAGACACCTACGATTCAAGTTTTATGCTTACTTTTGTTATGAAAAATAACTTCAAGACATGAATGTAAATGCTATAATAGTGATGCCAAGAATGCACGTATAATGACAGCACTTCCAGCATCTGATGCAAACTGTTAGGTTTTTTTGTAACACATATTCTACGCTTCCATATGCACATGTCACCTGCCAAAGAATACTGTGACAAACTCCCTGGTCTGCATAATACACTCTCAGAATTGCTGTAAAATTACATAAGTAATGTAACATGCACATTTTGCTGCACGACTTATACACTGTTCATTTGGCATGTAGTGCTTCCTTAATTGAAGCCTATTTCTGCACACACGAAAGTGAATTCTCTCGATGGGCACATCCTCTATTGTTATACTTCGGTTAACTTGGATCTTTTATAAGGATGACAGAGCAGAAGCGGGCTTCAACACTATATTCTTTTGGCACTGTGAAACATATGAATCGATTAATTAAGTAACGTGGCTTCATGTACAATATGAACAGCATCTTGTGTACTTACATCCAAAACATTACTACCACAACTTTGCATAGTACTTGTCACTAAAGAGTCTTCATACATGTGTCGTCTGTATGTAAATGGTTACTAAATATCCCAAGTATAATACAGCATCGCTGTGTGACAAAATTCTATACGAAAAGGTAATTTGAGTTTTGATGTATGCCGGTTGCTGCAGAACCAAAAACTCACCAAAAAAATGCCGTGACATGTTTGTATTTCAAAATGTACTAACCTGACACATACGCATGTCTGTTTCTTATTGTACACGGATAACTTTCAGCACAAATTTTTCTATCACATATCGTACAACGAAAATCAATCCCACTTGACGCCATCCCTGCACACAAACACACTATGCTGTACTTCCCTCCAAAACTAGCAGAGCGATATCGGCATAGCTCTTCGGTCAGAGTTCGTCAGAACAGCCCAAAGATTAGTGCCAAACATCCCAATCACAGACGCAGATGCGTTCACATAATGGTCGCAATCTATGGTGCTGACATCTTTCCCCAAAGTAATAGTAATACGCAAACTAGATAGTAGTAGCGTTGCTCAGTCGGTGAAAACGTTCTGTCAACTCGCAAAAGCGCTTCTCATCCAAAAACCTCTTCGTGTTCCTGACATTTCTCACCTACAGATGCCTTCGCTTTTTCAACTGCGTCTGTAGAACCTTTGCTTCTTTGCAAATCCGTTTGCTCCCAGTCTCTATGTTTTGCACTTCTTGAATTTGCTCTAACATCACTTCCTCAAATTTTAATTTGATTGACTGGTACACCCAACATTGGCGGGTCGGGCAGAGTTTCTTGTGCACGAAACATTAATGCCAGACATGTTTAAGTTTTAGCACATGGTGTATTGTTGAAACTTAATTTATGATTTTGTAATTGGTTGAAAAAGTCATGGAATATCTTCTCTGAAGGGTGTCCCTAAGCTGTTTTCATTAACTGATGAACGAATGGTCTCAGAGTTTCTTTTCTGGGGAGGTCAAAAACCGTACTTCTCCATGAACTTATGACTGTCGGCAATATTTTTGTTCTTCAAACAAAAGAGAAGGTGGTCGACCCACTGTACTGCTTTTTGTCCCTCTCAGTCCCTTGATGCCTTTAAATAATTTGGGTTTTGGTATGTCATAAATGTTTACAGCTTTATATACTGTCACTTTTCTGCTTGTCACACACTCCATAACTACCAATAAGTCTTCCTTCAAAGAGAATTGAAGTGATGTTTTACCTTTGCATGAACACATTGTGCATCTGCAACAAGTATTATGAGTCACTGTAAAAAGGAAAAAAAGGCCCTCACCCCACCCATGTAATAACAAAGTCAGTTACAAAGGTAAGATTTCTGACAACTAGTGTGAGGTTACGCCTAGCCCAGGTGACCATTTGGTTGGGAAAAATATAAAATATAACCCAAACAGATTTTAATTATAGGAACATCATTATCGCTATGGTACTCATTCATACATCTACAACTAATAATTACTAAATACTTACTGCACAGATATCGATACTCGCACTGAAATCTTGTATTGAACAACAATAAATCTAAAAACTGTATTAGACAGCACAATGTATAAAGATTACAAATTTTTTACCACCATGTATCAATGACTGAAATGCTGGCAATGTGTTCCCCCTCCTCTACCCATCACTTCAAGGATCTAAAAATGTAGAGGTGCACCCTATAGCAGGCCCTGAGGGTCCAAGAGGGGGAGTAGAGGTACAGCTCTACCCGTTCGTGAGCCTCGGCACAAGGAGGGGATGGGGTGGCTAGCCGCACGCCCTGGCCGCTTTACCGCCAGGAAAGAGACCTGGTACCCATTATGCAGGAGGCTGGGTGGGCCCCATGGCTGGTCTGGATGGCTGCAGAAAATCTCGTCCCCGCTGGGCTTGTAGCGAGTCACTATACTGACTATGCTATCCTGGCCTGTGCTCAAGGATCAAGGACGGAGAAAATGAAGTAAGTGGCAACACTTCACACGCAGTGTCTTATGGCATAATCAGCATAGGCTACACTTGTCCTGAATTTATGGATGCCCCAGTTCACCTCATACACTATTAGGAAGTGAAATTATAACCCTATCCCAGAAGAACAAATATTTCAGTGACAGAGGTAATGTGTTTAAACACGTGAGCAAAAAATGAGGGCAATGTACAGATAATAGATTGTAAACCTTCCCTTTTCAGCTGC
This sequence comes from Coptotermes formosanus, assembly GCA_013340265.1. NCBI lineage: Eukaryota > Metazoa > Arthropoda > Insecta > Blattodea > Rhinotermitidae > Coptotermes > Coptotermes formosanus. Next base: position 1,178,519 of record BLKM01000354.1, on the reverse strand, counting down.
CCTGTGTATTACAAATTCTATTTAGAGCAACTGGGCCTGACATATCTTCTATACATAAAATAAGTACAAACATTTTTAATGACCGAATATTGTAACATCTTTAAAAGGAACAAACACATACAGCTGCATACTGTGGCCACTTCCCTGTAGAATACTACGCAGGACACAAACAAGTGACTCTCGTATAGAAAACACTTATGCTTCCTATTCTGTCCTTACGTATGTTAGCAAGTAGTTACAAACTGAAGCACAAGATGGCAGCAATAAACGGCAGTGGAATGTACGCTGAGTTGTTATTACAGTGTCCACATCTGCCAGATCATCGCATACACCTAGAGAGCAGCACTGCTTAGAGTATATTATTACTGTAACAAGTTTAGTATCTGGATGTAAATGTAGATGTCTTTCCAGAATTTTACAAGTTCACAACATGTATATTCTGTGAAAATCGCGATTTAAAAGTGTCTCCCGAAGGGTGTAATGTATCACAGTGAACTAAATACCATATGACCATTTATGATGATGATGATGATGATGACAGCAATTTCCAGTTGAAATTTTAACAGGCTTAATGGTAATTCTGGATATAATAAGAAACATTCCCACTACTCCTGACAGGAACTGAAGTCCAGCCACCGACACTGTAGATGGTCACTTTACTGACTGACTAAACAACCATGATGCCCTTTAACCGAGTCCATCATACAGTGCCTTTCTTAAGCGGGCTCTTTCTGTTATGAAATCCAACACTTTGTCACTGTTATCACAGAAGCCCATAATGGATCCTAATTTCATTGAAGCACAACTTTGTGGTATTTTCTGGCCAGTCAAATCAATCCTCAGCAGAAAGAACAAGCATTACACTTTCTACATAACTAAATCACAGCAGCATTTCAAATGGGTTCCATCTGTCAGTTATAGGAGGCTTGACACACTCTCAGCAACTGGCTATTTCTTGCCATATCCTTGAGAGAAGCCTGGCTTGCTCTCTGTGTCAACATTCCCCAAATCTTGCTGTTGCTGCTGTCGAAGGATTTCATTCAGCTCCTCCTTTACAAGCTCATCCACAGGACGGCCCAGGACACTCTCAATCCAGGCAACATCTATGCCACCAAGTACACTTGGACTACTGGGAACATTGCATCCAACATCCCAGCTGTACAATCCACTCAGTACATAATGGCCATCCCCTCGATCACAGCCAATGGGTCCACCAACATCAACCTAACAAAGGAGAAATCTCTTAACTTTATAAGCCAATATACCTAATCAAGCACCAATAACATCAAGCTTTCTTGAATTAGTATACATATTTTTTGGCCTTTTACATGTCTAGCATTGAACCTATTGCATGCAACTTCACCACTATTCCATAAATTGTAGCTTTTGAATGAAATACACATCCAGGAAATTATAAATGAAACTTTCTTCAGCAATTCTTCCATAACTTAAGCTCTAAAATGGTATCATGGTACACACACTTTGTTCAACACTATATTTCACAGTATTTCAATAACCAATAATATCCAGTCTTACCCACTGTTCTGAGAATGACTGGACGTTGATCTGAGCCAGTGCTGGATATAAAAATGGGGTTAGTTTTGTGGGTAGCAGTTATTACCCTGCTAATCTTAGATTTCAAAGCTGTCAGAATCATGACAAACTGGAGACCCTGTATCTCTTGCCATAGTTGCCAAAAGAAAATTTAAAAATAAGGTGGCTACTTTTCAAGAAGTTTCTCTACCAAAATTATATATGTATCTACGTGTATTTTGCATCTGAGGTGCATATTGAGCCTATCACAATCTTGACTTAACAACCTTATCAATATTCAAACAAGTGTATAAATTCCAAAGTTTGGCTACTGTCAGTGAAATGTGACCCACCTTGCACAAGTCTTGTGAGGGTGAAGTTGGTACAGCACACTGAAAGGATGGATTCAGAATGAAGTAGCGTCCCAGGTGAGTTTGTCGCAGCGTATCCTCACAGGCAGAGTGAGGGATCAGTCGGACAGGTATTTGGTGAAGAATGCTCCCAGGAATGTTCCCTGTAATGACACAACAACATACTATTTTGTTAGTCAGGTGTAAGTTCATGATTTCTAGCTTATGAAAATAGGTTCACTGTACCATAATATCCATACCTTGCAGTGAATGCAAATTATCTGGTTTAATAGACCTTTGTATGAATGTCACATTACTGGCATTCACATTTGTATGCATTGAAATGTAGATTCATGGTGACAGCAAGACTGAGGTTACGTAGGATTTCACAACCATCAGGTAGTGCAATATGGAATTTATGTACAGAGACAAATCACTGTCTGACTGACTGATTGACTGCCTGACTTCATGATGGCAGGCCATGCCATGGCTAAGGCGGTAAGTCGCCAGACTCTTACCATGGAGGCCTGGGTTTGACCCCAGGACAGTCCATGTTGGATCTGTGATGGAAAAAGTGACAATGGGGCAGGTTTTTATCCAAGTACTGCATCTTTCCCCTGTCAGTATCATTCCACCAGTGGTCCATATTAATTTAGTCATTCATGTACAATCTTAGCAATTGAAAACTTTATTACATGACACACCTAAGAGAAAAGTTCATGATGGTGTGTGAAAAAATGACAAATACTTCGCTGATCAGAAACCAAGAGTGAGCTCTGTTAAGTTACCAACTCTCACAAATTTCGGTAGCCAATTTGTATATATAAAAGGCAGCATGCAAAGGAGAATTGATGCCAAAGATGTCCTGGCCTTAATGTCTGATGTTGCAAATATGAAAAGAAGTAAGGTACACTTATGGCTTACCTAAGCATCATGCCACAAAGATGTCTAGGGAATGTGGAAGCAGTGCTGGACATATTCTTAATTCTACCATTAGATGGAAGTAAGTAGTTTGCATTTAAATCATGAATGATTTTACAGAAAAAAACAGGCCTAATTATTGAGTGTTCACATCAGAAATCAGTCATACTGTACACTTGAGTTACTTTACCAAAAAAGGTAAAGATGGGAGTCTCTGTGGCAAGGCCTCTCCTATCAATAACCTCACAGGGTGAGCCATCCTGGCACTCACATTACATAACAATGTTTTTTTCTCCATAAATAATGCTGTAGCACAAAGAGATGATTATATCCACAAAATCCAGATGTTATTTTCACTTTAGTGTTACAGTTCTAATTTTAAAGCAAGGTACATAAGCAGGTGTCAATGAGTGGTTTACTTATCAAACCAGAAAAACATTGTATTTGCCTGGTATTTTTCTACAACAGAAATATGCCCACACACACACACACACCCCTGTAATTGCTTCACAGTAGCTGATTTACTATCATATAACATGCGACACATATATAGAGTACTGTCCATTACAAATACGTGAGTACAGTTAGTCTAAGCAGGTTATTGTTTCTGTATTACAGCGTTTGTGAGTTTGCGTTTCATTTTGTCATTTGTTTCCACAGAAGCCAAATGACAGCCTATGATAGCACCAACAGAAGGCAGCAGTAAGCAGCAATGGAATTTTTGGTTGATATTATGGTGTTGACTAACATCAGAAAGAATTTTCTTCTAGATCACAAGACTCACTATTCTATCACACTGTCATTACAGCATTAGAAGACAGCATGCATAGTGATACAAATATTCATCGTGCATACAGAAGACAAAATAAAAGTAAACTCAGATCAAACCATACTAAACAGAACACAAGCATTTGTTTGCTGAGAAAGGTACATGTAGACCAGTGCTACCAATTTAATTTGGCCATGGAATCCTGTCACAATTTAAAAATGTTTATGTATGAAGCTAAAAATTACATAAAAAGTAAGTAAGGACAGTAATAAATAAATGTTGAACAAAAATAGGAGGTCAATGAACTGAAGATGTACAGAAACAAAAATCACATTTCATGAATGCAAAAACACTGGGCTGTATTCACAATAGTTTAGCCTAGTGGCTGTTTCATGCACTTACCTTGTAGGGCTTTCTTGCCCCAGCCAGTAGCGATACATGTGTGCTGAAATTGTGTCACATCCTGACCCCTAGGTGGAAGGCAGATCTTGTCAATGTGATCATCAAACCTTAGTTGTTTGCTCAAGATAAGCACAGCCAAGTCATTGAACAAAGAACTGGTATCAAAATTGGGATGGCGTGCAATGGCAGCAACCTGAACTAGTTGGATGGGTTTTGGCTGATCATGTGCAAGCAGCCTCCAAGTTCCAACCTCAACAGTTATGTCACTGGATTCCAGACTGTGGAACAGACGAAGGATTGTTACCATCAGAAAATTGCTCTTATTTTATTAGGCATTATGTGCCATAGAGTTTGTTACCACACCAGATTACACGCACATATATAAGATATAAAGGCCAATGCCTCTAGAATCTCATCTCTGCAGATTTTCCCTTACCCTCAGTATTAATAAATTAAGGTTTGTCTTAAATTTGAGCACAAGCATGCATATGCACGCACGCATGCACACACACACACACACACAAAATTCCTCCCACATCCTTTCAAATTTATCATTTACTAGCATCTTTACACCAATCAATGCTATACAGTCTGAGCTACTGAAAGTGTCATTAAATAAAATAATGGGTGCACAAATTTTCCTAACAATTTAGGAGTAAACTGAAAATGCTAGGCACCAGATGGGTTACATGAAACAAGTTCCATACTGAGAACCCAAAAATGTTAGGCCAGATGACATGAGCCCTGGTACTTGTGCACCCTTAGGCATAAGTGCATAATACGTCCTTCCTGTACTGGTCTTGTTACAGGAAAATTAGTTATCAGTGAGACAGGATGGTGATAGAAATCCCAGTACACAGGATTTAGAAGAAACTTAGAGAAAAGCTTTCAGCACTTAAAACAAGTTTTTGCTAAAGAAAATGATGCACTTTCAAAAGCAAAAGAGAAGAGAAGAGAAGAGAAGAGAAGAGAAGAGAAGAGAAGAGAAGAGAAGAGAAGAGAAGAGAAGAGAAGAGAAGAGAAGAGAAGAGAAGAGAAGAGGAGGAAATGAAGATTAAGAGACAGAGGAGGAGAAGAATAATAGAAATATATCTCCAGTCTGCTGTGTTTCTTAGACAACAGGATATTTTAAGTAAAGAATTCAAGCAGTATACATGGACAAATAAAGCTAACACTTTCAAAAAGTGAACAGATACAAACATGTACTCACTCATGAAGACAATGGGCAGCTGTGATCACAGCATTTTCTGAGATAACTGCAGCACTGCACAATGCACTTTGGTTCGAATTTAATAACACCAGGGCCTGCCATGGAAACTCACCAAATCCAGCATCTGTGTCACTCAAGCCTTGCCTTGACACCTACAGCATCAGAGACAGTCATGCACATCAGATGCAAGGGACCTCAAATTTTAATTGAGTTTGCAACACTCTTCTCACTACATTTGGTGTTATTTAGTGCACAAATTGTTGTCAGAAATTCTATGGTTTCCCTTCACCAACACAAGAACAGTAAGAGAAATGTATGCTGCTATTCAAATCTTTCTCACTATTATCACACTAAGCAACCAGTACTGACATGTATAGTATTCATTATTTCAGTACCCCTGTCAGGAAATTATGTTCTGAAAGAAATATTGGACTGAGTGTGGCAAATTAAAGAATTAAAAAAACTGTGAATAGCCCTGAGGTATATACTTATACTGTAATCAAATTATACTTTAATACCTTAAAAACATCCCAGCTTAAACTCAGTACAACTTTTGGAAAATTATGTTCTCACCTAATTTTAAATTTTAACATAATGTGGATTTGATGGGAGTTGTATGTCAAAATTAACACTGCAAAGAGTGACTGTCACTGATCTCACCTGCCTCCTGATTCCACAATCTTTTCCTGCTTGGGAATAGCCTGTTGATGGTCTGAAGGGTAATTCTGGTTGAGGCTGAGGCACAGGAAAATGTGACTGAGATCCTGGTTGAGGGATTGGTTGAGGAGATACATACTGGGGAAACTGTGGTTGAGGCTGTGTTGGTTGTATGTGAGGAAATGATGGTGGTTGCTTAGGAGGCACTGACTTAACTGGTTTTGTGTATGTGGGAAGTTGAACAGTACCTACAGGGTGTGAAGGCTGTGCAGGTGGTTGAGTGAATGGTCGTGGAGAAGACGGAGTGTGGTGTGAGACTGGTTGAGGATATGATGGAGATGGAAGTGGCTGAGGAGAAGGACGAACTGGATGTGGGAATGGTTGAGGAGCTGGAGAAGATGGGACATGTGGGAATGGTTGAGGTGATGGTGTTGGCTGTGGGAATGGTTGAGAAGATGGGGATGTTTGTGGGTATGGTTGAGGATATGATGGAGATGGTTCGGGATGCAACTGAGAAGATGGGACATGTGGGAATGGTTGAGGAGATGGTGGGGCTGGCTGTGGCAATGGTTTATGTGATGGGGATGGTCGTGGGTATGGTTGAGGAGATGAAGGAGATGGTTCAGGATGCAACTGAGTAGATGGGACATGTGGGAATGGTTGAGGAGATGGTGGGGCTGGCTGTGGCAATGGTTGATGTGATGGGGATGGTCGTGGGTATGGTTGAGGGAAAGATGGGGATGGTTGTGGAGATGGTGGAAAAGGTTTGGGATATGACTGAGAAGATGGAACATGTGGGAACGGTTGAGGAGTTGATGGGGCAGGCTGTGGCAATGGTTGAGGTGATGATGGGATGTGTTGTGGAAATGTTTGAGGAGATGGAGGTGGCTGTGGGAAAAGTTGAGGTGGAGATGGTTGAGGGAATGGCTGAGATGGATGTGGTTTTGGGAATGGTTCAGTATCAGGTTTTGGCTGGGGATAACCAGTTATTGGCTTCTTAATAGGTTTTTGAGGGAGTGGGGTGGTTCCAGGAAAGAATGTTCCAGCTGGTTGCCCACCAGGAAATGCAGACTGGTCACTGGAGCAGCAGATGCCTGATGCTCCATCAAGAGGCACTCTGCAACTCTGAAATCAAAGCATTGTTTTAGGATTTAAACAAACGGAAAACAAATCTTACAACTACGGGGGTATACTGAAAAGCAATGCCTCCAATTTTTTTCTACAAATAAATTAATGTAGGAGTGTGAAGTAAAGTGCAATCGTTCAGCAACTTCTGTGTAGAGTTTCACAGTTCTGCCACTAGAGGCCTTGTAATCACAATCCAGAAAATTGCACACTGTAAGAAAGACAGTGTCGTTATAGAATAAACAGTGTGCAGTGACTGAGTTTTTGAAGGGTGTAAACATTCCACTGACTGACATTCACAGATGAATGAACGTTCAGAGATGCAAATCTGGGACATGCCTGAACAAAAGCAGCATTGTAAGAGAGTTTGAAGAACACCTGGTGAAGTTCACTGAAATCTTGATGATAAAACAGTCAAACAGCACAGCAGCATACCTCAAAAAGCACCCAACAAGGCTTGCTGAAATTGTGATGATTAAAATGATGGAGAGCATAACAGTGGAAGACCTTGAACAGCAACAGGCAAGGATTACTGAAACTGTATTCCTGATATAGTACAGGCGCACAGCATAGTGTGTGACCTCAAAGAACAATTGAGGAAGCTAATGAAAATCACATTGATGAACTGATCAAGGACAGGAGTGAATATTCCTCTGTCTTGGTCAGTCTCTCACACAGTACAGATCTGGAACCATGTTACATCCATCTCTTCCTGAAACCGAACACACATCTGAGACGTCATCACATCTTGTCAGATGATTAGGTCAAAACAACAGTGAACATAACTTCTGTCAACAAGCAGTACAGTTCTGTTGTGATGGACTTGCAAAACTGCCTGAACGTTGATGTAGCTGTGTGTTCCACAGTGAAGCAACTATGTAAAGTTATTGAGTTTAAAAAAAGTACTCATTCTTGTTTCAGTGTAATATCTGTTCCCAACATGGAAAAGAAACAAGGACACATAACTTTTCAGAACATCTTCATACTAGTAAAAATTTTAATCAGGTGGGTATACAGAGAAACAAACATATGAACAGCTGTGGCCAAGTAGCCGGGAATTGGCTGTGTGTGGTACAATATGTGTGCCCCAGCTGCAGTACACCTTTGCATTACCGATGGGCAGTATTATATTTCTGAAACAAGGGTACTGGGACTCACATTTAATGATGCCTCAGAAGGCAGTTCAGTTGTTACAAAAATTATTGAAGTGCTGATTTTAAAATCACTCTTTACTAGCAGAAAGCAGAAGATATAAATCTGATCCACGGTTAGAAGTTAGATGTTCTGTTTTGTGCTTGTCAAAACAAACTTTCTGATTAATAAACAGAGCTGCTAGAACTTCCCTCACATAAAAGTATGACAATGATTATGGCTCAGTAATGAGCCTTACCCTAGCTGGCTGGATCCTGTATTGACTGCCACATTCATATGAATGCACACATACAGCACCTGCACCGCACTCATCAGGCTGTTGACCATGCCCATTATTCTTCATCATCATACCGCCTGGCCAGGGATCCTTGTAGTTGGGGTCTCGACAACATTTGCCAATGGCACCAGTGTCAGGATCAGCACACTCCTGCAATGTTACAAGCCTTACACGATTAAGATGCACAGTGCATATGGTTGTTGGGCTTTATCACTTCTTGTTGCTAAATTAGAAGAAACTCTGTTACATGTAAAGCATCCCACTATTAGTAAGTATGACATGTCTCACTGCTGTTACTCTAAGGTGTCTCACTGTTTTCACACATATGATGACACACGCTTATTATGTATAAGGCGTCGCACTATTGTTAACCAACAAACCAAACAAGTTACCTAATTAACCACCCTTCTTGAAACAGAAATCAAAATTTCAACCTCTTAGGCCTTATCCAGAGGCATTTATGTTTGATTTGTATCTAAAAATCTACTTCCATTTTAATATTATCCTCTCAGCTCCTTATGAGTCTTTTATGTATGTGCATTTCTTTTAACCTCCCTTTAAGCTACATATCTAGCTCACTGTTGTGTGCATGATTGAATTCTGCTACCATTACTAGGTGACATTATGTTTAAGGTTTTGTTAATTGCCCTTTGCATTGATGAAAAAAAATGGAACTTGTTCGTATTTCCTTCTTCAAGTGAAGAGGAGGTCAAGAGATTCCTACTCTATCAGGCTCCTTGGTGCAGGGTACGAGAACAGCACTACCTGAGGAGCACAAGACAGTAAGAATCTCTTCATATGTTAAGAACCTGAAAATGGAAATAGAACTTGTTTCAAATACATTGTGATTGTTGTACAAAATTTTTGGATACTGAAGTGAGTCCAAATAGCCTTATATGTTATGCCAAACCAACATAAACTCAAAAACTAACTTTAAACTTAGTTGACACCAGTCAGCTGTAATTTCAGGACGTGTTGTCTGATGGCACATCACATGCACTCACCGACAAAGGCACTCTGTTTTCATACTGCTCCCTGGTGAGGAAAACAGGCTGATCTGACATGACACCATCTGCAGTGCAGTATGTTTCTGGGACGCACTTCAAAGCAGCTGCACATCCTGGATGTGGGGTAGTGTTGAGAGGTCCAGTGTATGGGCTAGGATTGGGTGTTGGAGTGACAGGCCGCCCAGTAGCATCATAAATTGATCCTCCAATTGGCACTCCATTAGTGCCAGGAACTGGTTTTCCAAAATTAATGGCTGGAGCATATGTTGGAGACGGGATGCTGGGACTAGGGTACTGGCCCCCAGTGACTGGAAAGGATGGCTTTGGTGAAGGCGGGATATGAACCAGACCTGGTTTAGAAGGGGCCGGAGTGACATGGACCAGACCAGGTTGAGAAGGGGCAGGTGTGACATGGATCAGACTTGGTTGGGAAGGGGCAGGGGTGACATGTACCAGACCCGGTTGGGAAGGGATTACGGGAGCAGGTGCAATTTCACCACAGCTACCACCTGGAGCATAACCAGCACAACCAGAAGGTTTGTTAGGTGCAGCAGGGAGCCGGCAACACACCTCTGAGGCTGCATCACAGTACTGTATCTGCAAGACAATTAAAACTGGTAGTAACCTAAAGATCCAGGTCTTCTGGCTGTGATGTTGCATCGACGGGTTAGGGTTTCACAGCTTTCTGAAGAAATATGATGCCTGAAGGCAATATGTCCAGGGTTGAATGGTCTATTCTTCTTGGAGGAGGAGGAGGAGGAGGATGATGATGATGATGATGATGAAGAAGAAGAAGAAGAAGAAGAAGAAACAGACGAAGAAAGAAGAAGGAAAAGATGGAGGAGGAGGAGGAGGAGAAGTTAAAAAATTTCACCTGTCCTACATGCTCCAAATAATACAAATATTGAACTGTAATACTATTCATTATTTATTTTTCTCCTTTCCTCCATTAAATTTCCCTCACAGGTAAAATGTTGAACTATGTAACAGTTCTCAATCCAGATTCTTCCTGTACAATAATAACAGCACGGGCATGATTCCTCCCTGCTTGTCCAGCACTTGAGCAAGAAGTGTTGACACTATTTATCACTCATCACGTGTCAAAGACCCTTCTACAGTAGTATGAGTGTGATACGAAGGCATGAAGCAACATTCCTAATTTGTATGTGATGTAGAAAATAGAAGGATAAGAGCGCAACTGGTCCTGAGTCAAGGTCAACAGGTTTACCTGTTCAGCAGGATGTAACATCACATCCCACAGTGTCTGCTTCAAAGTGTCAAAGGTTACACCCTAATGGGCAAATTCCACGCAGTTCTTTACGTGCTCAAATCCCAACGTATTTCCCAAACAGACTGACCTTGTGGACACATTACCTCAACTACGATAACAAGAAAGGTACAACTATCCCTTGGCTTAATTAAGCATCACACTATGGAGCTATAGGTCCATGCATTTTAAATTCAGCACTATATGGAGATGACTGGTCAGTTTCATACCTTAGGAAAGAGCTTCTTGTTCACCAAAAATGGAGCTGGGTGGTCCCCAGAGCCAGTCTGGATTCTGTGGAGGAGAGAAAAAGCTTCTGCCCATGCAGCAGTTTTGTCCAAGTTTTTTTGGTTGTCCAGCCTGTAGCCCAGACATTACAATGACTGTGCTAACCTGACTCCTAACACAACTAGACAGTTAATATGTAATCTGAAGTTTTCACAGCACTGAATATTCAAATCACAGTCCTCTGGGTTATATCACCATGTAATCTCATAAGTTTCAGAGGAACATACTGCCTCCACCTTCGGGTTGACCCTGAACACAGCCTCACAGCACAAAAGACCACAGTATGAAACAGTTAATTAGCTACTTCCTTCAGTTTAATGGCCTTTAAATTTTATATACAAGTAATGGTAATTTAACCGGAGAATGGACAGATAATAAATTGTGATCTTAGCTTGTACAGGGTTTAAATCACAGCCTTACTACCTGCTATCATGACTGGTGATTTTCATAATTTTCTTCAGTCTGTCCAATGAAGGTCAAGGTATTACCATGTCAGGACTGCCACCTTCCAAATCCTTACCTGCTCACCACTCATTATTACATGTCCATATCACTTAGTGTTACACAGAGTGATTCAAGAGAAGTCTTTCAAGCTTTGTGGGTACATAAATGAAGTAATTCTGAATAAATTCCTATTAAAGTTGGTCTAATTCTGAAAGTTTAAGGAGTCATGGCAGAACATGTATACAATAAAGAACATGTACATGGCTAAAAGAAATACAACATTTTGTTTAAAAGCTTCAAGGAGAAGACATAATTTATCAGCATTTAAGTTTCATAAAATGAGAGAATTTCTTGACCAGCTAAATTACCATCCACTCTTCAAGGATGGCTCTGTATAGTGAAGTTAGCTGTTGTACATAAAAGCAACCACAACTACTGTTATTCAACATTAAAAATAACAGGTTTTTCCAGTACTGGAACATAAACGGTGACTAAATTACCTCAGTCAAGAAGCATGTCCAGGGCTTCATAACTGCATGAGAGGGGAAAATAGAGGAGACAGAGAGAGACAGAGAGAACTGGAGAGAGAAGGATGATATAACTACACAGGAGAGTCACAAGAAGTGGGTTTTAATGATGAGGTAAGTACACTCGCTTTACAAACAAACTGTGTACTGGCTAAAATCACAACATTAAGGTTAAAATCTTTTGTTCAAAGGCAGAAAATGCAATACAACTTTCACTCACTGAAAAAAGTTGTGCAGGAAAGTCTATGCTTGAACAAAAGAATCATACTATAAACACAACCGGATGTCACATGTCAAGATGAACGTAAAGCTGTCCCTGTGGTTAATTTAGTACCAAGACATGCATATGTATTGGGGAATGAAGGTGCAGCTTCATAACCATATCCAGTCACAAAAAATATTAGATGTTGCATTAACCAGTCATCACTTCAGTGCCAGTATTTGGACAGTCATCCTTGCAGATATAAATACATTTAACTTTTTGAACTCACCACTTATATCAAAGTCTTACTTTTAATTATGTTTGGCAATAAAATTTTCCAACAATTTAGAACATGTAGGCCTAGCATTGTGGCACCTTTCCCCCTTTTGCCTAATTATTTCAGACAGCATAAGACATTTGAAACAGCATCTTTGGATTGACATCTTCTGACACTACATTCCTTCAAAATGTTGGGACCCACTCACTCCATGACACAATGCCACATCCCAGGGGCCTGAATCTTCAGTAAGACCGTTGTGAGAACCTCAAATCTCACATAAAACATGTGGTCCATTTTCCTCTACAAATTATGTTCACAGCATTCTTAACTGTGAAAAATATTTAAAAGTTATGCTCTAGGAACATGCACAAATATATACAGGTTTTTGCCTTTTGATCTAAATGAAAACTGAAATGGGATGACAATTTTTTATAAAATTCTCCAAAACAAAATTTAATGAAAATCAGTTCCATGGTTCTCACATTGTTACATGCATGCAGACCCTGAGACATGCACCTTTTCCTTACAAACATGCCAAAAAGTGATGTTACAGCACTCTGAATATTTTCTTTGCTTTTGTATGACAGAAATGTTCTACCCACAACAGTGAAAGCCTACAGTGTCATTACTGCCAACATACCTCTGCTCTCACTTGTATGAGACCCTGTCCATCCTCGATGACCACTCCATTGTGACAGAGGTGTTTTGGAGAGCAGATATATCCTGCCCCACTGCAGGACACCCTTTGTGCTGGTGGAGTTCCACCTGGTTTCAGACCACTCAAAAATGGGTTGCCCTGAATATTGATGGGTGTTGAGTCAGTTCCACAAGCAGCAGCTGCTCCACCACCACCACCACCGCAACCGCCTGGCTGTGCAGATGGGGGTGGGTTTACACCACTGAAAGGAGAATTGGGGTTCTGCCACCAGTATGAGCCCCCTCCCTCTGGAGGAGATCCTGGTTGGTTGAATGAGCCAAGGCTGTTGTCAGAAACAGGAGTACTGCTTACTGGGTTGATGAATCCGGGTTGGTATTGCTGTCCATCAACGTCCAAGCTGGCGATGTCTGGAGGAAGAGTCGATGTTGTGGTAGTGCGATGTTTCTTACCTTTGTGGGGCAAAGGGCCATAACCCTGCCCCAGAGTTGGAGGAATAAGAGCTGAAGTAATCAGGATTGCTGCTATGTAAAGTGGAGACATTTTGGTTCTGTGGACGTAAGTAATGCATGATATAAATTATGCTAATATCTGTGGACACAAACCTAGCTATCAACGCGTCTAAACATTCAATAAGAGGATGCAAAGGTTCAAACACCACTACTGTCAAAGAGCAATCACGTGAGTCCATACTGAATCACTGTAATTCACACCACAACATCACAACTCTTTTTGAAAATAAATTTTAATATTATCCAGCTGTCCCCTTCTGCCGTGCAAGTGTCTGCTTCACACAAACGTTCCCCAGCAAAATTCTGTGTACATTCACCACTCCTCTCACCAAAATTACATTGCTTCCTTGATGGCAGGAGACTAATAATACTAAGCTTCATAGTATGGAAGAAAAAGAAATACAAAAATTAAGAAACAACCTTATAGCATGAATTCAGGCATAAACTCACATTTTTAGTTATCTGAAAAAACCGTAAACCTTACAGAAAAAGTGTGTTGGGCATAAAATGCGTTTTATTTCCGTCTATATCTCAGTAGGTATAGTGAGTGGGCTATGGGACAGACAATCAAGAAATCACGGCTCTAGTGGTAAGAGATTTGTCCGTTCTTTGAAGTGTCCAGACCAACTTCAGGTGCCCATCCAGCCTCCTGTTCAATGGATACCGGGCGCTCTTTTCCAAGGGTAAAGCGGCAACAGCATGGAGCTGACCAATCAGCTCCATCTACCGCCGGAGTTAAAAATGAATGCAGCTGTACCTCCACTCCTCCATACATTTTCTTGGAGTGAATAAAGACAATTTTCGACTTTTTTTTCGAAACGTTACGTTAGATATTCGGACAGAAACGCACTGTTATTAATATCCGAGTTCAACTAGAATTGGAACGTGTGGCTAAGGTCTGGTAAACCCTCCTCTTCCAGAGTAAATTTCATTCAAATTCATTCAGTGGTTCTTGGCTTGTTATACGCAGACACATGGGCAAACAGGCAGGCGGACATACATGGCGAAGCTAATACGTATGTATACTTTTGTAACTATTCATTGCCACACAGCCATTATGTCTATGTTAATGCACACGCTAATAGAGATAATATTTCATACGTCAGTCATAATCGACAGTACTGGCATTAAAATGTACGATCATATTTTTCCTGATCCCGGACAAACGATACATTTCACTTTAGAATCCTTCTGCCTAACAAATTTGTTTACACCATCAGGGCCATGTACAAAAATGTGTATGTTCTCTTGCTCACAGTTACAGTTTACTGTCAGCATCTCACTATTGGCAGCAGAAAGTAGTGTAAATATGCGTGACCATTTTGTGAAAGATACCGCTTTTATTAATTAACCTTTTAAAGCCTAGCGGTAACTTTACGTACTACCCGGTTTAACATTAAATAATTCTACGTGGTGCCCACATTGCGTTTATGTGCTTTGTACGGATCTCAGAACAAACAGCAACTTTTGCCTTATAAAACATTAAGAGACTGGTTTTTATTACCGAAGTGGAGTGTGTTTACAGCGCGGTACGCACTGAGTCCTTACATAAAACAGATACGTTTCGTCTTTAAAGGGTTAATTAAACTGTCTCCACGAAGCACAGTACTATTCTCCACTTTTAGTGGAACCCGACAGTACACTGTCGCGTTCGCAGAGTTCCTGTCCTGATGCAGATAAATCCAGTTTACAAATTATACCCTCCCCCCGCTAAAACAAGCTGATCAAACGGTAACACCATAAACTTGTATCTGGGAGGTGTCGGCTTCGAATCACGACACCGACTATCCTGACTGAGGTTTTCTTTCTTTTACTTGGTCCCTCCAGGCAATTACCAGGTCAGTACCTCGACTAGAACACAGTTTCCTCTAATTCCTTTTCAATTTCTCATTTGTGAATTACCCTACAATTCGACGCCGTATACTCTGAGTCAGTGCGAGCGTCGTAAAATAACCACCCACAATATATATAGAGTTTTTATCCAATCGTAGTTCTTCCAAGTGGACTCTTTTTCCTTACACGGTTTCCGGCTAATTTTTTGTGCACTTCTCATTTCTCCTACGTTTGCCACACGTCCGTCCATCTCGTCCTCTTTCAGTTTATAGTGACCTTTACTAACAGAAGAAACTTCCCGCAAGCTCTGATAGTTACAATAATAACCATGATAAAGGTTAATTTTGATTAATACAAATGGCAATAGTCATTATTTAATCGGACTTCAGGTCACAAAATCATTCAATAATATTTAAGTATTATCTCTTTAAACGAATCTAACCTTTCAATATACATATATATATATATATATAGTATATATTATACATCTTAAAACGATGAACGGTTTGCGTGCGAAACCTGATCTCTTCAGAGTATAACACTTCGCAAGTAATGCAGGTAACTTCAATGCTGTCTTATTCTTGTGAGTAAAATTTGGGTACTGTACATCTTTAAAGCCTTATAGTGCGACGTTCTCACACTTAACATACAAACATTTAAAGGAATGAGGTCAAAACAAATTCAAAAACTAAACTTAAAAAAAATCAACATTACATCAGTAAAATTTTCTTCGTACTGTAAGAAGTAACTGTGTTAACATGGCTATTTTGAAACAAATGTCCGATAATGAAAGTTAACCAAAAATAATGTTCCTATCTGTTTACAAGTGATAAAAATTCGTATATGCCGCACTGACCCGTTTCCTTGTCCCACGTTTATAACGAACCGAAGTGGCATTGCTACGCTACCACTCCAGTGATCCTTCTTATTATCTGTGACAATCTAGGCGAAGGTGATCAGCTTATATGTGTGTGTGTGTGTGTGTGTGTGTGTATGTGTGTGTGTATACACACACACTACCGTCAACGACATCTCTTTGTACTTGACATAAGTGGCTACACGTTTCGGCACAAGTTATGTGCCACAACCAAATCGCTACATGTACTGAAGAGTGAACTGTTATTACTCTTACAACACGTTGTACGAAACAAAAAGGCGTTGACGGAAAACGAGTGGAATACAAAAGTTACGGGGCATAACGGTTTGGGCTACCACAACTGACAGTGGTCTAGATGTTGGCGTGGGTTGTGACGTCGAAGGTACAAAGGAATTCGCTGTCTCTATCGTCTTCATCGGAAGGTGGAGGCAACGCGTCGTTCAGGAAAGCTGGTAGCTGTGTATAAGGCATACGGCATCAGAACACAGATCATCAAGTATAAGAAGACAACCAGATGGAAGTTAGCCGCCGCGGAAATCACAAATCTTACCTGGCTAATTTCTAGTTTCCTAAACATACCTGTCTAGAATTTAAGTAAGTTAATTTATTGATAATTTAACTAACAGGTAACCGATTACTAAAGCACAAATTTAAAATTACCCACGTACTGTGCAGTAAGACAAGTCACCATATGGATTACAACTGCGTAATAATTAGAGACAACACCATACAAACATGTGGTAAACATCCTACATGTTTCGGCCTTTTCCGGCCATCTTCAGGAAGGCATTCAACAAAGAAAAATACAATAATGGTTAGTTATGTGATGTGACACTTATGACATAACTAGTCACCATGGTATTTTTCTTTGTTGAAAGCCTCACTGAAGATTGCCAAAAAAGGCCGAAACATGTAACAGGTTTACCAAATATTTGTATATTATTGTGTCCAATTATAGTGCAGATGTTGGAATATATATGGTTACGAATGTAAAATTTAAATTTAATTTAAAGTAGGAAAAATGGTTTATTAAAACATAAATTACTATATAAACCCTCATTTAAAATTATACGTACATTTGAAGCAAATATATCGTATTGTTGGTACTGGAAATACACACGTACACGTACACGTACACGCAAATAAAACCTACACACACACAAACAAACGAATGAGTTCGTTGCAGGAATGGGATAAGACTGAGGCCTGTCGCACCAGGCGCTCACGGTACGTAGATGAATACCTAGCACTGGTGGAACGATAATTGGCAGGGGAAAACTGCCCCTCTGTCACTTTGTCCATCATGAACACCACACGGATCGTCCTTGAATTAAATCCGCGCTTCCGCGGTCAAAAGCCAGTGGGTAATCAAGTGAAGAACAGCAAGGACCAAAGTAAACGAACTGCCAAATTCCAGAAAGTGAGGGGTGTGGCGTGCACTGCTACCATTGAAACGGTACCTTAACAACAATGGAAATATATTCCCTTGACACAGATTGTTTTATTTTAAGTTGTTAACAGACAAAACCAGCTGTGTCAAGGGAGTACATATTTCCATTTGCTCTGTAAGCAAACACAGCTGAATGCAAAGAGTTAAAACAAAACCCCAAAATTTAAATCAGATAAAAAGGTGCTCATTCTGGTCAAATTACACACATGGTCGCCTTCCACACAATGAAGAAATTATGAACCACTTCCACACTCTGGAAAGCAGGCTAACGAAGGACTGACAATTAGCAATTGAATATACGAAACGGCAGTTCAAATTTTGACGGCAAACGCCAAAAATGAGCCTTCCAGCTACAAACTGAGACAAGAACTATATTTCCCATAAAATATTATGTCACTAAAGAGACCAGGTTCACAAGACAGCCCACTTATTTCACGCAGTTAAGCTCAGACGTACAGTCATAATCATTAACAGTGGGAAGAAACAGCGTATTTATCTGGCTCAACACACGGACAAGACATAGCAGGCTCTTGTGAGCAAGGTGATGAACTGTCGGGTTCCACAAATAACAGGGATTTCTTCAGGAGCTCAGCGACTCTTAGCTTCTTCAGATATTCCATCAGCTAATATTTGTCTAAAATTTAAATACTACTACTACTACTACTACTACTACTACTACTACTACTACTACTACTACTACTACTACTACTACTACTACTACGACACTCCAAGTGGACTTCATCCATAGTGTTACATTTGGAATGCCATATCGGTTACTTTACTTATTAGCAATAACGTTGCAATACCAGTAATGAAACAAACTCCACAGCAAACACTTGGCGCTTACACCGGCACTTACCTACGTACAGTCAGAATAGCAGCCAGACTATGCGCTGGAAGATTCAGAAATCGGAAACGGCAATATTATTGGTGTTTTCAAAGCATTCAGAGGGGCTCTAGGGCCCACCCAGGCCAATATTCAGTGGGTACTGGGAACGCTTTCGTGGGGGCAAAGCGGCTGTGGCGTGAAGCTGACCACCTCCACTCAGTGCCGAGGTTAAAAACGTGTGGAACTACACCTCCACTTCCCCAGTACACCTTCATGACATGATGTTCGTACAGCAACGTTGCCTTTTTTTAATTTCTCTTGAATGGAATCACTGCTTTCTACATTGGAAGTGTTCTATCTTCAGGAGAAACATGCATAGGCATAATTTGGACGGGGGAGGGGGGGTAAGTGTCCAACCAATACTTTTTCTACCTAAGAAAAGAATAGTTTAGTCAATCAAAAATATGTGCATTTGGGGTGAGGGGAGGAACGGGTGTATGCACATTACGGACTCGTTCAAATTAATCTTCCCTATCTTTTTAACTGGACTCGTAAATTAAAGTCCCTAATACCCACAGTCGATTTGTATACCCCCTCCCCCGGCAATGTAATTAGTGAAGTCACGCTTATGGAAGCATGTTTAATTCCGAAACTATGAGGAATTAGGAAGCTGGGTTTATGGAAGTGGTGTAAGGGACTTCTAGGCATTTTAAAAAGCTGAAGTGGCAGACAAAAACCATAATTACTGCTGGCGACATATAGATCTCGCACACGAATTGCTGTCCACATGACAAAGTTAGGCAAACACACATACTTCTGTCCATATGTATGAATGTTTGTAACTTGCAGACTTCATGCACAAATAAGTACTAAGCAAATTATATACCCAATACACCTAACTTAAACTAAAATTAATCAATTGACAAGACCAGAACCCAAGCAACTGAGTGCCTGACAAACATTATGGTACAGTCCATAAACATTTGGTATTTATTGCAGTTCACAAACACAAATGCATAACTTCAGCAGCAACCCTTCAAAGCAGTGCTGATGCTGTGTATTACCATTAAAGCCATACACTTTTCCCATACTGTATATTTATGCGCTTTGTATGATTCTCACAGTAAACATAAATAATATGCCTAAAGAGCATCAACTGATTCATATTGCAATTGGAGATATGGCTTGTTTTCTGTGAGGTACAAACAACATACCTAAACAGTATTCAGATAAACTGCAGGCTGCAAAGGGTTTATTTAGGATAAAGTTCTCCCTGTGCTTAATTATCATGTCACGAACATATGTGAGGGAGTGCAGGTATAGCTGCACACATTCTTAACCTTGACACTAAATTTGATACGAGTTGCCAGCCTCATGTCTCCACCCCTGTCCCCCACACCTCCTAAGACACGTTGAATACAAGAGTGGGCAATCCCCATAGATGGTCAAAATATTTTGGAGATGAGAAAGATCTCTTGCCTCTGCTGGTCCAGCCCACAGCTTAGTCACTATACCTACTGAGCTATACCGGCTATCCTAATTAATGGAATCAAATTTATAATTCTAAAATCACTTCACTTTATAATAAACACATGATTCTGCAAATAGTTTTAAGAAAGTGAAGAATAATAACAAAGATACAGTTTATATCTACCTTCAAGCACCCACACTTCTGCACTGTATTGCAGCTGTTAGTAAAAGACAAGCACACAGCACTTACATAAACATCATGTATCCATCTTCACACCGTGAGCTGGCTTTATATAGCGTCAGGTACATGGTTAGGGGAAAGGCGTGTCCTGTTGCCTAGCAACCACACATGCACACACTTCTGAGAATGCTGGATGACAGCATTCAAGGACAGGAGTAGTAGTTTGCAGTCTGTCTGTGGGTTTTTCAGCTACAACCATCTGAAAAGCTCAAGCACTGGAAATGGCAACTTTCTTCACTGGTGCATGATGAGAAGAAATTCTTACAACTACAGAGGTGACAAAAAGTCATGTTACCCCTACTCATTTAATTATATCATTGAAGAAGTCACAGGTCACCCTCTAAACCATTAAGTTCATCCAAACAACACAAAACACTAAAAGTTAATATAATTATAATTTTAAAAATATGTACTTATACAGAGTGTCCCTTTTGTCATTCCCCTGAGCATGCAAGTTTTATTGCATGGAAAGCCTTCATCTCTAAGGACTGTAACACCTGTCATGCATGCTTAGAAATATGATAAAAGAGACATCCTGTAATTCTGGGACATCATCTTTTTACCCCAGCCTGTAAAAATTATGCTGTATCTAACATTCACGGAACATTTATCATTGCAATGACTTGTTTCAAAAATCTGTCATAAATGCCTAACAAACTAATAACCCATGTAAAGTGTGTACTGCAGTGTCAAGAGCCAAGATGTTTCAGTAAACGAAGTGACTGGATAAAGGCTGTATGTTCAGGCTTCAATTCCTGACAGGGGCAGTAACGTCTATGTTCACTATAACATATCTCAGGATGAGGCTCAACCACCCTCCCAGTAATTTGACACTACAAATTCTTTCTGTGGGCACAAAATCACCAGAACATGGAATTCATTTACCTTCATCTAGAGCTGATGTGCAGAATGAATAAAGTTTCACCCCCACACGCTCTGTACATCTTTAGGGCACAGATGCAACTGTCAGTGCACACTATGTCCTTGACCAACTGACAGTTATTCAGCTGGTCAAGAGACTTCATGCTGTCATGGAACACTCAGGCTTATGAAATTACCAAATTTCATAAAAAACAGTGCATGATTCTGACATCAGAACATACACAAATCCTCCTCAAAGAACACAGAATTCCTAACAGAAATAGTTATTTGGCTAAAGACTGACCTTTGAGACTGTTAATAGATCAATTTACATAAATGACAAGAAGAGATGTTAATTTCAATACTGCCCTCCGTTAATTGCATGTCAAAAACGTTGTCCTAGTGCAAAATATACACATAAATTTACAATCACATTGATTATTACCGACTCAAACATCATATGTATATGTACTAAATCTGTGACATAGGTTGGTGTCTTAAAGTCTAATCTTGTCATGTTTTAATGAAAATGTGTCTTCGACTAATCAGATGGCTTCATGCTGCTTGAAGATGGTATTCCTGAGACCAACATATCACGCCGTTTTGATTGGATCTACGTCTGAACAGTGTAGTGAAGGCTGAATAAAAATAGAGTCCTGTTCCACACATAAAGCATTGATTCTGTAAGTTCTGCAGCATACTGTTCATTCCAAAAAAGCTGTAAAATTTGGCATTTAATACGTTCTCTTAAAAAGGCATGTTGTTATTAGACAGCATGTTCATAATTTTGACTTGAATAAGTTGGTACTGAGCTGAGCTAACAAATATGATGGGCTGCATTACCTATGAATAAAAGCAGTGTTACTGGAATTAAGTTTCACTTTGCCACTTCGTGTAATTACAAAAATTCAGTCTTCATGATTTAAATATTACTGCAAACACTTTGACTACTCGAGTCTGCAGATGGTGACACTGTCATCCTTCGAAACATCGGGAACTACTGGTCCAAGGACACAGCGTCACATCCCAGAAGCACTGAATCTTCAGCAACACCGCTGTGAGATAACTGCAAATCCCAGATGACAGAACACAGTTTGCGTACGAGTTCTATATGGACTTCCAAATGCCTTGGGCTTTGTAGAATGACGAGCGTGAAAATCTTACATAACAAATTTCTGAATCAATATCATGTAGGTGCAAATATCCACGATGCTGAAGTGCCTTGTAACCCCCCCCCCCCCCCAGTTCCGCGCCATGGATAGTACCGTACATTCAACATCATGACCCATGAAACTGCACTCCACATTTGGCTCCAAGAAGAAGAGAATATCATATGCAGGCGGACAGTGCATACTGAATATGAACAGCAGATGACAGTAGCAGTGATTTCCTACCAGTAATATTAGCTTTAGGCGCTCCAAGTAACATGCCCCCATCAGGGGAAAACTCCGTAAAAATAACCAGACACCCAGGTTATCTCCAGTGTCAAGAAAGAATTCAAGATCTCCCTGATACAATAGAGGACGTCTATAAATGACATTCAGTAAGTGACAAATGGCTATGTTATATGATTAGCACAGTGGCTATAATACGTGCCACGCGTTTTAACATACGAAATCTCTCTGCCTTTTACCCCCACAGGTTATTCATGCAGAGCATCAGGCGCAAAAGGAGTAATAAACACTGATGCCGGATCTTGCAGGTAGAAGAATAAATTGTACATTCATGCAGAAAAAAACAAGTAGTTACAGAAATTTCTGGTTATTCTGAAAACGTTTATTATTATTATTCGTGCAGAAGGTCATAGGTGTCCACCCTGAACAGGATTGTGTGACGTCATATGACTCATCATCGCCTATTGTTCCGGTGTGACGGGCTATGCTTCGAGCATTGCATAAGTAATCATGTGGGTTTTCCATAATACTTTGGCCTACATACAGAAGGATGTGATTTCTTAGTTGATGATTTCATGTTACAAAACTAATGAACGTGAAGTTAATTTCAAAACACTTTTATGGTAACTCTGTTGATCAATGAAATGATCATGGTGAAAGGAGCAATCAGGTTATGGTTCAAGCAAGGAGGGGCAGGGCGGGGTTCATTCATCATTTGGATTAGATTGGGACTCCACTGTGACATTATTCTCAGCTACAACTGATTCATATCTGATAAAAATATTCAGCTTTCACTACCACAAGCGCTATTGCCAGCAGTGCACTGCTGCCTACTTTAAAGCATGCAACATTTCTGACACTGTGCACCTACAACATAACTTCTTATGGGCATACTACGTCTGCTGCTACCGATGCAGGCTACACATACGACAGTATTCTGTCCGAATGTATTCTGTTGTGTCTTTACTTTAACCCTCTAGTCATAGGAGTGACGGCGACACGTCAGTATCTTTTCAATTCCGATCCTCTAAAGACACGGTAAAAAAGGGTAAAGTTCACCCTGTAACAGGTCATGAGGGCCCAGAGTTGGAGCAGAGTTATAGTTCTACACTTCCTTTAAGCTCGGCGCTAGATGGGAGTGGGTGGTCAACACCACGCCCTGGCCGCTTTACACCCGGGAAAGAGACCCGGTACGCACTGTACAGGAGGCTGGGTGGGCCTCACAGCTGGTGTGGATGGGTACGGAAAATCTCGCCCACACCGAGATTCGATCCCCGGACTGTCCAGCCCGCAGCCAGTCGCTAAACCGACTGAGCTATCCCGGCCCACAAACGGCACGGTATAACGACTAACAAGACCTGAATCTTCAGCAGCACAGCTGTGAGAACCCGTATCAGGCATTGAGTGACAATGTAGCTTTGCATTAACCGTTTCAGGCATGTCGATTACTACAGCGCGTACCGTTTATCGCTGTCCTGAGCACCATAGCTCTCACATGTCCCAACCGCCGATGAAACTGCAGCGCTCGGCGCGGGAAGAACAGAAAGACTGTATAAGTGCAACTTAATTTCACATTAAGAAACTTCGGATTCTTCCCCGACAATGGGCTTATGTCGAAAAAAGAGAAGATTATTTCCATAAATAGTGTTAATTTACTAGATTTTGTAACGGAGAAGCGGTGTGTTTTGTGTGAGCTAGAATCTGAATTTTAAAAAATGCGAGATACGAGATTATCAGAGCAGTGCTGCTGAACATTGAAGTCTTCTAGGATGTGACGCTGCGTCACTGGGTAAGTAGTTCCCGAAATTTCGGAGAATCTTACGGGTCAAGCAGTCCAAAAAATTTTTTTCGATATTATTTAGACAAACTTCTTGTCTCGAAGGGTTAATAAGCGATTACAGACAGCGCCACGTCAACCCACTACGCCACGGGCGTCCATCATCCTTTTCATGGCAAATGGTCACAACCCTTATTGTGGGCTGGTTCGCGGGGCGCACCGCCTAAATTATTGTCATTTTTATAGTATACGCGACTACATAATTGAAAAATGTAACCGCATAATACAACCTGGAAGGCCCCGGATTGGAGACCCATGCACTAGGCGAAATAGGCCGTAGTCTACAGCAGTAAAATTTGGGGGGAAAGCATTCAGGAAGCAGGAATAAAGTCCGTTAACGACCGAATTTAACAGAACCGACAGAAACGCATATCGATATGATTATTTGACACAGTAAATGTCCAGGCACAGGAGATGAGGCTGATCTGGGGTGGGGGTGGGGGGGCAGGTGGTAGAAAACTTGGCGTTCGCACAGGGTGGAACAAAACGTTAAGCCGGCCCTGATTATAACACCAGCACAGATCAAAATACGAAAGACGCTGCAACTGAAGTAGGTCTTCAATCTAACAGACCTCGTCGCTGTAAGGGTAAAGTTTCAGAATGTTTCAGTCCAACATACGTGACTTCTTCTTGAAAAAATTCACAGGTAACAAGACAAACCTGAAATCTTTCAACACCACATGAACTGCAGAAAAGCACTAAATACACCACAGGCTGTTAATTATTTATACGGCATTTAACCTTTTAAAGCCTAGCGGTAACTTTACATACCGCCAGGTTTAACATTAAAAAATTCTACGTGGTGCCCACATTGCGTTTATGTGTTTTGTACGGATCTCAGAACAAACAGCAACTTTTGCCTTATAAAACATTAAGAAATTGGTTTTTATAACTGAAGTGGAGAGTGTTTACAGCGCGGTACGCACTGAGTCCTTATATGAAACAGATAGGCTTCGTCTTTAAAGGGTTAACCTACTGTTAGCTTGCAGTGCCTGTCATAGCATCGTCAGCGTCTCACTGACCATTACTTTCTCGTTCCTTTCCGACCTCCTCAGTTTGTGTTATGTTACTGCACATCATCCAAACAGGGAGCACAACACTCACGTTTTAGACCGATTCTAATTTTCGCGCTGAAATATGAACACCTAACAAAGAGAAACAAACACAACACTCAAGAAATGATTAGGAATTTTTTGTGAAGTATTGACGGAAAAGAAAAAAAGGATGGAATGAGAAATAACTAACACGGTTTTGCTGTGTAAAAAGAGCGTCTCGGACGATGAGAAAAGCACTACAATTGAAATGTGAAGGAAACTGACACATCTGACGGCTCAGAATACGATGGCTTAGTCAGATATTGGAAGCTAACACGAACAGAGGAAATCGTTAGCAAGAACTCTAAGCCGTAAAAAAAGATTATGTGGTGATAGATGAAGTTGGCGACCTTACACGCATCGACGCGTATAAAACGGAAACAACAATAGAATACCAAAGCGCTGATACAAGGGACAGCAACTGTCCCACCATGTAGGATGACCCTACGAGGATAGCAAACAGACCTACTGACAGCAACCTGCCTGGAAGGTCAAAATGGACACGGAACTAATGTAACTTACACAAGTCTACCAGTACAGCAGCACGTTAACATGCAGTCCTCCATCTTGTGACGTTGTGCAACGTCGGTGGAAAGTCACCGACGTTTCGGGACAGAATCGATAACAAACTACCCACTAACTCCACTCAAAGTCCCAGCAGGTCTGAGACCTCAGATACACCGCGGCGAAAGCCTAAAATGTAGCAAATCACGGATCGTTTTCCAGGGCCCAATTATAAATTATTTAAACAATTAATGCTACAAGCACCGTTTTTCTGTAAGCCTTACTATGATAACGATGATGAATGCATGACCAGTTTTGAAAGGCAGAAGTGACTAAGTGTTGTGACCTAGCCAATCCGGTGCCCCGAAATTTTTGCCGCTTCCTCCCCACCAGTAACAGGCGACCAGTCATTCACCTTTATCCGGTATTCAAGAATTCATACAATTTTACTACCAGAACAGCGTCTATGAACCGACGGTCCGCGGACTGAGCAGCCTCGTGCAGCCAAAACACTCTAAGACATATATTCAGCGAGTGTCAGGTTCGAATCTTGCCACGAAAACCGGCTATCCTAATGGAGGGTTTTCGTAGCATTTCTCAGCATCACGGAGCCACAACCGCTTCCTTCCAAATCCTTTCCAATTAAGCAGCCCGTCTATCACGTGACATTATACAGTCTCAAGTGCCCGCGTCGTATACTAAGCCACAACAAACTACCAGTGCAGAACCTTATTTATGCAGATATGCAAATTCTGCTTGGCACTGTAAGCAGCCGACACATTCTGTGCACACATACGACACGTGAGAGAGCTACGGGCCGATCCCACTGGCCGCGCGGTCTAAGGCGTAGGTCTGTGGCCGAGCGCTTGCTGGGATCGTGGGTTCGAATCCCACCGGGAGCATGGATGTTTGTCTCTTGTGAGTGTTGTGTTGTCAGGTAGAGGTCTCTGCGACGGGCCGATCCCTCGTCCAGAGGAGTCCTACCGACTGTGGTGTGTGTCTGAGTGTGACCAAGTGGAAATAAACAACCTCGACACCTACTGTGAGTGGGTAGACGAGGTAAGGACTAAGAAGAAGAAGAAGAAGAAGAAGAAGAAGAAGAAGAAGAAGAAGAAGAAGAAGAGAGCGAAGGAAGACTGACGGTGAGAAAGAGCTTCTGAATGAAGACCACAAACTGCCATGTTGATGTGACGGTACTGCATCGCACGTTACTGAACGGACTGAGGGAACCCGCACTTACAGTTCCCCTGCCAAACTGCGAAGCCAGTTCCTGCCAGACAAGACCGGTGAATACTTAACCAATATTTGCGTCTAATCGGCTAAAATTTATTTATTGGTTTATTTAACAACTGGTAGCTTAGACCGTACAACATTGGCCAGTAGGAGAATTAACCCTTTAGAGACGAAGCGTATCTGTTTTATATAAGGACCCAGTGCGTACCGCGCTGTAAACACTCTCCACTTCGGTTATAAAAACCATTCTCTTAATGTTTCATAAGGCAAAAGTTGCTGTTTGTTCTGAGATCCGTACAAAACACATAAACGCAATGTTGGCACCACGTAGAATTTTTTAATGTTAAACCTGGTGGTATGTAAAGTTACTGCTAGGCTTTAAAAGGTTAATAATCAATTTGAATAAATTTCAAATATATATATTATATATTTGAAATATGGCTACTGAATTCGAATATTGGGGTATACAAGCCATTTAAACTAAATGAAGTTTTAATATTCTCTTTTCTACACTATAATATTAGTGTATATACGAACACAGCAAACGTTACAAAAATTGACATCTCGATTTTAATAATATTACGTACACAACTACACACCCTGTTTTTAAATAGCTGTAAACAGACTGAGGATGGCTTAACATAGCCGAAGCACGCAACACAGTGCTGATTTTAACAAACAAACGCTGTCTCAGACGGTCAATTATTCGTAGGCAGGGGTGCACACTGTTTCCAAAAATGTAGAAGCCACCTCGAAACTAACGGGCCACAAAGGTGACATGAAGCAATTTCAGTACTGAGGACCCACAAATATTAGGCGTCACCGTAAAAAAAATTATTCGCCACGGCGACGTGGTGCCCAAGATTTGTGCACCCCTGTTGGTGGGTATCTATAAAGACAAGGAGATGAGCAGTATCAGACTATAATTGGAAAGCACGCGGAAGGAAGTGGCAGAACTTCAGATAAGACAGCCGATGTTTGAACCCAGAACATGCCAAATAAGAAGCTGCAGAACTACACACTCAAACGTGGCATTCGATGCGATAAGAAGAGATTCAAGATAGACAGATACGATTTTAATTTCTTCCAGAAACTTGCGACGCGAACACATGCACCACGGTACACGATTCCGCGTAGTTCACGGCTGAATAAATACGAAGAATGGATGAACCAACTAATTCGCGGCATTACATCACACGAAAATGTCAAGGACCCGTGAAGGTGGAATTGAAAACTACATTAATTTCTTCACAACTCGAGACAGCTGAACTTAATTTTCATCTTCAGCTTCAACAAAGTCTCCACAATACATGCTGGTGAAGGTAAAGTTGTCCTGTATACGCCATGAAGGTACAGACGGGGAGTATCTAGCATGGCGATGCAGGCAGCGGATTCCTCCGAATCGATGGCACCTATCTACCAAACGACGCTGCCTCTCATCCTAGAAGACCGAAACGTTAGATTTCGTTTCTTGTTTCCTCTAACGCTCAAGCACTATAATATAAAAACCCAGTACCGCGTCCCGGAATTCTGTTGTCGAAACCCTTCGCATTCACCTTTTCAGCAGTTCTGTAATGAAGTTGATGCAAAAGAGATGCATCAACCGTTACCTGAACATTCATATGTGAAGATCAGACAGGGCATCATGGTCATATTGTATGTCTTTTTTGGTTCGAAGCCAGGCACGGTCAAGAGATTTTCCCCGAGTCAGGAATCCAGACAGGTGTTTGGGGCCCACTCAGCCTAACATCCGGTGACCACCAGGAACTTTTTGCGTATGGTGTTTAGATGACCACTCATTACCACGTAGTGCCAATTTGAGAGTAAGTGGAGCTGTCTCTCCACCCCGCGATTACATTTCAAGGTGTGGTGCTTGATTATCCCTTTAAAGACTGCGAGATTAATCGAAACTACAGTCAAAGATTCAGTTCGTACCGCGCAGTAAACACTTCCCGTCTCGGTTGAAAAAAAAAACAGTCAGTTAAATTTTAACGTGATAATAATCGCTTTTTCTGAGATCAGTATAAAAGAAATAGTAAATACTCTGTGGGCGAAACGTATAACATTTTAAATATTAAGCGTGGTGGTACACACAGTAACCACTAGGCTTTAAAGGGCTAACGGCGAGAAGAACTAAGCCGAGCCTGTGAAATGTGTTCTGCTGACGTCACTACCTGCACGTGTGGTTAAGAGCAAAGTAAACTAATGTGGACAAGAGTTCGTCTGGCACGCGTACGATTTTAACAACAAATCAACAATTATTGATTCATGACTAGGCTATAAGATTTGAATGGTGACCTTGTAAAGTCCTTAAACAATGGGCACACGATGGAGATGTTTCGGGCTACACGTCCACTAACTAGCGACAAAAAAAAATTCATCTTGCATCCGGGATGAGAACAGATTCTGTTTTGTTTTATAGGCAACATCACGTCTTAGTACATCACATAACAAGATGAAACAAACCGTCGCGGCTATTCAGGAGGTTTGCAGCAAGTATGTGTACGGCCGTGCCATGGCTCAGGCGGTTAGTCGCCGGCCTCCCACCGCGGACGCCCGGGTTCGATCCCCGGTCAGTCCATGTGGGATTTGTGGTGGAAAAAGTGGCACTGGGACAGGTTTTTCCCCGAGTACTTCGGTTTTCCCCTGTCAATTTCATTCCACTGGTGCTCCATTACTAGGAAAATGACAAAAAATAACAATCACAATTGCACAATAAGCCTCTAGGCTGCGGTGCGTCCGTAGCGTCTGCTGCGGGGCCCTTCATAAATTAAAAATAAGTAAAAAATAAAAAAAGTATGTGTACACACTCTGAATGATTTAATACTTCTGCCACTTCACTACCAAATAGTCTACTACAGAATACGTTTGTGAAGGGCACGGTTTCATAAGGCATGCGCCAAAGCACGTGTCGTTACTGAAGTTCAAAGTCACGGTTCGACAAGCCAACTGACTGACCGAAATGTCTTTTTTAACGCTGGAGTGGCCACTTCAGAACAGGCAGCGTCATCGGTCGTTATGCAGCAACGATGTCGTCTGCTTTAAATGGAAAAGACCGGCAATACAAAAACACCCTGTATAATACAGACAAATAATGAGCAAATTTGTAGATTCTATCAGCGGGGTTCGCTTTAAGCTGGACACCATATTCCCCCCACAGACATCTGCGGCAGGACGCCATTTCAGGGACTAAACAGAAGCAAACACAGCAAGACAGTGTTGACAATGATACCTCCAAGACTGGATAACTAAATGACGGGATAATTTCAATAGAATAAAACACAGAATTCATAAGATTTTTAAACACACTGCATGACGCAGAAAAAGTGTATAAATGTGTGGACTGCAATATAGGGCGCAACAGCAACAAACATGCGGACAGAGGAGGGTCATCGGCGCACTGCTTGAGTAACGTGAGAAAGGTATCTGGACGTAAGCAGAAGCAGAAGAGAGAGAGGGCGAATTAGTGGCAATTATTTAACGGGATGTGTAGCAAAGTCACTCTTCACCTGATGTTAAATGAAGATTGAATGTAATGTGGGATACGGGGAAATGAGAAATGCAGATACAATTTTGGTTACGAAATAACACGGCAGAGATCACTTGAGAGGCTTAGGCACGCGTCTGTGATTACAGTAATAAAACTTCTCAAGAAATAAATTATTTGTACCTATTTTAATACTGTATCCCATTTTTTTTTGTGGCTCTTTACGACCCGTTTAGGGTCATGGCCAGCCCCGTTCTCGGGGCTTCGTGATCACACTGATTTAGACACACCACAGTCGGTAGGACTCCTCTGGACGAGGGATCGGCCCGTCGCTGAGACCTCTACCTGACAACACAAACACTGTATAAGACAAACATCCATGCACCCGGTGGGATTCGAACCCACGATCCCAGCAAGCACTCAGCCGCAGACCTACGCCTTAGACCGCGCGGCCATTCGGATCGGTTACTGTATCCCATATGATTAAGACAATAAGCTTGAATTAATGTTAATGGAACGTAAAAAAACGAATTTTTCATAGGAAACACTATCCGCACTACAAAGACGACCTGGTTAATGTTACACAAAAACAGTAATCACCAACACACGCACAAAGAGAGTTTTATCATCAATCGTAACACACTCTTACATGCTTCGACCCTGCTGGGTCATCTTCAGGGAGAACTTTTTTGTTTTCGTTACACTAAGGTTGCACTTTATAGTTGAGTGAGAATGTGCTGTTGACTGTGTTACGATTGATGATAAAACTCTCTTTGTGCATTTGTTGGTGATTAGTGTTTTTGTACAATATAGTGCACGGACATGGAACACATTAAATTTGGTTAATGTTGTTTACGGAAATAATCCTCGTTTACTGTATGATTCGTAACAGACCAACAAATAAACTGTGTGGGCAGAAGGCAGAGACTTTGAACGACACAGCAACCGGTACATACAGTTACCACAAAGCTGTAAATTGGTAAATCATGATCGCGACATTCAGTGCAAGGAAGCGAGGGCTGAAAACAGTTTGGACAGCCAATTAAAATGCTCCTGAATGCGAGTCCGAAGCGACAGAACGAAGATAAACCTGTATGGTACAGAGATGCAGCATAACGCAGCAACAGAAACTTGGATAATTCACGCACGTACTGTAACACATTCATAAAACCATCACAACAGTAACAGTGGTAAAAAACAGAGCATTGCGTGTGATGTAATGAACTGTGAACAAGCCCACATGGAATTACAACTGTCCTGTATCTATACACTTCTCTCAAGGTTTTATTCAAGGCTTGAACCTTTCCCAAGCGTGATTTCATTTTGTCATTATAAGAAATGTCACAGCTTAGTAATGTTTAAACACTGACTCATTATGTGTGTGTTCGGGCGACTGTAACAGCGTCTCCGTCAGACGGGAAGTACACCACAAACGGTATTTGTGAATGAAAATCGCCCAAGGATTCAACCGACACTGGCCAATTAAGATGACACAATTGCAGCCGTGGAACGAGAGCACTGGAGAAGATCACGCGGTATCGCACGAGAATTGGGACTATTCCAAACGACAGTCCTCGAAGCAGGTCTTGACAATTCAGTGGATCCATACCACTATTCGCATAACGCACACCATGTTTGCAGACGAACCGTTCTCTACACCCGGTATACGTGCAACTACAAGACACGCAGTGGTTGACCGTTTGATACTTTATGCCATTTAACAGTAATGTGGATCTCGAAAACTAAGCGTCTCAGAACATTTTATTTAGCATCTGTGACTTACTGTGTGAGAAGGTACGCAGAACTTGTGTGCGAATTATTCACCCTGTACATATTCAGTTAATTCAAAGGGCTACACTAATTGGTAAGGATAAAAGAACATCTCTAGAATGCGATTATCCGTATATCTGTTTTACCAGCACAAAACTTTCACTGCTTTTCAATTTTGCATCATGTTAATTACCTATAGCTGTAGCTCATCAATATGTTGCTGTTATGTAAAGGTAAAATGGTGAAGTTATCCATGGGCACGCCATGAAGGCATCTAGGGGTAGCAGACGTATAGCTTTACATATTCTTAACCTTGGACTCGACGAAAGTCACTCGTCAGCCTCACACCCCGGCCATTTTACCCCTAGAGTAAGAAACCCCAGTACTCATTGTGTAAGAAACTGGGTGAGTTCCAGAGCCAGCCTGGACGTTTTGGAGAAGAGGAAAATCTCTTGCCCTCGCCGGGAATTGAACCCCGCATCGTCCAGCGCATAGCCTAGTATTTATACCGACTATGCTATCCCAGCTCCCAACATTTATGTATGTGAACAAATGGTGGTTAAAGGAAAGAAAAAGTTCTGAAACTCAACTTAAAATTGAAAACATTTAATGTTTTGGAAAATTATACAAAGTGAAATCCCTAGTTCCAAACCACTGGACAGCAAAGTCAATTGACTTTACTTAAAAATGTGTCTTATACAACGTATCAAACTCAACAGCCACACTAATAATTTTAATACAGACAATGATATACACACCAGTTCAACATAGTATTCAAATTATCCTAGAACTTAACAACTGTTTGAAAATCTGTTACTATACAGTATTTTTGGTGGGAAGTAACAACACGATCCTGAGCCACTCGAGATTCATAATTGAGTCACGAAACAATGGCCTTGACACACACTCTAGTGCTTTCCTTTTGGTACACACTGTCGTAAAATATCTCACTTCAGTTGCAGCACACTGCTGTATTATTTTAACTGGCACTGATATCAAGTTTTCACAGTAAAAACCCAACTCCTTGAATACATTTACATTTTAATATATGGATGACATGTTTCTGCTATTTACCATCTTCGGGCCCCATTTTCAGCAAAAGAGAAGTTTTGGAATCACATGTACATGCACAGCATTAACAAGAAAATGACGTACTAAATTAAATATTTTATACAAAAATATGTATTAATGAATACTGGAATCTGCTTCACCATAGGCATGTAGGTAAAACAACTACATGCTACAAAAATTAAATTCTATTTTCGAAATTTTAATTCACTTTGTCATTAACACAGCACAATTATACATACTTCCAAGGCATGTGTAATGTGTATTTATTAAAATGGGACCTTACGGAGGCAACCTACACAGCAGTATGTAGACAGAGTCTAAGACAGGCCAGCTCCACCTTTCAAATGGCAAGGGCAACTTCTGCAAAATTTTGGCTGCAGGCATGCAACATGACACTCAATATACAGAATAACGAATGAATAAGTACATGTACAATTATATTATAATTTCACCTGTATATTTTTCTATGTATCACGTGCAATAAAAATATACTGATAACAACAGGAACAATTTACAAAAAATAGATTTCACAGCCTATGCTATGGTGTTACTACATTCAGCATATTTTTATAAACAGCTCATAAATTTTCCAAACTGCCTTGGCATTTTATCTTGGCTTTGCCAGGGAAAGGGTTAATGATGTCCCCCCACTTAAAATGTCTCCATGGGCAACATAACACTGTGCTGCAGGCAATAGTTGCCCGTGAGCTACAGGTTGAGTGGGCCCCATCTAAGAGCTGTATTTCCACTGCAAAAACTTGACACTGATATCCCACTGCACTTTGTGATATGTGACATCACAGTTAAATACTAAACTGGTGACCCCTGATAATGCAGTTAAATACCAAACACATATGCAACATGGTCATCTTGTATGACAGTAATCTCATAAAAATATACCACAATTTTCTAAATTTAACCCATACCAATTTCTAAGAAATATGTCCAAGAAATCTTGGATAATGGAAGCATGGGAAATCACAGTGAAAAGTTACCACAATCTGCAAACTAACAGAAGCTATGTAATATCATTCCGCGTGTAAGCATCTAAGAGAGGAGCATTAAGAGCATGGAAAAGGGTCAAGGTGCATGGATGATAGAATCTCATACATTACATGCAGCAAATGTCTAATAGGATCCTGGTCATTGTCTATGGCAGACATTACAAAAGAATCATGTGTATAATACAACACTTGAAATAAACAGTCCACGGCAAATAAAAACATACATGAAAACAAATGACTAAAATAATTTTGTAAATTAACTACAACAAAGCTCTGGAATTGAAACATAATATGTTATTGCAAGTTATTGTGTTTGACACTGTTTCTCAACCTACTATGACACCAACTTCAAAGAATTTACCTTCTAGCCCTCCATACAAACCATTTTGGGCAACAAAATGTTCATTTACCTTAGTGTTTAATATCAAATTGCAAAAATAATTATATTCATTTCACTGTGCTCATGTACCAGTCGAATGACAAAATACTCACACTTTCAAACACACGTTTGTCACGAATAACTGTATGTAGTGTGTATATGTCCCATACAGCAATACACTCATTTGTAGTAATGGCACTCCAACCACCACAAATACTTCATGTCCCATTATTAGACTGTGGCCTAATGGCTGAAAAACTAGACTGAAATGGATAATGGAGACATGAAAGCAATGATGTTGGTGACACAGAATGTTGCAAAGTACCTGTCATAGGTTGCTTCCCAAAGTACCTGTCATAGGCTGTTTCCCAAAGTACCTGTTATAGGCTGCTTCCCAAAGTACCTGTCATAGGTTGCTTCCCAAAGTACCTGTCATAGGTTGCTTCCCAAAGTACCTGTCATAGGTTGCTTCCCAAAGTACCTGTCATAGGTTGCTTCCCAAAGTACCTGTCATAGGTTGCTTCCCAAAGTCCTTTTGCTGTGGAGCTCACCAGATTTTGGTGGGCGGAATCAACGGATCCTCACACCAATAAAATGCATATAATAAAAATTAAAGGTGGTGGAACAAATTTTGGTAAATCTGTAAGTCAAAAAAAAGTCTTAACAGAACGCACTGGAGGAAGGGACAACTAAAGTGAATTTCTTGATTTGAAGTAAAGTTGGGTGTAACTTATTTGGACAAATTAACCACAAGTTCAATAATTCCTCTTGGTTCTGGTACGGGCCATATCTGTGCTGCTGGTTTTCTAAATACACAGGCTAAAACACTTTACTGGTGGAAGTGCCAATTCAATGTATAACATCATCTTATTTCTTTTAAGAATTCTGTAAAACTAAAATTTGTCATTTGACAGGGTGTCCACAGATCCCCTGGAAAACCTTTGCACAGACCATGGAGTACAGTTTGGGAACCACTGGTATAAGGTATTTTAGAAAGTAAATATGCAACAAATCCAAAGACTGCCAAGACAGAAATTAAGACACAGTGATATGACCTTGGAAACAAACTGCTTCATTGTACTAAATGAACACAATCTTGAAAAATTATCCTTATTGTCCAATTAGCAATAAATCTTTGGATAAACTGCCTAACAACTGTAAACAACAGAATTCTAAAGGTAACCTTCTAGACAGTACACAATGGCAATGTTGGAGAGTAATAAGTTCCAAAGTCATTCAAACCGTTCACTAAAAAGTTTTGGGGAAAACTTAAATTTTGAGCAAAATAGGACAGAGGAAAGGATGGCAGTATAATGCTGAAAGATTTAAATTCTTTTTCTGTACTACGAACTAATCTATTACTTTTCAACATACTGACCACAAAGCAAATACCTGTAAAGCACATCACGTTCTCAGTATGACTAGATACGTACAAACGCTGCAAATAAGTCTTCAAAATGACGCACTTCCGTGGCACAAAAAATCTGTACCGTTCAGAACACTCACAACTTAGCATTAACCGGCCACCTTCAGCTATCTGAGAGACTGATCCTAATGCATTTCTAATTCTGCTGTCAGCACATAGTAAGTTCCTCATTATGTTAAATGTGGTTTTTAAATTCATGACAATTAAAAACACAGTTGATGTTACCCTAAATGGTACTTGGATGCATTTCTTTGTTGTGGAGTTGGAAGGGAGTTGTGTCAGTGTATCACCACAATTAGAATAGAGCACGCCTTTGTTACCATCATACTATTATGTAAGAAAGATACAGACGATGGAATGGTTACCTGACAAAGGAGCCCACTGCAAATGTCACTCACAATAGACCCCTGCTTTGTGTCTATTATACTCTACAATAACAATAATAAATTAAAATTGAATGCACATACGGTGTGTTTAGATACAAACAGTGGGCAGTTTCTGTTATCCTGTCTCATTTCTTACTATTAATACCTGATCACGTAACATTGCATGATAAGTAAATGGATTTCCTTCTCTAATTTGAAACAAGAACTGCATCAGTCCTTTGAGCTCTATTTGCACAAACAATGCAAACACATTATAACAGAAATGTCTGATCAAACACGGACCATTTGGAATTTACTGCATCATCAACATTCACCACACAAAACTACATTATTTTACAACACTGTACTGACCCAATACAAGACTATATAACAATCAAACACTAAGGCTACATTACCAATATAAACACAGGTACAATGCATGTGACAAACTGAGTCAAAAACAATGCTGCACAAACCACTTCCTCCACCACTCTGTTGTTATGTATCTTTCCAAGCTAAGTGCTGTAAACAATTGGTACACAATGACACATTCTGGTACACACCTAATCTAGGCACGTGTACAACTGGCACTCCATAGTAATCATTCTATATGAACATAACAATGGTGAATATAGAGGTATAAAGCATTAATTGAAAATGTACTGGTCGTACTCCACTGACCATCCAAGTCTACTTGAGACACAAAAATAATTAACACATAAACAAAGGCACCAAAACTGTAGCACGTCACATGTAGGTTCAGCGCAAAATACTGTCCTGCTTTTAAGTTTCAGTAAATGCTATATAATACTGCACCATTACTCTCTTAAATTTTATCAAATTATAAATTCAAGATCTGAAGTTTAAATGAGGAAAAATAGTTATTCTCCCTCCTTACCAAAATGTTAGTTTAGTAAGGACTGTTTTTATACTTTAATTTACATAGTGACACGCTCGTCTCAGTGAAAATTTTTCTGTTCCCAGAAGGAAGCCTCAAATGTGCCCAAACTCACATTTGGATATATGTCCCCACTTTTCCTACAAAGTAGAATACAAGGCCCTCCTATAGTTATGGTGCACACTACCTGGCACCACTGTAGTTACAAAGGAGAATACAAGACCCTACTATAGTTACGGTGCACACTACAACGCCCCACTATAGTTAAGGCACAGAATACAAGGACCCACTATAGTTGAGATGCACAATACAAGACCCTACTATAGTTACGGTGCACACTACAAGGCCCCACTATAATCAAGGCACAGAATATAAGACCCAACTACAGACGAGAAGCAGAATACAAGGCCACATTATAGTTATGGTGTGCAATAAAGGCCCCACTACAGTTAAGAAGCAGAATACAAAGCCACATTATAGTTATGGTGTGCAATAAAGGCCACACAATAATTAAGAAGTAGAACACAAAACTTCATCATGGTTAAGAAGCATAACAAGCAAGATCACCTGCACATGATTTGTGGTTAATGGGATCATATCCTATATGATACGATATTAAAACCAACAAATGCACATGTGTATGAAAGCGTGGACTGGTGGCGGTCATAACTTTTTACCCACATAAATAATAAATAACGATCAGTATAAGGATTTAAAAGAAACTGTTATTAGTACAAGAACGTAGTCCGTTTATATGAAGTTATAATTAGAGGAGTAATTTTTAATTTTAAACCTCATTAGAAGTGTTGAAATACATTTTTGAGCATTTCAATACATTCTATATCAAAACACATAAATTAATAATAATAATAATAATAATAATAATAATAAATGAAAAAGTCACGACAATACATGCAACACGTGACCAACATATCTACTGCAACACGAAGGCTTCAATTTCCTGGCCGTTACATTGAAAACCAGAATTAATTAACTACTTAATTATAAATGCGTGAACTATTGATTTTTGTGAAACAGCACATTTATTTGTATTCTATATGTGACTGATGCAATTTGTAGCTTCATTTATGAATAAAAAAATAATCACCATTTTTTCTTAAATTTCTCAAAACAGGCCTTTCTTGACATGTTACTTTACAAGATGTTGATTCATTTTTGGACTCCTATTTTCATAAATAATGATGTTATAAAATTACATAAAATTTTCCAAGGTACAGTACCTCTGCAATTGAAAGGCATGAAGGTGAAAAGCATTAATTCTATTTTGGTAAAACGAAAAGCCAGCGTACATCAAATGACAGGTAACATGCTCAAGAGAGAAACTGGTAACGACATACACACTATGTGAACATGAGAACGTATGTGGTACTTTCTTTGAGCCTGTGGGTCCTTGTAAGAGCCATGGAAGAACTGAAAGAGGGTGCGTGCGCACATCTGTCTATCTGTCAGTAAACACTGTTAACACAACTACCAACACCTGAAGCCACATAAGAAAAAAATGCAATTTTAATATACTTGTGTCAAACAAAAACATTAAGGGTTTTAAAAAAGTTGAAGGGAGTACAGTCTTGCGAGATGTGACACCGTCTAGATTGGTAGATGAATATTATCACGGCAGTGAATGTACTGAAATCCTTAACCCTCCTTCTGAGGTGCACAGACCAAGGCATGATTGCTGTTAAGCAACAAATTTGTTACGCCCTCTCCCACCATGAAGATTGAAACATAAGGTTCTTCCGAAGTAATACCATACAACACAGCCACACACCCCAGCAGACCACAACGTTAGTATACACCACTGTGCAAACCTCAAATCTCATAAATCTCATAATGACACTGTCAATGACATGAAAATAAGGTCACTCTTCATGTCTTTGCACCAGTGATATCACATCAATAGTGTGATGCAACTCATTTGCCCCACCACAACCTTTCACTTTCTCCCCTCTTCAGCCCCATGTGCACTTCCTTTTTTCCAACAGTAAGAGAGTCTAGAGTTCCAAGAGGGCTACATCATTCATTCTTTGAACAGAAAAAGTTGCTGCACAGAACAGCAAAACAGAACACAGGCCAAATAAGGTATGCACAAATTTTCCACAACTCAAGGAGCTATGTCAAAATTCTACATGCCAGACGCGTGTCATGAACCAACTTTCATCCTCAAATAAGAGGCCCCACCATACAAAATTCAGTTGCCATGGTGACCTGGCACCTGGGATTTGTGCACTCCTCAAACAAACTACATTATAAATGGATTACATTGCCATCTTTCATCTTGGTGCAGAAACAGCACATACACTGGGGTGGCACATCACAAGTGCTAATATCTACATTTGGTGACTCAGTACCTCTAAAAAGTCTTCCTGGAGTGCTCTAAAAATGACCATCCTATCAATTACTAGTCACATGTATGACTAAACCAATACCCTGAATAAAAAATCCATGTCACTGAGTCTCCAACTAAATTAACGATTCATTGAAAAAATAATTTACTTATATATATATTGCAAGGCATTTAACTTATGTCACTTTTCAGTTGGAAGCAATGAATATTATAGTTCACATCAAAGCTATTAGTTCTGTTTTCATAATTATGATTCGTGGCATATGGAAAAGAGACAGACAGCCTTCACACACCTCTGAAATGTGTTTGTTTTATATCAATCTCAGCATATGTGTGCTGTCTGCACTCTGTTGGTCCAAGAATGTACTCATATGCCATCTATCATATGCTGTTATAACCAACAACTGTCACTTTGCATTACTACAGTCCTATATTTCTACCTTTTCTATAGCTCTGAAAGCAGCTCTGGTGAACGGAACATATCACGATGTCAAGGTATGTGTGTCAAGATATCATTCAAATAGCAATAGTATGTTTCAGCATGTCAATGAAGGGGTCAAATTCAGAACCAAAATTACAGACATGATAGACACACTAAATATACATGGGTATTTCTGCTGCATAAAACAAATGAAATATATGATCAGGATGTGGAAACGCTTCTCAGTCCACCATTTTGCTACGAACATGGTTTAACATTTCAGTGGACATTCAAATACTAATGAATCTGTTCATTAAATTTTACTGATACAGTCAATTAAACATCTGGAATGTGGAGTGCTTCACGCTTCTGCATGCAAATGCATCATCAGATTGTTCCTCAATATATTTCCCAATCAATATAAGACTAACAGAACTTCAGTGCATGAGGGGCCTCCCAGGATATCATAAATAAGAATCTATGGCACCAACATCAGTCGCTTTAAAGATAAACATCCCTGAAATGAAATACCCTAATACATTACAACAAACAGGCACAGAAACAGAATTCCAAAACCTGTGCTCAAATTACCTCTGAGAATTATCTCTCAAGACAGCTTTGATTTATCCAATTGCAACTACTAAATGATTTCACTCAACAGTCAAGAGATGGAATGCAATGTAGTCTTTGGATTTCAGGCTTTCAGTTCATCTACAACACAAACAATTCCATCCTGATGCAAGATAAGCAATCTGCACAATGTGATTACTTTTACAACCAGAAAGCAAAATGTAAATGGTAGTTGATGTTGATGGTGGTGGTGGTGGTGGTGGTACATGAAAGCAGTAGTTAATGACATGATATGAAGAATGAAGTCAAAATTGAAGACAAGAAGATGCAACAGATGATGCTAGAAGAAGCAGAAATATAAAAGCAGAAGGAAGACAAGAATGAGATGGCAAAGCCATATCAGAAAATACAACATACAGCAAGACTGGGAACGGGGAACAGTAAAGAAAATGGAAGAATTCTTTGCTTCAAGATGGCTAGTTAGTGACAGAAATGCCCGCTGTGATAAAGAAAGCTTCCCACGTCTTCTTAGAACTCACAATAAAAATACATCATATGTGTAAAACTGTCCAATCTGTGCATAAAAAGTAGTAAACACATATTTACTAAATTCTACAACTGTGTGCGTGACTCTGGCCATTTGTACCATATCTGCAATGAATGAGTGAATGAATGAATGAATGAATGAATGAATGAATGAATGAATGAATGAATGAATGAATGAATGAATGAATGACAAGATCTTCCTTTAGCATTTCAAAATAATGCATCACACTTCAAATTTCCATCATTGCTCTAGCTTCAGTAACAAGGATTACAGCTTCCTACAGTTGTGTGGATAAAATAAATGGCACTTAGCTTACTGTGATGGCATCTGTGATGAATGTTAAAGACGGCATCAAGCCTACGAAAATGGTGTCCAGTCCTTCAGCCGGTCCCCTGCATTGAACAGAAAACAGAAGTGTTTTACAAGTGTGATGACAGATGAGATAAAATATTGAGCTTCTCACAGCAGTATCAGTCTCTTTGCATACAACACTGTGTTTCAGAGACATCTGTCACCACTCTCTTCAGGACAGAAGGTTCCGAAGATGGAAGCTGCAGGTTCTCTCCAAAATGTTGGTACCTAGATGGTATCAAATCCCAGGGCACCATAACAATAGAAACGATTACTCACCCTATTAAGCCTTGAGTTCATCTGTATAAGGCTTAAAAATTGAGTTCCCACTGGACAAAGTAAACTGCATCCCCAATCACTTAATGCTGTTTATTTTTGGAATTATATGAACCTTATAAACACAATGTAAGGGCAAAACACAGTTCTAGAATGTTAGGGTAGAAGGTACAAAGAATAACAAGTATGCTTTAAAATCTTAAACAGGACATTATGCACAAACTGTTATTGCACATTATAACACACCCTCTCTGCATCTTTGTGGAAGGGCCAAAAAAACCATAAACAACTAAGCCGGCCCTAACCATGAACTAGGCACCTCCTGAAAGTGACAGATGAAAATGGTTACATCACAACATTATTTACAGTTTAAGCAACATTACATGCAAATTGTTACAATGACCTTCAGCATAACCAATCATTCTTATCATGTGAAGAATGAATTCTTCACACAATGAGAGTCTTGTAACAAGATCCTCCACGGAAGAGTACACCTTGCTGATTGGTATACATCGGACGAAGCAGCAAGGCACAGGGGCATGTGCACACATGCACAGGCATGGCAATACAACACATCCTTCTTTTGTATTTAATGGGATAGTCATCAGGCCCCCCCCCTTCCCCAAAGAAAAACACCAGGCGAAATAAATTTCCAAGGAACAAGAACCACCTGCAATATATACTGTATATAAGCAGCACGATGTGTAATGTGGTAGTCCACATCAGTACCAGCAATTCAAATCCATTTACAGTGTATACTGGGAAACCATTTGCTATAAATTCCAAACCAGCACGCACACATTATTATGAATAATTACAGTACAAAAACAAAGAAATATGCATTTCTATGTGCACCACATTATGGTGTTTCACAGATGCAGAATCTTCACACAAATGGGCACATTTTATCTCACCTAAAGCAAAGAACAATTATATAAATAAAATCTCACCAAATGTTTTAACTTTCTTGTTCAACATCTTGTAGTTCCTCAGGAACAACTTTGTGTTGTTTTCCATCTCCTCGGAGTGCTCCAAGCATCGCTGATCGAACATCCCTGCAAACACAAAATGTGATATTCAATGTTCTTGTATGTAAAGAACTTTTGGGATGTGGTGCTGTGTAGTTTGGTGGATCGGTACCAATGCTAAAATGGACATACATCTGTTATCAGAGACAAATAAACTGGATGACTGATCAATGTATTAACCTTTGGGGTATGTGCGGCATATATGTATGCCGGCATGTAAATAACCCTGCGGTATGAGCGGCTTACATATATGCCAGCAGTATTTAAACACAGTGAGGTCTTTCGCTGTCCATGCTATGAAATCATGTAGGAGAAAAAGTATAGCGCCAATCATCATTAATTTCACATTAGATGACATTTAGTGGTCTGCTTCAGGCTCCGACCCCTTTATCCAAGGAAAGGACCCACGTACTCATTGACTGTGAGGCTGTTTCAATGTGGTCCAAAAGCATAACTACTTTCCTTATGCGCTTGTTTCGCTGGCTGTGTGCTGTGTTGATCTCGAGTTTAGTGTGTGGGTAGTGTTGACATTCCTGGCAGATAGAGGTTACAGCGCGGTTCAATATGGGAGACGTGTACTTCAAATGGTACAACTGAATGTTGGTCTCGTGTGTAACAAAAATTTTGTATCGTGTACTACGCACCAGTGAAAGAAAAACAGCTCTAGTCATAATGAGTCCTCTATTTATTATCGCAGGCAAACTGGGTAAGGTTTCCTTTCAAAGAAAAATGACTTCATGGGTCACACCACTGATCAGGCCAGAAAAGTTTCGGGCGCAAAAAGGTAATAAAGCTCTACTGTTTTTCTTCTAATAAAACACCAAAGAAATCCTGTCATATTATTTTTAAGTATTATTTGTCTGAAGTTTAAAACATTTGTCAATTATTTCTTAATTGTGAGAATTTCTCTTTTGTCTTCTGAAGCTTCATTTTATGTTCAGAAACACATTTGCTATTCCATCAGATTGGATTTTCTATTTCGAGTTATAGTGCCATTTTCCTATAAGTGGTATGTACAGTTAGAGCAGTCACGCCACCAAGGTGTTCAGTCTACAAGCAAATGCGGTTACTACGACTGTGTTTCATTTCAGTTATGAATGTGCATTCTTCAGATAAAGTAGGGCCCGTGAAAATGACAGACAAGATGGCGTTGCAAAGTTTCAAATAACGTGATGTAGAAGTACTGAATATTCTAAAATTTTATCATACATTTTAGACAACAAGGAAACTTACGGACCTTTACCAAAAAATACAACAATAACAATACAAATGGGACACGACTTACAGGAAAAACTGACAGACTACTGGGCAACTTCTGACGAGCTGTACATGCCTTTCTATAGTAATGCTATGAAATGAGACAGATATCATCACATCCTTCGCTTTCTGCACTTCACAGACAAGAATGAACCTGACAGGAAGGACAAAATTTTGACAGACTGGAAGATTCGAAACTTATTTGGAATTCCAAACAGGACATTTTCAAAATTTTACAACCATTCTCAACATGTGGCCGTCTAGAAGTTATTGGTGTGTACAAACGAAGGGTCGTTTTCAGACAATACATACCACCTGTTCAACCTGGCCATTCTGAACAGCTACATTCTCCTTTCCTGCTGTAGGCGGAAAGAAAATTTCTCATAGAGATTTTTGATTCACCCTTGTGAGGAATATGCTGGCACAGGCTGGATATGAATGGAATATACCAAGGCCA
The DNA here is from genome assembly GCA_013340265.1 of Coptotermes formosanus. Classification (NCBI taxonomy): domain Eukaryota; kingdom Metazoa; phylum Arthropoda; class Insecta; order Blattodea; family Rhinotermitidae; genus Coptotermes; species Coptotermes formosanus. Next base: position 1,133,646 of record BLKM01000354.1, on the reverse strand, counting down.
TTAGCAAGACATCCCAGCACTGCCTCAGAAATCAGTAGACTAGAGGCGAGCGGTAGCTGGCCTAGACCGTGCGCCGAACATGTCGCGTGTGTTCGACCAGGGGTGAATACAGAAAAGTTTTAGTGAAGTGCCAGAAGTGTGATTTGGGAAACTGTGTAGACAGAAGCTGCTTAAAGGACTACCACACGAAAGCACAGCTCTGAAACTTTTCGTTCTGTCCAAGATGGATATCCCTATGCAAAACTGGGGTCTGAAATTGAAATGTAATTAAAAGAAATTGAATATTTTGAAACTTTTTGAAATTTACTTGATACTACTAAAATTTTACTGCACTATTCCAGATGCACTGAAATATCTGTTTCATTTCCTACAAAATTCCACTTATTTCACTGTTTAATTTTTTTGGTTCAAATGATATGTTTTTTGTAACCCATGCGCAAAAATTTAAAGGGCCGGCTGGAAGAATGTCATACCTGAGACACGGCCAGTTCGATTTAAGAGCCGTCGCCTAAAGGTTAATAAGGTTACATTCTTTTTGTTATATGCACTCTATAAGCCAACACATTGTATGCAGACTACTAACCTGTAATATCAGACTCACTTTCCAGACGAGATTCAATGAATGCAGAGAACATGGCTGTCTCAGTAAACCACTCCAAAAACGATCTGATGCTTTGAGATGTAATAGCTTTAATGAATGACTCTCTCTGAAACACAACAAATGTTCATCAGACAACAATTAGGGGTTACAAACTCATTTGTGTTAAGTGAAAATTAACTAACTCAATTTGCATCTGTTAAATTTCTAACTCACAATTTCTCAACACTTATCAGTAACGAAAAGTATTTACCCTGTAATTTGCAGACATACTCATTTCATGGTTTGCACCTAATATGTAACCTTACCTTGCAGGGTTTAGCCACATCATATGATGTTTCAACATTTCTACACACAGTACATGCATCACCAAGGTGAGTGACAGGTGAAAGTGGGCCATTGTGTACCACATTCACCCCAAAGATAAAAATGTTTTCATAATTAATCATCTGAAAAATCAGAGGTCGCCAAATGACTGTTCTGTAAGGGTATTTTTCTGCCAACTAAATGTGAAGGGAGGGTCATCTTGTACGCAGAGTCATCTTACATTCAGGTAAATATTGTCTGTCTCACAGTCAGAGTAAGGGCAGAGGACTGGGGCCTGCTGCTAGACAATGGCAAACAACCATAGGGTTAAGAAGATGGCAGTATGTATGAGTGGCCTCAACACAGCAGTTACCATTCAAAAACTGAAGCAACACAACGAACATGACATCATGTGTCATTCCAAACTTCTTGATGAAATCCAACCCACTGCTTTCACGTACCTCAAATATTTTTGTGCTATCCTGCTGGGTGACGATATGATTACGATAATGTCCACACACTTCAACAAACATTCGTACAAACGCTTCAGATACAAGGACGTTACGTGATGCATCCCATGGCTGGGTGGTGTTTGTAACAAGCTGAAGAGCTACCTTTAGGCAACGACGAAGCCGCTGGGGTAATATGCTCATTTCATCTCCAACACATTGCAAAATTCTTTTCTCATCCAGGTCTACCGTTATTACCATACCCTGTAACATAAAAACAGAGCCATGAAATGTACAGTCTATTATGCTGGGATAACCGGTCAAACCACTGTTATCTCTATAACTATCACACCTATCTACCAGAGGATACAGCGTCACATCCCACATAATTACAATCTTAATTTGTGTCACATTGTTTACAATTTTATCTTTAACATTTTGAAATTAAATGAAAAAATGCTACACTGAATAACACCGAGTCACAAACAACCCAACTTTGTGATAAATGATGGCCAAATTCGTCTTAAAACTCTTGTTTGGAACCAAATTCGGTCACAAAATAAACTGTCTGTCATATCACTGCAAACATTCAGTTTCTTTTTGAGCCCATACATCCCAAAATACAGTGAATAATTCCTCAGTCAAGTCCCAAAACAAGTGCTGTACAGATACATATCAGATAACATGACAACCTGAAATCTTGGCACTGAGCTAACCTGTCTGGTTTCACAAAATCTTAAGATTCCTATAAGAGGACATATTAAACAACATACGTCATCAATTGGTCCAGGCAGACCAGTTGCATCCCTGCCTCTAACAATGCCAACAATATATGGAGTAGGTGACAAGCAGATATCCAACAGAGAGGTTGGCAGAACAGGAATCAATGTGTGTTGCCAGGAGAATGGATACAAAATTGACTCAAGGGCCTCTACGCAGGACGACAACCGACTGTAAATGAAAAACAAACTGGAAATCAGCACATGAATAAACCATAATACTGTATTTAAATAAATCACAAACAAGTCAGATGATACATAACTGTATGTCACCCACTAGTATTAACTCAGCTATAAGCCACCTGAACACACACTGGAGAGCCATACATACAGGCAGCCAATGCTTGCTGTTCTGTTACATGTCAGCAATCACCCCTCAGAGGCAACAGACCTTCTCTTCTCTACATCTGTCCAGACTGGCCCTGGGGTGCACCCAGCCACTTGTACAATGAGTACCTGGGCTCCATCCCTGGGTAAAACAGCCAGGGCATGGTATTGACCATCTACCCCCATCTAGCAATGAGGTTAAGAATGAGAAGAGCTATTGCCCCACTCCCTCCTACGTCTGCACAGTGTGTTATGGGAAGACCACTACATTTATGTTAGCAGTCAGATTTGCCAGTAGTTACAAACCAAAAATTTCAGCAATTAACAGCAGTGGAAGGTACGTTTGAAGTCTGTATTGCAGTGTCCACTTTTGCTTTTAAAAAAAAGTCCTAGCACACATCAGCATTGCCTAGTGCATACTGTTAGTCTATCAAGCTTTTGTCTCAGTACAGCTGTAGTATAAAGTACATCACAGTGCTATAAGTATAGTATGATCAACTATGATGTTGATAACTGCAAAGATTTCACCGCCAACATTTCAGCAGGCTTTATACTGGTAAGAAATAAATATAAATTGCCTACATGAACACCCACTTTTGCTTAACTATCAAACTCACTACAGAGATATGTGTAGTCATCAGAAATTCCAGTTACATGTCTAGCTGTTACCTGTTTGACGTTTCAAGTTTGAAGAAAAGGGCCAAAAGTGTCAGAGCCCATCAACACAAACACAAATCCACCAATCATTTCAACCACCTTGGCTAACAGAACCATTATATCAGGTAAGATTATGTTACTGCATGGATAAAAAGTGGGGTGAACACCTTCTTTAGAATCGGATGGCTGGACAGACGGACGGACGGACGGACACACACACACACACACACACACACGCGCGCGCGCGCGCCAAATTATTCACACATTCGAATTACCTGAGTGAGCTGCTGATGAGAATAACCTTCCTCTCCAGCAGAAGGGAGCCAAAGAGTTTCAACAGTGCAGGTACACACAGAGCTGAGAACAGTTGTGCAAGGTCATGTTCCTCAAGTCGTGAGTCCCGAGGCCTGCGCACTGCTAGAACCACATTGCTGACAGATCCTTCAAGAAACAGACACACCTCTTCCAGTCTCCTTGTTTTCAGATTCAAGTGACAAAAATTATAACATATTCCAGGAATTCACATATCACCTATGCCTGGAGTGAGCAAATCTCAAATGCCCGGGCAGCAGGTGACTGAATTTTGTACAAAAACGCTTAATATTTTTATTGTCTTTATTGCAGTTTTTTTCTGTATATGCAAAGAGTGTCTATTAGGCCACACGCACCAAGCAGAAAGAATCAGGTAACAGTGAGGTTCACACGCCACTGCAGCATTGTGTGTCCTCAGTATGAAAATTCCTTCACGTCACCCTGCTGGCACCTAGAATTTGCAGGCACCTCCTAGATTTTTATAAAACTTGTGTACACCTGACCTACACCAAAATACGTTGTTCTTCTCCCCATAAAATCATATTTTGTAACCAGACAGTATAAGAAAAGGTACAGAATTACGTCAATAAAGCAAAATTAGTAGTCATTACAAGGAAACAGAAAATTGTGTTACCTGATAAAACAATGGCAGGAACAATCTGTAAACTAAAAATGCAAGCATCTGCAGATATTAAGTCAATGTAATTGTAAAAGTATGCACAGGAAAACATACTTGAAACTACACAAATATTTCAACACACATGATACACGGATATGAAAGCCACAAATTCAGCAAAAGAACTGGAGCCCCAAGCTTGACAAACACATTTATAGCGAGACACAAAAGAGAAGCTTACAGTCAATAATATACATACTAGGAGTTGTACAGACTACATACAGGTTAAAAGTAGACAGAAGACATCTCCAGTTACATAAATGACAACACAGCAAAAGGAAGTTGTTTTTGTTAATAAATAATTCATATTTCAGCCTCACAGCACACAAAGAAATAAGTGATAACATACAGTTAACAACACTTTTTATAACAATAAAATTACATAGCTGCAGTGCTAGCTGATTACCAATTCGCACTCAGGAGTGTAAGATAAGAATGAGCAGTTGCCCTTAGCTGACAGATGGGAGTGGAATCATGAGTAACTATTTTTCCACTTCGGATGTTGCACGAGGAACTACTCACAATAGTGCAGTGAGTACAGCAGAGCCACAGCGGAGAAGGAGGTTCGGTTCTTACCTTCCCCTTAACACTTCGTAGCATGGCAGTTACTAGCCTACCACGTAATATAAATGCTGCACTTTGACTACAGAGTAGACATTTACTTCATATGGCTCTCACAATAAGCACTAATTGTTTCCTTCAACAGCATTAAACAACTGGTCTTTGTAATGGAGACAATGCATGTTTTGTGGACGGTATGGAATGAATTTTTATACATAACTACTTCAGTTTGCAAGAGTTCAGTTACAGTATTCCTCAGCACATAACGGGACATCAAAGATACTACCAAACAGTGTTACAGAAGAAAATTAAAGGGAAAAGCAGGAAATAGCTGACAGTCAGCCACAACAGTGCTTCTTAATGGAACAAAAGGAAATGTTATGAAATTCGAAATGTAGTGAAAATTAGATGTGAAAATGTGTGCAGATAACCAAGTTGCATGTGTATTGTTGTCTGCCTTCACCTGCAACACTGTGCGACGTGTCTGCCATGCTAAGTTTGAGACTCTGTCCTGGCCCAGGAAAGTGACAAGAGTACAACTGCTTGATGAATGCTGTCTGCAGGCATTCTGCCTCACCATGTCGCGACTCCAGTTCTGCAAGGATCTGCACAAATAAGCATTTTAATTTCAGCCCAAAATTCTGCATATATAGATACTGGGTAGAGAAACACTACAGTACAATTAGGATCAAAATTGAGGACAAATGTTTCTGGCATGTGATGCCATCTAGTTTGGTACATGGGTACCAGTGTCCTGAAGAACCCTGTTGCCTCTGTCTTCGGTCATGCTTTTACCCTGAAGATGGAGGCAGTAAGTTCCTCCAGATGTTGATAACATCTATAAAACTACACAACATCACTACCCAGAAGACAACAATCCTCATTGTCACCAGAGTGAGAACCCACGAGTTCACAAGACTAGAACCAAGATAAATTGAGCATGTTGGTGTAACATAAATATTTGGTAGTCACTTTAAGGCACCTAGTTCAAATCAAAGCCAGATTATCAGATATTCTGACTACAGGGTATTAACTGGTAGTAATTAAAACATTCTTAATCAAAAGAAGCTAATGCAAGTAACAACTTTACATATAACATGTGTAACATCTGTCAACCTGGCACATACATTTTGCTAGCATATTGTGCAACAAAATGTATATAATTCACTTGCATCCAAATTTATGGAATTCAACTCACCTCTCAAGAAATCTTGCTTCCAACCATTGTGGATGCTCTAACTGCAGAAACTCCATAAACTTTCCCACAGTTATTGTGATATACTGACTTCATTTTATTTGAGGTCTTTGTTCTTCTGAGATGTTGCGCAGCTTAGGTCGGTAGTTGGTTACTGTCATTTTGGGACACTACATTTTTTTCATCTTTGTCAGTAACCAAATATCAACCTATGCTGCGCAATATCGCAGAAGAATGAAGACCTAAACTACATGGCAGTAACAGCCTGAAATTTAGTCTATCCTTTCCAGTAACAGTGTCCTTTACTGGACAAATACCAAAAAACTTGCATGAACCCCACGCACAAATACAGTAAATCAGGTTGTATCTGATATATACAGACTTTCATCCATGGCAATGGAAAATGGCCCAAATTTTGAAGCTCACTCTCTCTCGTGGGCATCTGTTAATAAGTCAGCAGCAGTTCATCAATACGCCTGGTCACTGTGCCAGAAAGACTAACAGCATGTATGTCGTTAGAATTACATGGACACAAAATATCGACAACTCTGACAAATGTTATTTCACAAACTTGTCATCTGGGCAGCACTTCAAATATTTTGCACTTTTCTCACTGACAACAAAACTCCCCACCTGAAGCTCTGTTAGGGCCTTTTTCAGGTTTTCTGTTTCATTCTTTCCCAGCTAGTTTTTAAAACTGTCATACCAAGTATGTTTGCTTGGGTAATGTCTTTCCATATTATACCATGTCACAGCTGCAAGTGATCCCCTTCAAATCAAACACACAAGGTAGTTTTCAATGATGTAAGATTTCCATTCTTCTTGAAATTCTCTGCCTTTGCCAAAAACTGTTCTATTTTTAATATATGTCATTTCAAGTGGTTTTGAAGGGGGGAGGGGGGGGGAGCATGTTGACAGGGCAACAGTTAAACACATAACAACATATGTAGCTCTCAACACTAAACTTACTGAACAAAAAAATCCCACAAAAATCCACCACTACTCCTCACACAGCAAATTACCAGTCAACACAGTCAGGCAGCACAATAACTGAAACATTCAAGGAACAGTGCAATAGAGTGGCACTGTACACACTCTGAACTTGAAATGTCTAAGCAACGCTTACATACAACAATTACTACACCTTCCTCATTTGACATGTGGTCACTGACACACCCAAGCAGAAGACTCGTAAAGTTATGTGTTCCCAAAGCACGTTGGTGTTGCCCTCTGAATTTGTAGAGTTCTGTGGAACATGTTTTCAAAGCAGCAGCACACTCACTTAGCTCCAGCCACATTGCTAGCAACATCCTGCACTCTGTCCTTGCTGGGCTCAACCACGGATAGTAAAAATAATCATGTAGGCACAAACACTGATTTGTGTGTTAAAAACATAACACGCCTTTCTATTGTACACAGCAAAGTTACAGCCATGATTAACATGGTAAAAAGATTGGCAAATATGTATAATATTAAGATTTATGAAACTTTATGCAGGCATGGACTGCCCATGCTTGTGATTAAGTATACCTCTAAGACAGCAGCATTACTTTTTGCATATTATGTTTCCAAGTTCAGTAAATTAGCCTAAATGTAGCTATCTTCACTACTTTCCAAGGTGCCATGTTTCACTGCTTTTTAAAAAGTCTGTCTTTGTGGTCAAAAACGTTGCACATGCACAGAAACTGTTTCTTTAACGGAGTTTATTCTTCAGACTGAATAATAATGTTTGTAACTGCAACAAGTACCCACAGAGCTTCTAACAGGCTTCACAATAGTGAATCAGTTTAAATACCTTGTAGTAGAAACCACTGGCTCTGAATGGACTGATGATGCAGTACGCCAGAGGCAGGCAAAGACTCGAGCCTTCAGGCTGCACCCGTCTGCAGTAGCCAAACCTCCGCGCTCCTGTGTCACTGGTTATCACAAGTGAATAGCTCTGCTCATCGTTACCTCCACAACTGGGCTGAGATGGTGGTGGTGGTGGCCAATCTGCTGCATCAGGGAAGCACAGTTTCTCAATATGGGGAGGGACATCTGCCTGCTCAAAAGAAATGATATTGAGTGAAATTATTTTAAACAGATATAACAGACCAGTTATGAAACAATCAAACTTAATTATATTGACATAACAATCTTCTGGGGATACACATATGAATATGGCAGAATTCCTTTAATCCAGTACCCATGGGACCAAACAGGTGCCAGAATTCTACTGTTTTGCTTCATACATCAAATACTTGAAATAAATAAATTAATTAATTAACCAATACATATGTAAATAAATAAACTAGTTAAACAAATAAATAAATGAAACAATTTAAATAAACTAAACAAATTAATTAATTAATTAATTATATTCAGTAGTAAAATGAACTGATTAAATTAAATTCACAAGTAATTTAATAAAGAAAATTAATTAATTAAATCAATTGAACAAATACATCAAATCAATGAAGAAAAATAATTTAAATGTACTACAAAAAATAATAGTAAATAAATAAAATTCATTAACTAAAAAATAAGAAATTAAACAATATACTGAATCCATAAATAAAATAAGGAAACAAAATAAAAAATTAAATAAATTAAAAAATAAAGTAAACCAAATAAATAAATAAATTAATTAATTACTTAATTAAACAAATTACTTAAACACATTAAGTAAATTAAATAACAAATAAATACGTACAACTAAGTAAATATATCAATATATAATATCTTCTTTTCTAGTTCACTGTACATGATCATACCTGCATCTCATTCAGTGCTAAGTAACCTCTGCAGCTGACACAGCAACATCATGCAAGCTAAAAATTAGGTGGAGATTCTAACCAGTGATAACAGTAGTTCTTAATTACTAAAGTGCTTTCCCTAACAGATGTGTATACAACAAAAACATTCACTCACATCAAGTGGATACTGGGTTTTGATGTAAGGCACTTTTGTTTTCTTGTCTGAAGGGTCCAGATTCAGACCCACAAGGAGGACACACTGGAACAGATGTGGAAATGCACTAGGAGTCAGAGCACTGCTACATGCACGACGATATGCAATACTTGACACACGACGCACATACACCTTTCGTTCTTCTGCCTGTTGCGTTAACAGCTCTTGCTGCTCAGCTGAATTGGTGGAGCTGCTATCATCACCATCCACTGTTGGATCTGCACATCTGGCTGCACTCATTCCAGCTGTAGCACCTGGAAAATGTGAAATGTTTTACATACAGCATGAACAAACTATTAACCAACTTGTTAGCGCGTAAGATCAGCCTTCTGAGATGTGATCTCATAGGGTTTAGACGAATGGCACAAATTTTTCAGAGAAACATGATGCCCCCATCTTCCAGACAAAAAATGTCTGCTGCTTCTACTCTAATGAAAAAGTCTGCATAGACCTACATCATGGTACTTCCCCTCCTCTACCTGCTTATAATTTCATGGAAGTCTGGCCCACATTTACTGAGGTGGGATGGGTCTGTCTCAACACAAACAGGTCAAAAAGTGAATAACAGGAGAATGCTGACACTGTCCAATGACAGATGGTTACAGCCGCTCCCACCTGGTTGGCAGGGTATATGCAAGCAGGAGCAAGGGGCTGTAATATTAAGACCAGCAAAGTGGATAAGGAAGTGGAACATCTGGGCAGTGGCATATCAGAAGCAGTGTACAATACCAATTAATCAGCACTGGATGACTGTGGATGTGTAAAACTCAGGGCCTGCATAAGGGCACATAACCCTGGGGCATTAGTGGCTACCGGGCACGTCGGCGGGTGGCGGATAGCCAGGGGCCTGTCCTTGTGGCAGGTCTGTCTCTGAATTAAATAGGAGACTGTGGACCAACTCCCCAACCCCAAGGTGTTATGTGCGGCTTGCCTTAATCCGTGCTGAAGGGGTGAATGGCACATGGGTAACGTGTTCTTAACAGAGCCTCTGGGAAACCAGGCGACATCCCACGGTATATAGCCTTGCACTGGTATAGGGAGCTCTGCCAGTGTTGACTGTTATTTCTCCCGTACTCGTGGGACAAAAATGGACACGAATTTATCTGAACCTCAACGAGGAGCAGCTGATACTGCAGACTTGTTACAGCAACAACGCCATGTGGAGGTTACAGACATAAAGTCTTCCATTGCCTCTTCAGATGAGGAGAGATTGGCTGCAGGCATCTCTACGATTGGACCGCAAACCAAGAGACTCTCTGGAGCACAACAGAAAAGACTTACTAGAGAAAGGGAGATGAAGGAGGGAACTTGGACGGAAAAGAAGCCTCCAAGAAAAACTCCTTTGTCTCAGGGGAAGGGAGCCGGGAAGAGCAGTGGGGGTGTTAAAAGACCCCACTCTGACTCGAGCACACCATCTTCGGAAACACAGCGACCTAAAAAACCCAGGAGCACTCAATTGCAGACTGGGTCATACAAGGAAGCTGTTGCTGGTATCAAGATGGCAGTTACTCACACACGCCATCCAGATGTTACACTGGATCAGACCCAAGTTGGCCTGATTCAGGGAAAACTCCTATCAGCTGTGGATGCGAACCCTTTTGGGGAGGTGCCTCCACAGTTTTTACACTCTAAATTTGCACAGGGGGTATTTTGGATCACCTGTGCAAATGAACACTCAAAGGTCTGGTTAACGCGGACGATCAGTGGACTTGGGGAGTTGTGGGAGGGTGCAGAGCTGATTGTAGTCGACTCTAAAGACCTCCCAAAAAGACCCAGGGTGCTTGTTCGTATTCCTGACACTTCTGAGGTTACCACTGTTATAAAGCGACTCGGGATTCAAAATTCTGAGCTAAAAATGGCAGATTGGTCAGTTATGAGTCACAAGGTCACTGAGAAGGAGCAAACAATGGCCCTCTCCATTGACCCTGACTCCTTCAAAGCCCTGACTCGATCTAATTTCAAGGCCTTCTGAGGAATGGGGAGAGTCGTCTTCCGGACCCTGAAGGAGGAAAAGAAAAAGCCAGAGGCTGAGAGTACTGCAAGCGAACCTCCACCACAGTGGGGCGGCCTCGGCTGCCCTCTGTGTCGCTATGAGGAATTGCGATGTTGCCCTCATACAGGAACCTTGGACCTATATGGGGGATATTAAAGGTCTAAAGGAGGCGGGGGGAGAACTAATTTATAGTAGATCCACTCAGAATCCTAGGACCTGTATTTTAGTCAAGAAAGACTTTCGGATACTGCCGTTGATGCATCACTGTTCCAGGGGCCTCACGGCGGTTAAAATTAAAACGTTGTGTGGTGAAGGGCCGAGGGAGATTATTCTCGGATCGGCCTATCTTCCATATGATGATGTTGGACCCCCACCCCCCTGGGAGTTTGAGAAGCTGGTGATGGGTTGTAGGGCGGAAGGAACTCACCTGATCATCGGCTGTGATGCAAATGCGCATCACACCTCCTGGGGAAGCACAAACATCAATAACAGAGGTGAGTCCCTGTTTAATTACATTATGGCTAACGGATTGGACATAATGAATAAAGGTAACAGACCTACCTTTGTTACATCTAATAGGCAGGAAGTTATCGATATTACAATTGCCACTTTTTATGCTAGCAATTTTATTAAAGACTGGCATGTAACTGAGGAAGTAAGTTGTTCAGACCACAGATACATCCTGTTTACTGTTACAGGTATTGACCGTTTAGTTGAATTCTATCGCAACCCGTGCAGGACCGACTGGGAATCTTTCAGAACTGACCTGTCGGGGTGTTTGCATGATATGACAGACAGAGTTACCAATTTTATAGATCTGGAAACTGCTGCAAAGCAGTTTCAGGATGCTATTATTTTTGCTTATAATGAAAACTGTCCTTCCACTGTGAGGCGGAACAACAGGAATATATTCTGGTGGAATAAAGACCTTGCGGAGAGAAGAAGGAAAGTTTGCAGGCTGTTTAATGCCTCAAAGAAGTCAGGGAATTGGACTGACTATAGAAGAACCTTAACAGATTATAATAAAGCACTCAGACGGGCCAAGAGAGAATCATGGAGGAGACACTGTGAGGAGATTGAGATGGCTCCAGAATGTGCCTGACTCCAGAGGATTCTTTCAAAGGATAGGCATAGTGCAGTCAGCTCTCTCCAACTTGAAAATGGAGAATATACAACAACAGAGAAAGAGACTCTGGAGGAGCTACTCCGGGTCCATTTCCTGGGCTCAGAAATAATTTTGGAACCTCCTGGAGGCTGGGACGGTCTTGAACTGGAGCATCCGAAATGGAAAGGATCCAGGGAAGACTGGGAGGTTTCCAGGAGGGTCATAAATTATGACAAATTGAAATGGGCTGTTTTCTCATTTCAACCTTACAAATCCCCAGGCATTGACGGAATAATGCCCGTCATGCTACAGCAGGGTTTTGAACTGCTTGCGGGGAAACGTATGATGTTACTAAGAGCCAGTCTGGCCTTAGGTTACATTCCTATGAGCTGGAGGCACATCAGGGTGGTATTTACACCAAAACCTGGGAAACAACTGTCCCAGGCGAAGTCCCTGAGACCCTTCAGCCTCATGTCATTTATACTCAAGATACTTGAGAAATTACTTGATAGATATATCTGGGTAGGTGTCCTGGTTGAAAAACCACTTCACCAGAACCAGTTTGCCTATAGAGCAGGTATGTCTACAGAAACAGCTCTCTTCCAGGTTGTTCATAGAGTGGAAAAGTCCCTGAAACATAAAGAGATTGCGTGAAGTGCCTTCCTGGATATTGAGGGGACATTTGACAACACCACTTTCAATGCAATTATGATGGCTGCTAGAGAGCGTGGACTTGAGGAAACCTGTTGCAGGTGGGTCGGATCCATGCTTGAAAGCAGACTCGTACACACGTCCCTTATGGGCAGCAGCTTGACTGCTAAAGTCGTGGGAGGATGTCCACAGGGTGGAGTCTTGTCTCCCCTTTTGTGGAACCTAGTTGTTGATAGGCTTTTGACTACCACAAACGACGTAGGCTTTTGTACATTTGGCTATGCTGATAACATTGTCATCATAGTCCAAGGTAAATTTGCACACACAGTCAGGGAGCTTATGCAAGATGCCCTGAATGTGGTGGCTCAATGGGCTGTGAAAGAGGGTCTAAATATTAGCCCTCACAAAACAGCTATAGTCCCATTTACCAATAGAAGGAAAGTAGAGGACTTAGGACCTCTCATACTTCATGGTAAGGAACTCAAAATGCTGGGAGAGGTCAAGTATTTGGGAGTGATTTTAGACTCCAGACTTACGTGGAACCAACATTTGCAGAAAACAATTAAAAAAGCACAAACCACCTTTGCGGTAGTTAGACGCATGTGTGGTAAAAAATGGGGTCTCAGACCTAGTATGGTGCACTGGCTCTATACTAGGGTAATTAGACCATCCATACTTTATGCTGCCTTGGTTTGGTGGCCCAAGGTCATGCAAAAAACCACTAAGGTTCAATTAGGCAGGATTCAAAGAATGGCCTGTCTAGCCATTACGGGGGCTATGAAATCGACCCCCACTGCAGCAATGGAGGTGCTTTTGAATCTAACTCCGCTGGATCTGTTGATCATGGCAGAGGCGAGGATGGCCCTCTACAGGCTGCAGATACTAAAGCAACCAATTGTTCCTAAAACAGTATCAGGTTTGCTATCCATCTGGAAAAATGTGGGTGACCCTATTTTGGATATGCGGTTGGACTACATCATTCCAGTCTATTATCACTCCAAAATCTTCAGAGTTATTATAGACCGGGATTATTGGAAAAACAAAGACCTAGTGCTCCCTGAGGATGCTCTGATCTGGTTTACTGACGGCTCAAAGACTGACTCAGGGACAGGGTCTGGTATTTCTGGCATAAGACCAAAAAGAAGCTTTAACTTCCCTTTGGGTAAATATGCCACGGTCTTTCAAACTGAAATATATGCCATTCTTCAATGTGCATGTGAGAATATAAGAAGGGCTTATAAACATAAGTGGATTCTTATTTTTTCTGACAGCCAGGCTGCACTTAGGGCACTTAGTAGCCCGAAAGTGACTTCGGGACTGGTTGCAGAATGTTTCAATGCCCTCTCTGCACTGGCCTGCCTGAATGAGGTAATCTTCATTTGGGTGCCAGGGCACTGTGGCATTCCTGGAAATGAGGAAGCTGATAGGCTTGCTAGACAAGTGTCAGCTACATCGTTACTTGGTCCAGAGCCGGCTCTTGGAATACCTAGATGTTCGGCAAGAGACACAGTTAAAAACTGGACTGAGCGCCAACATTACAACGCCTGGAGAGACGTGCCAGGACATAAACATGGCAAACTTTTCATAGGAAGACCATGTAAGAAAAGAGCTGATGACCTACTTAAATTAAGTAGGCATCAACTAAAAATGGCAGTTGCGGTCCTCACGGGACATGCTCCTGTGAGGAGGCACCTGTATACTATGGGCCTGTTTGATGGGGATCCAACTTGCAGATTTTGCGGGATGGAGGCTGAAATAGTGCAACATATCATTTGCTACTGTGAAGCGTTGGCACATCAGCGCTATTATGTTTTCGGGAAGCTGCTTGCTGAACCAAAAGATATAAGCTCAGCTTCAGTAAGGGACCTTTGCCTCTATACAAGGGGCACAGGGTTATTGAACCTGTGCTGAATGGAGTGTTTAGGGCTGCACAATAAGCCTAAGGCTGAGGTGAATCTGGGGCATAAGCTGACGGGCCAACAACAACAACAACAACAACAACAACAACAACAACAACAACAACAACAACAACAACAACAACAAGGGCACATAACAGATTCATGACTATACTAAAAATCAGATGAACACACATACAGTGTCCAGAAGTCTGTGTCTGTGGACTTGATACAATTCTTGTGTAATAAAAAACCGCAAAATTCATACAGAAAATGGGATCAAAGTTCCCCATACCACATTACCATACTGAATTCAACCTCAACAGCATTTTTGATGAAAAGTACGAGAACCCAGTTATTTCAATCACAAACCAGCAGTCCCCCATACTGACATCACCTGCAGCACATGCACCCAGCAGCAAAAAGCGTACAGACACCACAGAACTTGAGTTCCTCCCTACTGCGTGCCTCTCAGTCTGGCTTTCCTTTATGCTGTAAATGTCTATACCTGACTACCTAACCATACGACAGTGACAAATCCCTGTGCCTGTACTGAATGACCTGATCATAAATCTTCAAATTATAAAACCTGCTATGAGATAAATTCAGTGAAACTCACTTACAAAAAACCCGGTTAAGAAAATTTCCCACCTAAGAAGTCAGGATAAAAAAGCACCATAATCCTCCCATTTCAATAAACTTACCCTTTTAAGAAATTTCCCGCTTAAGAAATAGGATTTTCTTGGAATTTTCAAAATTTTCTTAACAGGATTTCACTGTAAATAAAAATAAAGTAGTGCTATTTTAATTTTTTTTCAGAACTTTCTAATTGCAGTCAGTTGTTTTAGATCTAGCAAAATGCAGCACTTACATGCAACACATGTGTATAATGTGCAGCCACTTGTTAAAGCATATGTCTACAACAAAGACAAGATACACAGCATGCTATCTACCACTGACCTTCACAGCTGACAGCCTCTGATAAATCATTGTATCTGATCATGGCAGCTTATTTTATTACCTCTGTTAGTGTCTGGTGAATATTCTCCAACTGATTCTGCTTCTAGTTTTTGGAATATCGTAGAAAATCCTCCATCATCAGGTGTCGAAGCCAGAGAGTCAGAATCAGAGCCAGTCTGATCCAACTGACTTGTTGGAAGGCCCTTTACAGGAGTGCCAAATGCCTGATTCATAAGCAGTTGAATCTGCAACAAGAAATATTAATTATTTTAACACTTTTAATAACACCGCACTAATGACAACAACTATTTAGTACAACTGCAACTATGGATGGTAAACAGGTACGTGATGGAGAACTGTGTGCGATCAACTTCAAATTAAAATCCCCACATCAACCTGCTGACCTAAACAGAGGTAAACCAGCCCACTACATTGAAGGACAGACCGTTTTGCCTGACAGATACAAAGAAACTAAAATAAATGGCATAATAAACTTAATTTTTTACAGAATAAGCAATAAAAAACTTTCCTCTCAGGGAAAATATAATTTAACATGTTCACACTTTCAGCTTCTACAAAACAACAATTTTCAAAACATTTAAACAGGAAACTGTAATTCAGCTAAAAAAATACAAAAACATAGTAAGACGAATCACAGTGATACAGACGTGTATCACCTCCTTCGATGTTCAAAAACTCTGCATTATAAAAAGAGTGTATTTATGTCTATCACACCATTCGCTGAATAAACAGTGGTTATTTCACTGATTGGTTGGTTCTTGTCATGGATGTACATCTCCTGGTAGATAAATGTAAGAATGAGTAAGTCCTTGTTCATGCCATAAAACCATATAGGGGAGTGAAGCTTCATGCCCTGGATACTTTATCACTGGCAAACACGGACCTGGAGGCAGTCTGGATGTGTTGCAGACAGAAAATCTCTTGCCTCCACTGAGAACAAAACCATGATATCCAACCAGCCCCATGGCCTAGTCACTACTCCGACCTTCTGCCCATGCTGTATTTTATTGGAGAGGAATAGGATTGTTAAATATCAGGTTTCAAGGGATTACCCATAATGCACCCAGTAAAACCATGATATGCAGAGTACCTTATGAAGGTGAGTCAATGAGCAAACAGGCACAGTATGAATGATACACAGAAAATAAAGAACGTAACAGCCTTCAGATCACATAACTCATTATTCTTTGTAACTCAGGTTACTTCATGACACATTAAAACCGCATGGTTATGTCACACTGGATAAGAGAAAAACTCTCGTGGGCAGTACAAACAACCTGCATGGAGGTACTGACAACAATTTCAGAAGCCCCCTTACTCAGAACAATTATCCTCCAGCTAACGTTCAACGCAGGCACCTTTCATATACATAGAATCTCTAATCACTACACAGAGTGTTTAATACTGTATCTTTCTGGGTTATGACACCATGCTGTAGTCTGTGGCATGGATGAAAATATTGCAGACACCTGGTCACTCAGATGACAATTTTTTATGTTGACACCTAATATTTTCAGCAAAATTATTGTACTTTTTTCCTTACATACAAAAATGTGTATTAGTTCACATTCCATGAGCAGAAAGTGCCAGACTACACTGATGTTCACAAACCACTCCACAATGCAGTGTCATCAGTATGTACCTTGCATCATGTCACCCTTCCAGCACCTAGACTGTGGAGGTAGCTCCTAGATTTTTGGAATATTTGTGGACCCCTGATCTGTGCTACCGCTTCCATGTTTACAGTTCGAAGTTACCACACTGTTGGCAACAGTGACTCACATTCAACACATCTGCTGCTATTGTCCAGGTCTGAGGATGCATGACCCAGGATCAAACTTCACAACAGGTAAAAATGATAAAAGAACGCACTGAAATTTTCAAGCACTTTGACTCAAACTCAGAATGCACACATAAAATTAAAAAAAAAAAACTACA
Organism: Coptotermes formosanus; assembly: GCA_013340265.1. NCBI lineage: Eukaryota > Metazoa > Arthropoda > Insecta > Blattodea > Rhinotermitidae > Coptotermes > Coptotermes formosanus. Next base: position 1,116,274 of record BLKM01000354.1, on the reverse strand, counting down.
TTAAGATTTTTAATATTTCAAGAAACAATGACATAAGACATATCAAACCATATCATGACGACACTGGGCATATCATCAAATACCATCACAAATGCTGAAGCATGCTGTAGAACAATCAAAACATACGCACTGGATGTACAAAAATTATATCCATAGTGACATGATTTATATATTACACAAATTCTCCACATATAATGCTAACAACATGTGGCCTTTAGAAGCTACACTGTGCTGCTGTGGCACAGAACAGATTGTAGAACCACTCAACTGAGCTCCACATACCATGCAGAGCATGAGTAAGGAAGCCAGAAATAGCCAAAACAGCTGGATATGGGTACACAACTGACTGAGAGAGGGAAGTGAAGAAGTAGAATCAATAAACTTGAATGCTTGCCAAAAATAGCCACACTGGGTTTCAATATTGTAAGGTATCTTTTGAAATGACTATCCTTTAACTACGCAAGTTACACCATATCAGTGAAGTTCCATGTCTGTGTTCTACAGTTAATGGACACAGTAAGTTGTGTGAGTAGGAAAGTTGTACACAAGTGTGGTGTTCAGTGTTAACAGGACTGAACATCCTGGTCCAGTGGGCAGTTCTCCTGCTTTGTGTTCAGGATGTCCCAGTTAAAATCTCAGCCTTGAGAATGTCTATCCTGATTCTCCTCAGTCCCTCCATGCAAATGCCAAAATATTATCCCAAATTAAGCTACAACTGTTCCTTTCCACATCCTTTCCAATTCACTGCTCACTGGTCATCCAGTCATCTGACATAATTATTTTAAACTACCACCAGCATCATGAAATAAATGTGTGCGCTCACTCTCTGTAACATGATACATCTTAAGATTATAGTCTTCTGGGGTGTTAAAGTGCCATGTAATTTGGTAGTAAGGTACCAGTATACCAAAGGAAGTTGCTGCCTCCATCCACAAGGAAAAAAATCATGGTGGTAGTAGATTTCTAAACAAAGTTGGTACCTTACTACCAAAGAGAAAGACATTACATCCATCAGTCTCTCTACCTACAGTCTTGTCTAGACAGACATATTTAGTCTTCCCTAGTGTCTGCAAGTAATTTCTGGGGCTGCATCAAAAAGTATGTCATGAAAGATTCTTTAATGACACTTCCAGTTATCATCTGCTCATGAGAGTAACCCACAAAGCTGGTAACTAATTCCACACAGTCCCTCTTGAGAAGCTAGTAGTTCCTCAGCTAGTTGGGAAATTCCATGCACATTACGGGACCTGAAAGGTCATTATCATGTTGACAGGAGCCTGCCAATGGTCCCTATCCTGAGCCACATGAATCCAACCCACATCCTCCCATTCTATTTCCATAAGATCCATTTTAATACTGTCCTTCTTCAGTGCAGTGAGGTCATGTGAGAACAGTACCTGCGATTAGATAACTACTTCCATTCAATGTCCTCTGTGATACACGATTCAACAACACAATCCTTTGACACTACACAGGCTCACCTTCTAACATCATTGTTAAATACGTTATGTTGCGCATAAAAACCTCACCACTACTGCAACATCAAACTCACATGCCAACCTCCTTTAAGATGTTTCCAGATGAACAGTTTAACACACTGGTATGTTTGAAAGTGATACAGTGTTTATCACATGCATTTCCTGCCGTTAGCGCGTTGAGTATGATTCACCCATAAATGGCCAGCAGCATCACAAATGGACAATTACATGATGTGATACATGCATAAGATAGAATAAAATGCCATGTCACTGGACACTTGGTTCCTGACATTTTGAGACACTGTAGTGAGGGTCAAAATGTCCCATGTCTTGGACACTTTGATCCTTGAAGATGAAACCACTGTTGTCTCAAAAACACCATAAACCAATTATTCAGTGATGTGGCATCATATCCCAGAAGAAGAGATATCTCAGCTACAGCGCTGCTGAAAACCTAGAAACTTGCATGTTACTACCACTTGCCAAACTCTACTGTGCATGTAAACCAACATCCCTTCCCAGGCCTCACTTTATCCCATCAGATTCTTTCCTGCCTGTACATCTGTCTTACTTCATACACTAGGCTTCTTTAGGCCTATATACCAGGTCTCTGCTGCTGAGCCCCCCCCCCCCCCCCATTTAAATTCTGGAACACTATAACCTCTTCAGCTTACAGTCTTCTGGGCAGTGACACTGTGTAGTTTCAGACAGAGATACAAATAGTTAGAAGAGATCTGCCTTCATCTTCAGTGTAGATGACAGAAGAAGCAATTTCCTATGAAACAATGGTACCTCCATATCAACCTACACAGTTTCATTCTAGAAGCGTCTAAGTCTTCATACCAGCATGAGAACCTCAAATCTCTTTCATTATTCTCTTTCACTTTATTCAGTAGCTGTGTTACCTATAAATGCAGATGTTGTTAGCAGCAACAATGTCATCCACTGTACAATACGCAGTCCTGCATTAAAATGTCACTGTACAATCTCATTTCCAATACTTCAGTTTTATTACACATGTGAAAAAGTAATCTTTGGTCCTCGAAGAGGTTACATTACAGCAGCACACACAGCAACTTGATGCATAACACATCACTGAATTTTCCATTACAAATTTATTTTCAGGCTATACTAGCCAGATAAAAAAACCACATACAGTTTTTTAAAACTACAACTGAATCAATTTCAGGGCATCATTTATGTAATTCACATCCATACCTGCACTGTTGCTTGGCTCTGGTGTTTGTTCACACTGCATCAACTGTGACATGTAACACACAGTGGTGAGGTAATCCTGACAACTTCACTGTCATAGTAATTTTGGACATGCTATCCCATCACACATTAGTTTACTGTGATCTCAATGTTCATTACACACACACACACACACAAAAGATGGGTTTCAGTTAGAAATAATTATGGTGACAGTTAAATGGCACACAGCATATGTTATAAAAGAATACCAACAAATTTTTTTAAAAATTACATTACTTTCATTATATTCTCTGGAAAGATACTGTGAAAGGCAAACATAAATATGAAACTATAACTGTACACCCATCCGTTGCTTTACAGAGTTTTGCTTTAACATGAGGTACTTTATAGCAGTTTTTCATCTCTTACATGCAAATAGTATGTACAGTGGGTTAAGCAAGCACGTGGGTCAGTACACTTACACTCGTGCTGCCACAGATTTCACTTCATGCATTTCCACCTTACAGACAGTTTTCACAGAACAAATTATATCCATAAAGCAAGTGATGGGTGTACCACAAACTGAGTACACAAATTTGGGGAAAAAAAAAAAATTTGAGTTATATTTGAACAGTACAACTACATGCAAAGACATAACACAAAGAACAGGTGACAATAACACAACACACAACACATTCAACAGGTGCAAACAACATGCAACTACAAACCCTCTTTCATTCAATGTAACCCCAAGAATCGGAGCCAAGGCTGTGAAGTACTCTTGATCCCATGCGTGCCAGGTCTTGCTTAGAGAAATCCCTCATTTCACCCAGCCATTTTACAGGAAACACACATGATGACAAGAATTCTTCTTGAACACACTCACCTTCAACCTCTCCACATTATTTTGAGCCACATTTGTGAAACCACTGGTCTGTCCACCCCTCACCAATGCAGCCAATCGTACCAGTGGTGGTTTCTTCCGTTCATCACTGGCAGATTCAGCGCCTAGGCTCTGCGGTGAGTTATTACTGACATGTCTTCCTGCAACTGTTGGGACTACGGACTCACTCTTTTTTGGTTCATTATTTCTAGCCTTCATACCATTCTCAGCAACTTCTGCAATTCCATTGGTATGCAATGGTGTGCACTGGGATTAGGTACAAAGAAAAAATGGATGTAATATACAACAGCGATGCCACATCCAACACTGCAAAATTCACAGTAGCAACATAATCATTTCTCACTTACCAAATAATGAAGAGCAGCTCTTCTGGATGTATTCTTTGAATGAAGTGAATGTGACATCTGATTCTGAAATTCCCGAACAGATGCTCCTATATTAGACAAATCACCAACACTTTCGCCACTCTTCATAACAGCTTGCGGGCTCTTCCGATCATGTGCCTTATGCCTGTACACGTGAGTTTTGTCTGCATAATCAAATGGTTCCGCATATATATGTTCCTCACTGCGTGACTTACAACGCAGCAGTGCTCCATATGGCTTAGATATACCACCTGCTCGTAAATAGTTCTTAGGTGATGCCACAAAAAACTCCGACTGCTTCTCAGGTACTTTCTCATAGACATGGAACTGGGGATGAAAGTGATTGTCTGAATAGGGAGAAACACAACTGAAATTCAGACAGCCATGAAATCTTAAATTATCAGCAATGGCAGATGTTCTGTGTGAAGTGAGCAGTTCTCTCTCCAATGGCAAACTTGGCAGTGGACCCACTCTTCCTACTGGCTTTGTAGTGTTTGACTCTGGTTCACTGTATGTGACTGTTGCCTGATCTTTAACATGCTTCTTAACTGCAGGACTTCTTGGCCTCAACACCACCCCCCCAGAACCTTGCTCATGGTTTAACAGCACACGCTCTAACTTCTTCAGCATTATCTGTGATTCTGTTTTTGAACGTATTGGTTTTACAATCTTTTCTGATGCACTGTTTGTAAATTTTACATGTTGAAGTGAGTCTTCATTTGACACTGGCTGAATGGCACTTGGCATGGAGACATTATGCTGGCCTGCATTATCTGGGGATGGTGTATTGTGAGCAAATGTTCTTGGCGGTTTCTTTGGTGGAGGGCCTGAAGGTAAAGGTGCCTTTAAAGCAGCCTTCAAAGTATCTGTCAGGATCATGTCACTAGAACCTGCTTCTTCCTGCAATGTATCTTGCGACGTTTGTCCTTTTACACATTTCATATCATTAGGGCCTTGGGAATTATTCACTTTATTTCTGCTTGGAACAGGCATTAAACTGGCACGTGACCCTAATTCTTTCTGTTCTACATTTCTTACAGTGCTGAGATTTTCCAGTGCATGATTAGAACTAACTTGCTTGTTTTGAAGCGGAAATTTTGCTCTGTTGTTCACGTATCTATGTAAAAAAGAAGGTGATGGCTGCACTTGCACTTTTGAAACCGAACCATATCCAGAACCTGACTTGGGCAATCTATGCGGGGGCACTGTTTCAGTCTTCTCAAGATCAGTCCTATTGCTTAGGATTGCTTTACCAGTGAAATCTGTGTATGTGCCTGGATTATCTACAAGACAATTTTCAGTCACATGCACAGTGGCCACACTGTTTCCAGACTTCAATGCAGTCCTAATTGTTTTTGTTGTATCATCTTCCCCTACAGCCAACTGCCTTTGTGTCTGTGGTCTGCAGGATTTGCTAGAAACATCTGCAGCATCAGATGGGGCAAGTGGCAATACATTCAATTTCTTTACAACTGACTTCAGACTTTGCCCACCTTCAAACTGTCTAACCCTGTTATCCACAAGTGATCGAGTTCTTTCACTTATACCATTCATCTGTCCTATCACATTTCGACCTCTCACAATTCTGTCACACCGGAATGCTGGGCTACGGCGAATGTGAACCCGTCCACATGCACTGCTCACCTGCCTTTCCGCTTTCACCTGACCACTTGGAGGTTTTATGGAGGGTGATGGATTTGGGAGTTTCTTGGGACTGTCACTGGTGTCAGAGGATGCTGAATGCAAAATCTTCTTTCTTGGTGAAACACTACTTTTAAATCCATTACTGGGCTGTGCTTTATTTCCAAGTACATTTCTGTTCACAGAATTTTTGGTAAGGTATGTGTTACTGGTGGCAGATGAGGTTGAATCATTATTAATAATTTCAAACTTTTTCTTAATATTCGCAACTCTGCTTCTAGCTTCTGAGGGCGACACATATGACATCGTCACTCGCATGTAATATGGTAAACATCTAACACCCTGTATGCTGTATACATTGTTCTTTACTGTAAAAATTTCATTTTACTCATTTTCAAAATGCACATATTTATTTCACAGCCGACTTAATTTCGAAACAATGCTTTGTAAAGTCATCGTTCGGTCGAAATTTGGAACACGTGTACATGTTAAACGAGTCGCCAGTCGAGTTGTGTATCGTATCACCGATCTCCTGCGGGGAGAAAATACAGAGCTAGGACGCTATTGCAATCGTAAGAATACAAACTAATACATCAAGCGTTTGAAGTAATGTGCCGTCAATCCCACTTTGGAAATTGGCCACGTCAGAAAATAGCGGTTCATGTCCGAAAGTCACACAGTGTAATAATTTCGACTACTTACCAACTTCCGCTAGCGATACTGTATTGAAAATGGCACACAGCCATGCGTCACAGGATGCCAGTCTAATTAAAACATGTCTTATAGCCTAACTTCTTCACATCCACCTGACACATAAGACAATAGCACGTAACATCACACACTAACACACCCACCACAAACGACGAACTAGCACACAGTTTCACTAATCATTTATCTGTTTACTGCTCGGGACGACGTTCTTTGACGGCATGCCAGCGGTTCGCGTGTATGTCAGGGGCACCAACCGAAACTATAATGCCCTGTTATTACATTATTATTCACGGTCTTAATTGAAAGAATACATTAACTATCATTAGCGCACCATCAATGAATTCATCGTGGCAAGTAACTTTATTCGCTAATTAACCTACACATAAACAGTGAGGTTGCAGTTACCTCTGTCAGCGTGCTCAAATCTTTACGACAAGAAGTGTCGCGCTGGAACAGATCCGCGGGGATTGACAGAATTTCGAATTACAACATTGGAGTGCAATGCGGGAAGTGATTAAGTGGGCACTGAGTGCAAAATTTGTTGTGAGCGCAGATGGGCGAATTTGAGTGAAAGTTTATTTACGTTTCATTGATTGGTATGTACGCCAAGTGCGCATTGGCGGATCGCATAAATTTATCATGAAGGCCCCCACAGCAGATGCTACGGCCGAACCGTTGCCTTGAGGCTTATTGTGTAACCCTGTGATGAATTTTTTACGTTTTTCCAAGTAATGGAGGCCCGGTGGAATGAAACTGACAGGGGAAAACTGGAGTACTCGGAAAAAAAACCTGTCCCAGGGCCGCTTTGTCCATCACAAATCCCACATGGACTGACCCGGGGTCGAACCCGGGCCTCCGCGGTGAGAGGCCGGCGAATAACCGCCTGAGCCATGGCACGGCCATCGCATGAATTACGTAGTGATAAAAAAAGATGCTTACTGCTATAAGTCAGGGCTGCTTGGATGTAACTAACTCCATTGAGAAGAGTGCTTGAGAAGCTAATAGTTGCTCAGCTAGTTAAGAAATTCCCCATATTTTGAGGAACCCGAAGGTTTATTACCTTGTTCACAAGAGCCCGCCACTTGTCCCTATCTGGAGCCAGATCAGTACGTGCTTCTGCATCACATTGCTTGAAAATCCATTTTCAAGTTATTCTCCCCTGTATGCCTAGGTCTTCCAGGTGGTCTCTTTCCCTTAGGTTTCTCCACCAAAACCCTGTATGCACCTCTCCTCTTCTGCATATATGCCACATGCCCTGCTAATCTCATCCTTGTTCATTTGGTCACCAGAATAATACTTGATGACGGGCACATATCATAAAGCTACTCATTACGTAATCTCCTCAAGTGCCCCATTACCTCACCCATCTTAGGCCCAAGTACCGTCTTCAATACTTTGCTCTTTAATACCCTCAGCCTACATACGTCGTGTGATGTAAGACACCAAGTTTCACACCCACACAAAACAAGAGGCAAAATTATATTTCTCTGTATTTTAATCTCCGTTTTTTTAGATAGCCAACACAAAGGCAGAAGATTGTAGAGAGCATGGTAGTAAGCATTACCTAAAGTTAATCTGCTCTTAATTTCTTCAGGCATGCAATTTTGATTTCTTGGGGTTGTTCCCAAGTATTTGAACTTTGACACAGTTTCAAAGGATTTATTACCTGTTCTTTATTCTTTATTCTTTGTTTGTGTTTTGAATTCTGTGTGTGCATTCTGTTTGTGAGATATGAACATATGCTTAGTTTTCTTGGCAGTTACTTAAAGACCTCTCTCCTTACTAGCAACTATAAAGCTTCTGTGCTTTTCTTCATCATATGGTTGTCTTCAACCACTAAATCGTCTTCAGTACAAACCAGAAGCAGATGTGTACCATTCAATTTGTAAACATCCTGGCCTGCATAAACCCCCATAATGGCATATTCAAAGTAAAGTTGAAAAGAAATGGTGACAAAGCATCTCCCAGTTTCAGATCATCCTTAGTGGGAAACGTATCAGACAAATGTTGGCCTGCCCAGACTTTACTATAGGTTTAGCTTAAACACAGTTTTATTAACTTAACTAGTTACAAAGAGATACCAGATTCAATGAAAATATTACACAAAATGTCCCTCCAAACTGAATCTTGAAGTCGATAAATAGCTGATGCACTGCCCAATTGCATTCCCATTTTTTCTCAAGTATTTGACGAATGCAAAGTATATGATCAGTATTTGATCAGTTACATCAAAATCCACACTGATGATGCCCAATAACTTTGCCTGCTTATGAAGTTAATCTTGACTGAAGGATGTTGGATAAAAGTTTGTATGTAATTGATAACAGTGATATGCCTGTATAATCACTACAGTCTGTTTTGGTCACCCTTTGTATAGAGTATATAGGTATAATGATTAGCTCCTTTTACTGCTGAGGCAATTCTTCCTTATTCTGTGTGGGGAATGTATCAGACAGCAGGGTTCCTCACCTGACTTTACTGTAGGCTTCAATTAAACACATTTTAATGAGTCGCTTTCTTCTACATGGCCTACTCTTTTTGGACCACCTTGAAGGTGAAGGAACAAAGTTCCTCTGAAACATCGGTAACTATTCACCAATCAAAATGGCATCGTTTCCCAGAAGACATGAGTCTTCATAACATGACTGTCAGAACCCCAAATCTGACATAATTTCACACACACACACACACACACACACACACACACACACACACACACACGTGCGCGCACAGGTAATCAAATGAAAAATTCATTTTCATTTCTCCATGATGCAGAGACAACAGAGTCTTTGTATTTAGGCACATTGGACCCTACCAGCTGGTCACCATGCATTTAAGTGTTATTATCTGTCCTGTACACTGAATATCAGAGGTGCACGTATCCCAGGTGCCAGGTGATGTGGGTGACTAAATTTCTACTGTGGCACCTAATATTTCTGTGGTCCTTATTGTGGAACAGGCTTTGCGTCACCCTCCTGGCACCTAGACTTTTGGAAAATCTGTGTAGTCATGGTGCATATTGTTTGGGCTTTAGTTCAGAGGTGGTGACAACAAACACTTTTCCAGCCTAAATTCTTGTAGGTATGAGCACTACAGAATGAATAAAGCTTCTGAGACAGAGGTCTTGGGAAGTGATCATGGTGAGGTGGGTAGCAGTTGCAAGGCCATCTCACTGCAGATTTCTGGGTAATTGTTTGTAGGTTACATCAAATTGTGGGAGATATACTGTGTTATAGCTGAAGGTGAGAAACTGTATTATTACGTGTGTTAGTCACAAGTGGCAGAAGTTGTGTTTGTTGGAGCATTGTATTCAGAAGACTGAAAACTGATTAGATGTATGAATAATGTAAATAAAGTGCATTTAAGCCAAATACATTTTATATGGGATGGCACAAAAGTCACTTGATGTTAGAGGCAACATATTAAAACACTGTGTGTAAGTCACTTTTGCACCACTCCGTACAATAACTAATAACTATTCCAGTAACATATGACTAACAACAAAACAATATACAGTTGTGTTGTCCACACTTAATGGATGATTATGCTCATTATGTACTGCTGGTTAACAAATGTGACTAAAAACTAAGAATATTTTGATAAATCTGGTGTCATGTGTTGAGTTGAGAGGTGGGAAGCTCATTTCAGGCTACAGACGAGATGTCTGCCATCTGAATGTATTGGTACATTTATGTATCTGTATCTCTCCATAACCTTGACTCCCACGTTCATGGATTTGCCCACCCATATAATGTCCTGATGTAAACTCTTTTCTCTCCACTCAAACTAGCCAGCAACCAGAATACTCTGAAGAAAAGAAGGCCTGACCTGCATAGGAAAAGGTGGCAGTTGGTCCAAATGACATAAAGAAGAGACAGGTGCAAAAATTATGTTTTATGTACTAAATAGTTTGATATGTGTATAATGGTGGAGTAAATATATTAGATATCTTTTCCTTTTAAATTATCTCACTTCGCTTTAATTGGCCATTTCATTCAGTAATTTTATGTTGTTACCCTTATGCTTATGAATATAATTTTGAGAATAAGCAAGGCCCATAGTCAGACAAGAGGAGACCTCTGAGCATAAAGTGTATTCTGCATGATGACCATACCTTGAGCAAGGTCATGGCTTGCTGGAGCATCAGAAGGACAGCTGACAAAATGCTGGTTAAAGTCGGGCACGAATTTTATCTTTAAAAAAAATTTCTGTGACAGACATAATGGAAAGTGACCAAAATTTTTATGACAAATACCAGTTGTCTTCCATCTGCAATATTTAAGAGACAAACTATTCAGAATCACAGCTTAGTAAAATAGCGGTGAAGGGCATCCTGGATTCCAGTACCTGTGATGATGATGACGAAGAGCTCAACCTAATTTTGAACAAGTGTTTTCAGTCTGGTGGACACGGCATGGCCATGCAGGAAATCCAATGTAACCTATCTGTATTTACTGACTAGTTTTAATATTGCTGCTCATTCATATTTTCCATCGCACATTTTTTTGTAAATTGGTGTACTCCTTCAGGGTGTTATTTCAGACTGAGACCAGGCATTAGTCTATAGTGCAAAGAGTTAACAAAATTTGTTAAAAATTATAAAGTTTATTCAAAGAGCAGATGGAATCCCATCAGTTTCAATTTGATTTTCTGCACAGACCTTTTTGCTTAATTATACAGTAACTTCTAGTTTATTATTCATTCCCCAAAACATTGTCATATTAACTCTTGTGTTGGCTGTAAATATATCCAGTATGTACCAGTTCTAAGCTATGTAATGTATTCATAAGACTTCTGTGCAGTTTTTTTTTCTAAACTTTGTTTCATCCCAACTGATAAACACACTCATGCTTCCAAAATAACCAGGGCTTCATTTGTCATGGCAATGAGTATAGTTCCATCCCCACTGGCATACCTAATTATGTGAAGGAACTGAATACGTTGAAGCGCTTATGAAGCTGGCTCTGACAGTGGGAATGGTGAATGGTGGTCTGGGTCTGTACGGTCAACTTGGACAGTGAACCAGAGTGGGGCCTCTTTTTATTGCAGCCACAAATTGAAGCTCTATCTGCTGTGACAACTTTAATCTGTGTCTAGAAAGTGTGGTTATAAGTCAGGCATAAATGTTGACATTTTATGCTCAGATCAGCACACTTAAATAGAGGAATATTGTTTTTAGATTTAGGTAACTGGGTGTGTAGCATTTGTTTTTTGCCAAAACCTTACTCTTGGGTGCATATACAAATTCAGCCCTGATTAAATACTATTAGCTTTCTGCTATTTCAAGTATGCTAGGTATGTAAAAATCCTGGCACATGATGAAATACTCTTAGTAATTGATATATGTATATATGATATGAACTTTCATAATGTGCTGAGCAAATAACAATGAGTAAAAATAACAGTAGTCATTGTAATCATCTGGAACATGAAGCACCATGGTTCATTTGGATGATAAATAGTTCTTCGGTATTCTTACAGAAGAACCACTGGCCCATTGGCACATATATTTAAAGTAATTCAACTCCAAAATAAACTAAGTAGATTATTATGAATACTGAGCAAATAGGTGTCTGACAATTCAGTCATGCAAATATTCTAATCTTGAGTAGTTCTTGTAATGAACTGTCCATCACTCATAACATTACACAGTATTTAAAATCATAGATATGTATGTTACTATGTAAAAAAGAAATGACATAAAAGTTATGTCACTTTGGTTCAATATCAGGTGTACATCTCTTTTGGTGCTCAAGTGACATTATTTTCATTCTGCCTCAGATTAGGACAGCAGACTACCTTCACTGTATAACCGTCAACCTTAACCTGGGCCCACAGTCATATTGAGATGTATGCCACCAAATCCTCACAAGTTACCAGTGGATGTCTTAAACTCCATCATCTTGATTACTGTCTGGATCTGGGTCCATGCTTACATCATTTAGCAATGTGTAAGAGTCCCGAATAATCAGAAGCCTGTGTTGCCCATTCAAGATGAAACTGCTTCCTCTTCGCAGTGTCTCTTTGCCTTTCTCCAGAGCCTCCTTTGTGAACACAACATTCTTGTAGGCCTTGATAAACACTCCAACCAAAATAAGTGTTCCTAGTATGATAAAGCCATAGCTGAAGATTGGAACTGCCACTTCAGCCACTGTTGTAGCTAAGTAAACCCAGTGTCGTATACTAGGTGTGAGCTCAGAAATTCCCTGAAAATTCAATTTTGCAGAGTCAGGAATGGTGTATGTTAAGAAGATAATCAAAACATACAGTTCTTTATAAGTTCCTTATGGTCAGTATCACTGCAGCCATAAAGAAATTTCAGAAATAATAAAAAACTTTTTAATAGAAACTGCAAGTTGGATGTTGCATCTGTGATAGCAACAGTTTATTCATGTTGTTTTGTGCAGAGAGGTGAAAAATGTTGGCATGTATGTCGAGCCACTGAATGATATTTGAATGGTCAAATGTACAAGAACTCTTAAAATGTGCAATATAAAGCCTCACCTGCAGTAGTGTAATGATGTGTAAGGCTGAGGATGCTGAGTTCCCTATATGATTATACCTCACACTCTCATACCACCTACCAATTACCCTAAACACATCAGAAGTGCTCACTTATCCATTATGAAGAATTTAAATTACAAAAACAATTTTTCCTTGAAAGTTACTCTTTTCTGAGATATGACTGCGTGTAGGCTGGTAGATGTTCACCAAATTATCTAGGAAAATATGGCCTCAAACTTCAGCATAGAAGAGTAACTCTCAATTGACATAAATCGGTCAACTGATATATATGTATATGCTATTCTACCCTGAAAAAGGGTGCAGCATTTTTAAACGATCCATAATTGTGCATTAAGCGCTTAGGAGGTACACACTGTGTATAATATACTTTCATACACTTACGTGCATTTGTTGGTTTTCTTATCATGTGTAAGGATGCAGCATGTTCTTCAAAAATATTGTTGGATTTCTACTAGATTACATTTTGTCATTTCTGAGAAAGCAATAATAATTATGGCCACTGCGATAAGTACTTCAAATCTCACTCTTTTGAACTTATTTACATTATATGTATAATTCATGACTGCTCAGCTATGCAGGTTGGTTTACATAATATTGTAGAATAGAATAACATAGAATAGAATATGATACAGATAGTGACCCATGCACTTCGGCCATTGTCAATCTTTTGTGCAGCCCTTTAGCACATTCGTTCAGCAGTCCTGCACCTTGAACAAAATTCAGTATCTTACTGACAGAGATGTCTTCAAAGTCACTTGGTTTCATAAAATGGTGACCCAGGTGCCTGAATCTTAGTGTGGCCAATGCCTTGCAGTCACAAACAACATGTGAAGCAATTTCAGAAGTCTGCATGCATCTATCACATGCGGGACTGTTTACCAGCCCCACATTAACCCTCTAAAGACGAAGCGTATCTGTTTTATGTAAGGACTCAGTGCGTACTGCGCTGTAAACACTCTCCAATTCAGTTATAAGAAACCAGTCTCTTAATGTTTTATAAGGCAAGAGTTGCTGTTTGTTCTGAGATCCATACAAAACACATAAACGCAATGTGGGCACCACGTAGAATTTTTTGATATTAAACCTGGTCGTACGTAAAGTTGCCGCTAGGCTTTAAAAGGTTAAATCGATGTCCTTTTAAATGAGAGTGTCCAAGTGATATTGTAAGATACATGGTGTAGTTACAATGGAGGACAAAAACATAGGCAAAACTGAAATGTTTAACATTTGATAGGTATGAAACATAAATAAATATAAACTACAAAATAAATTATAGTTAAATTTGTGTTGCTTGAAGATAGGAGGAGGCTATGTGAGGGTTGGGGCCAAGCCCACCATTATGATAGCAGTTATCTACCTGTTCACATATGCCACTGGTATGCATCCCCTCTGACGTGACTGACTCCATGCATGTGTGGAGAATATGCAACTACATACTAACAGGTTAGCCTGGTCTTATATTTTGTGTATGAGAGATTATATTTTCACTATTTCGCAAATTCCTAGTTAGTACTGTGTGGTTACAACATGTACTGCATCCTTTAACATGAAGAATGTTTGGAAAAAAGGGATGGTGGATGAATATTCTGAAAACCTGTATATCAAGTTAAGTGAAATGAATAATAAACCAATTTGTGAACAATCAATTGTGGAACAAAGCCCACTCTTCAACATCAGCTTACAGTTCCAGCCTATATAAGCAAATACACCACAAGACCATAAACCATAGGTACACTAGACAGAAAAGTTAAACAAAATTGCAGTCAATAGACACACTGCGTATTCTTAAAGGCAGTCTTACAAAAGCATATCTCACAAAGCTTGCACTTGCAACGTGTGTATCACCGTAATACAGTGTTGCTCGTTTTGATACCACAGAAACATGCCATACTGCAGTCACCTGCATGTTATGTCAAATTACCTCTTGAAGCCAGATGATTGGGAAGACAATGTTAGGGAAGTTGGCAACTGAGCGTATGTTTGGTGACTGCTCCACCTTCAAGTTGAACTGCACTCGTACTTGGCCTTCCACTGGCACTCCCAAGTTCTGTAACAAAAATATTTGACATCTTTTTTCTCTTTTTTAAACACACATTTTGCAAAGTAATTGACTTCGGGGTATGGTAGCTACTATATGTAGATTAATGCTGAAAAAGTGTATCTAAAGGGTTCTGAGGTGGATATACTGCAGTGTTTACAACCTATGAAAAGGGCATTTCTTTGAACAAGATTAACTAGTTGAAGGTTTAATGTGTTCCATGTCCGTGCATTATATCATACAAAAACACTAATCACCAACAAATGCACAAAGAGAGCTTTATCATCAATTGTAACACACTCCTACATGTTTCGACCCTGCTGGGTCATCTTCAGGGAGAACTTTTCGGTACCGTTACACTGGGGTTGCACTTTGCAGTTGAGTGAGAATGTGCTGTTGACTGTGTGCTGCATTGTTTTTGGAGGCGTGAACTCTCCACAGTCCACGGAGAGTTAGGAGTGTGTTACGATTGATGATAAAACTCTCTTTGTGCATTTGTTGGTGATTAGAGTTTTTGTTGAAGGTTATAATGAAAACACTCCTTTCTGTGATGTAGGAAATTAAATTTGAAATGTTAGTTGTATTAATCTCATGCTTTTAAGGGTTAACGGACAAAAACCATCACAATTCAATTACAAAATTGTGCATTTCCTTTTTGAGTGTCATTAATTAAATACAGAATGTGTTCATGCTGTCTGGTCACTTATACTGAAATCTTCGTAAAATGAGGAATGTAAGAGCCTATCTTGAGAAGCTGACAGTTCCTTAATTAGTCAAAAAACTCCCACATTTTATGGAAACTTAGGGTTCATTACCATGTTTACAAGAGCCAACTACCTGGTCCTCTACTGCGTGATATCAATCCGGTCCATGCCCCACCCCATCCTATTTCTTGAAGATTCATTTCAATATTATTCTCTCATCTACATGAGGTCTTCCAAGTGGTCCCTTTCCTCAAGTTTCCCATCAAAACCCTGTATGCATCTCTCCCCCATATTTACTATGTGGACCGCCCATCTCATTCTTCTTGATTTGATCACTCAATTAAATATTTGGTGAGGAGTAGAGCGTGAAGCTCCTCATTATGTAGTCTCCTCCTTACCTCGTCCATCTTAGGCCCAACGATTTTTATAATTTGGTAAGAAAGGGGTGGGGGTGGGGGTGGGGAGTTGAACAGCAAGAGGGCCAAGGGTTTGTGTATGTCAACTTACATTTTTCTTCATCGTTTTCAATAAAAATGATACCATTAATTTGACTCTGTATGGTTTGCATTACTGCTTAAACAGTTACTGTATTATAATATACAAGGTAACAGGATGTTAATAAATTAAGGTTATAATTGAACTTACAGGCTGTATCAAGAAGTAGGTGCGATGTTTTTCTCCATCTGGCTTCAGTCCTTCCACTGCATCAAGCAGAGCCGTATCAGCCTGGTAGAAATGTGGGAAAGAGAGGTACGCTGGTGCTCCTGTAACAGATACTGGGCTAGTGAGCTGTGTAAGCTTCAGAGGTCAAGGAGGTGTATTATTTTAATATGAAGGACAAAGGTCGGAATTGTTAAATTAATTTAATCACCAAAACAATCTTAGACAAAGAGTACAAATTTTCAGCTGAGCTGGCTGAATCATTATGGTGACAGGATACAGGCTAGGGACACAGGGTTCAATTGGTGCCAAGGAGTGGAGTTTTTCTCTTTGCCACTACAGGCACATCACTTCTATATTCTATGCTGCTTCCTAAAGCAGCCTACAAGTGAAATCCAAACATTCACCTCCATCTATGGCGCACGTTCAGGAAGACTATTACAGTGACACTCCGTAATATTTCTAGGGAAAGCTAAAGGTACAGCTATCCCACTGCAGGACCGGACAGGATCTTACAAGTCCAGGAGGTTGAGGCTACTAGAATTTATAGACAATCGGCACATAAAAGTGGCAGAGTTCTCAGCCCTAGGCACCGGCCGCCTTTACCCCCATGAGACATCCCTAGTACTTATTTCTGTTAAAAAGAGTCCGGAAGGATTAAGTCAATAAAAAATTCCAATGACCCCATCGGGAATCAAATCCGCAACCTCCCGGCTTGTAGCGCAATTCCTCAACCAAGTGCGCCACTGCGTACCCAAGTACGTGTAGATATTGTGCTTAAATTACGGGACGACAACTTTACCTTCACCTCATGTTGTAATATTTTCAACATCCCACTTCAACAATTTTTTTCCCTCAGTTTTCCACATTAGCATCTTTTCAAAATACAGTCACCTATTCTTCCCTCAGAATGAGATCCTAACATTTACACCCGTATAAAATTACTGGTGAGTTCTGCACATTTTAAACTTTGGTTTCTGGAGAGAAGACATGAAGAAAGGAGTGCCATCGGAAGACTAAGATTCTCTGCCTAACCGCAGTCCATTATTCTAAATGACTCCATATCTGCAGTCACTATATACATTTATGTGTGGTACACACGCTAAATATACTTACTACAAAAATTTCGTCATAAATTCACAAAAACCTTCCGGATGCACCAGTTACACGAAAGAAAACAATGTGCTAATTAAGTGAAAATGCTTCGAGCGAAAGCTTCCTTTTCAGAGAGTAGAATACGACGCAAACAGCTCCTGAAGACTTAGGAAAAAACGACAAAATTTATGGGTGTTTCTGCTCAATCGTAAAGAAATGCACTAAATCTGCTGCCCTTGTGACCGTGGAAGAACGCCTTTGTTCACAAACTGCGACACAGATTGTGAGACAAAACTGAATTTTGTGAACTGGTATTTTCTGGGAGGTGCGTAGCGGCATATCAACCTCACACGCGTTCTTTTTAGCGTTAGAACTTGGTTTCATCTCAATGGACACGTAAACTCTCAGAATAACAGGTGTTGGTCTCTGCAAAATCCCGCGGTAATCCACCGAGTGTCAGTACATGATGGTACGGTTCGCCCTAAGAGTGCAACAGTGATTATTGGCGTCGTTTATTTGCTAACACTAAATTTACACCGATACTTTATATCAGACTACAAAAGGGATTTAGAAGACAAGTTACAGACATATAACAACATAAATGGCGTTGTACAGAGACATTTTAGAAAACAAACAAAACTGAGAATCCACAATATTACAGCTAAAGCGGCCTTGATGTTAATAGTGAAGCCGGGCTGCTGAAGAAAAGGGATGAACAAAGACTTGACGCAGCACAAATGAAATTTTTAAGACATTTATTAGGAATTACTAAGTTAGACAGGGAAAGAAATCAATCCGTCAGGGAGAAACTTGGAGTGCAGAACATACTTTTGGAAATAAAACAATACCAACGAGAATGGCTACAGGACGTAGAGAGAATGGGCAGAGACAGGATACCCAAACAGGCATTGAAATATAGGCCAAAGGGGAAGAGAAGCGTAGGACGCCTGAGGAAAAGATGGAAGGACCGGTTTCACCTTGAAGGATAAAGAACAGGCACTACGCCTAACACTTCATAGTTCATGATGATGATGATGATGATGATGATGATGATGGTGTATTGAACATTCCTATTTACTGTACTAAGACTAGAGAAGATGTGGCTATTTTTAACAAGATAAAGTAACAACTCGCATCGCAAGCCATTTTAAGTACGTTCAGTAAATATGTTTGCTAAGAAAATAACACCGACTGCAATGCATTAAATGAACACGTGGACCCCTACTCACGGTGGAATTTATGTCACGGTGATTGCTACACTGCCTGCCGTCATGCGAGACGCTCTCAGTGAGGAGGGATGCCTAGGGTCATTTTAAATTATTCCTACACAACCTGCTCGTTATTTCATCCCTGACGACATTTTGATTCGTTAACAGTTCTCCTCAGATTAGTCAAATACTTTTAATTTTTAAAGTAGGTCTATTATTAAAATTCCTATAAACAATTCAATAGATTGCTAACCAATCTAGTACAAATGATTACATTTACCGAACTGACATGGAGCAATGTTCTGAAGTCCTTTAGCCGGACACATCTCAGCATTGTGCCCACAGTAACACTTATTGTCCGGCTGTTTCTCTGGCAACTCAAAGATGTCATCAGGTGGCGTGTAGATACCAGCTTCGATGCCATTCTTACTTGTCAAACCATGGAAGTGTAATGGTATTATCCTACAAAGGTCTTTGTCATACATGTGAACAGTGTCACTGTGTGTGTATTTCCGAGGGGGGAAGAAGGAGCCCTCCGAAGCTCGTATATTGTTACATGGAGTGTCTGGCCAGTATGGGAGGTGATCCAGACCATTCAACTTGTCCAAGTAGCCAAATTCTTCCATGCTTGTGTGGCCAGTATAGATAGTTGAGACTTCATTCAGGGTGCCATTTCTCTGGAAGAATAAGAAATGAGATATTTTAATATTATTGTGAGAAATACCATGTTCTCTGGAACTGAACTAAGGGTACCTACGACTATGCTACAGGGGATGTGCAACAAGTATGGCTTTCTCAGCCATAAAAATTAAACGATAAATCATTACAATGTTCAGTGTAGCGTATTTATTCCAATGAAATATCATTTTTCAACATAATCCCTGAGGATACTTATGCATTTATCCTGTCTGGGCATGTGTTTAGAAAATTCCGTAGCTGTAGAAATAGGGTTCCTTAAATCGCAACAATTGACGAACAGCCATGTCCACTGCTTCATTTGCACGGAATCAGCTAGGTCTCAAGCAATACTCCAGCGGTCAGAATAAACTCCGTGTCGTAAGGTATGATCCCTCAGCACGACAGTGCAACCGCACACAGCCCGCGCTGGACACAACTATTTTTGTCGTTTTACCGGTAAGTTCTGGACCTCTAAAGAGACCGTCCTTCACCGATCATTTGTGTAGTACCCGTTCTCACTCTTGGCCAGGGGTGCCAACAGCAAGGTGCAAGCAGTTTAACCCTTTAAAGACGAGACATGTCTGTTTTATATAAGGACTCAGTGCGTACCGCGCTGTAAACACTCTCCACTTCGGTTATAAAAAGAGTCTCTTAACGTTTTATAAGGCAAAAGTTTCTGTTTGTTCTGAGATCCGTACAAAACACATAAACGCAATGTCGGCACCACGTAGAATTTTTTAATGTTAAACCTGGTCGTACGTAAAGTTACCGCTAGGTTTTAAAGGGTTAACTTGCACCATCCTTCACCGCCTCTGGATTTTGACATTTAATAATTAAAGTCAAAAAAATAAAACCTACAAATACAAACCCAAGTTTTGTACAGTTCTCAAAGTTTCGGTCAAAGGACTAATTAAGGATTCTAACTGAAGGGGAACTATGTTGCTGTCTTGTGCAACGCTGGTCATTAGAAGATCCTGCCAGCGCTGATGAACTTGACCTTCAACATTAGAGTCGGCCAAGTTTATTTACTCCTGTAATTTGATGTGTTTTTCAGCATCCTTGGATATAATAAGCGAAACTACGGAGTTTTCGAATTGTGACGCTGCGAACATTCTTCTAAAACCGAGCAGGCCTAGACATGGTAAGTGCTTATGCAGGGCTTACGCTGCGTCATACAATAAAAATAATGTAGAAAACAGTCACAACACACACTCCTACGAGACGTTCTAAAAGCTTTGTTAAATATTGTGACAAATGTTGTCCCTAAAAGCATCTTCACATGCCGAAATAGTAAACACGTTCTTACGTAAGGACTCACCCCGCTTAAGAAGGACGTATGCGCTTCATCACATTTAATTGTACTGATTCCTGAGAATCGTTGCTAGGCCTACCTATTTAACAAACATGGGCGTAGCTGGGGAGGGGGGGGGGGGAGTAATGCGATCACCCCGGGCAGCGGAGTCCAAAGGAAGGCAAAATTAATATTTGAAATGAAGCACTGTCATTTTCCGGGCTCAGAATTTTTAAATTATGAAGATAAAATAACAGAAAATGTAATAAATAATTGCTACTCTTTTAAAGTTCATGATTTCTCTTAGAAGTGGTCATTGTAATTATTCGTCCTGAGCCCAAAAACTTGGCTACGCCACTGCTACGAAACTATAGAAACACTGTAATCTTTGTATTTGATGCAGTTGAAAAAGCGCCATTAATATATGTTAAAAACACGTAAATAATAAAAGCATTGATAAGCATAGTATAATTATCTCGCAAACAAAACACTTGTGAGGAAAATGTAATGTATATAAAACGTGTTTCATTTAGTCGGTCCATATAAAATAATAGCCGAGCACCGTTTCTGTGCAAACCGCCTTCCTCTGTTACACGGTGGCAGTCCTTGTATCGCGGGACAAATATCTTCTGAAATTGGAGACTTAAATGAACTGCGTCCCGTCGTTCCAGTATTTTATTTTATACAAAGTCATGTATGACGTTCTTTATGCACGTCATAAACCGTTTGTCGTATTTTGGTGAAATTCGATTTAACTGCGCAAGGCGGTAGTTGCTCATTTTTTATCTGCAGCCGTTTTCAGCGGGCACGAAAATTATTTACGCAAGGAAACCAATGGACTGTCTTGTGCGGCGAATCTTTATTGAAAATTTAATAGAATTTGATATGAGATTTATTTGTTTACCTTATCTGGAGATTTCGATTTCTAGCTTATCGCATGAAAGCTACTGCACATATAGCCAGTCGATATACACCACAAACCTTTCCACCGACTTTGTTTAAATGGATATGACAGACCTACTTTACAAAATTGCACAAATACAATTTTCGTTTCGAATACAAAGCCTAATTTACAGAAGGCTATGAATGTGCCTCCATTCAGCATTACACACGCCACTGTAATTCGATACTAGATTTTGGATTAGAGATTTCTCTCATGCGTAAAGCTTCCTCATCAATTCTTCCATTCAGCATGCTATTCCATGGGCACTGGTGGCGCATTCAATGGGGTAAAGTGGCCGGGGCGTGAAACATGGCCAGTCAAGTCTATCTTGTGCCGAGTTTAAAAATGAGTAGACCTACATTTATGCTTCCACTTTTACATTCTTGGCGTGCTGAAGGATAAGCTTACACTTGTATATAAAAACAGTCAAACAGCCAACAGTGTGTTTTACCTCACTTTATTCAACCAAGAGGCTAAAACTACCGGTTTCGGTCCGTATGCAAGACCATCATCAGGTTTTCACTTAATTGTTGATAACAAAACTATATACCGTATAAGTGGAAGCCTTCACCTTTACAAAGCGGGTTAAAAATATATATGAATGTATACTTAAGAGATGGGGCCGCGGTGGCGCAGTTGGTTGAGGCACTGCACTACAAGCCGGAAGGTCGCGGGTTCGTTTCCCGATGGTGTAATTGGAATTTTTCATCGACATAATCCTTCCGGCCGCACTATGATCCTGGGATCAACTCAGCCTCTAACAGAAATGAGTACCAGGGATATTTCCTGGGGGGTAAAGGTGGCCGGTGCGTACGGCTGACAACCTTACCACCTTCAAGTGCCGATTGTCTAGAAATCTGGGAGCCTCAACCTCCTGGAACCCTAACGGCCTGTCCAGGCCTGTAATGGGATTGCTTTAGCTATACTTAGAAGATATGGATAAAATAGGTTAAAAGTTAATATAATTGGATATGCTGAAGTTGATGGGCTTAAGCTTTATCCATCATATCTTCGAAGTATACATTCATGTATATTTTTAACCCGCTTTGTAAAGGTGAAGGCCTCCACTTATACGATATATAGAGTTTTGTTATCAACAATGAAGTGAAAACCTGATGATGGTCTTGCATACGGACCGAAACCGGTAGTTTTAGCCTGTTGGTTGAATAAAGTGAGGTAAAACACACTGTTGGCTGTTTGACTGTTTTTATACACACGTGTTTAATATACGCCAGCCGGGATGTCCAATATAAAAAAGGATAAGCTTACACTTTTTCACCTTTACTCTCGCGTGGGCGTTTCTTTTCCGGACTCAGCAAGTTCCCATGTCAGTGGAGAAGTTAGCCGCACTTATGCATCACTGTATGTATTTTATATGTGCAAATTGTTGGCTCTCATAATACAAACATACCTCAGTGCACGGGACGAATAACTTTAATAGAGCAACACGTCTGGCCGAAACATGTTGCTGCCGTGATATGTAAGTTTAATAAATAGTTGTTTTGAGGTTCTTCATTACTAACGTTGTTCAGAATTTATGTTTGTGCAATTTCCTGTTTAATTTACTGTTTATTCTCAGTACAAAATATTCCAGCCTTCTATAGAGACTGACGTTATTTTATGCAAGAGCCTGGTACTGACTGAATTCCTGATCCCCATCCCCAGGCTAACAGGTACTTACAGTTATGATAAGGAAACAAAACACATCAGTGACACATATGTCCTTACCCCTAACAAAAGTCCCATCCGTGACAGAGGGCGCCGGTGTTTCGGAAAGAATTTGTGTGCCAGAGAGATCAGCGTGTCTTCATATCCAAATATGAGCTCCTCGGCGGTTACATTGACGAATGGCCTAAGCCCCATAGCGCGTAGCATGATCGACAGGGTCATTTGCACCAGACGAGGCAAACTGTTGCTTTGTGTGGTCAGCGTCTAGAACAACAAACAGCTACATTGTATAATCAGAAATGTGAAACTGGATAACTACTGTATATTATCGATGAATTCCTTACGTTTGAACTAGATTTACAAAAATTTTTCAGAAATTAAATCTTTCACCCAGATGTGCGTTATTTGAGAAATGTAATACTTTATTCTTCCGTGTGCAGTGAGATACTGCTACCAGTCTTACCAGCAGCGGAATGTTCGGCACGATGACTCTGCAATTCTTGTCGACCGAGAGCTCTGGTACAAACTGCAGGATCTTGTTGTGCTGAAAGGTAACAGTTCCGTTTTCATGGAATTTGATGTTTATTTTTTCCATATCTTCTCTGGAAATAAAACAAGATCAGATGCTCAGCTTATTGCACTGCTTCCTGACAACACTTCATGCTCTAACATTCTCTTCCGCTGTTTTAACGTCAGTGGAAGAGAAATATATCAATGACACAGACTTATAACCCAACGGCGAAAATGTTATTCTTGTTTATTTGAATCGTGTACATTTACAAATGAGACAAGGCAATGGAATACACAAAACCATGCAAATATTCAATTTCTCACAAATCAGTTTTAGTTACAGGGTTTTCTACGTGAACAGAGCCCATGAATGCAAGTTAACTTTACGCCTGTTACGAGCACCTTACAGCCTGTGTAGTACAGGAATGTAGGAGGAGTTGCATACAGTAAGGCGATGCACGTCATTGCTCGTCACTCCTTGTGTCCATGTCACAGGGTAGGCAGTTACGGTGAAAGAACTATAAACTATGACAGGATGATACAGGCTATACAGTTTGGAAATGCTTGGCTTATGTAAAACATTACTTTTAGTATATAATCAAGAAAATTGTGCTGATGGCATTACTAAGTGCATGTGCGAAAACCATCCCGTATTTAGAGTTTACACATGCAGGTACTATGGTTTGTTAGTTGTCATAATTAAAACAGAGGCGGATTAAATTTTGGGACTGATTTCTTCTTGTTATTTTACATTCCACAGACTGAGCCAAAAGTCGCTCTATACCTACCGCTGATGATAAATATATTCAGGGTGTCCCTGTATTCATACATTTGTCGTGTTTACTTAAGTTGCAAAAATGAAATAAAATTGCTTGAGGAAGGGAGGGTTATCTTCATAGATTATAACACAGACAATGAGGCGTTTGCAATATTAGTACTAAGAATTACGCGGTTTTATTATTTGTTGTTTAGGTGCAGTCACTTCTGGCTTCTTCGTTATAAAAATAGTAAAATGAGTCTTTTTCGAAAATCTATCTGGATATTATCCGCTCTTAATCTCAAATTATTTGGTGCTATTATCACATAGAACTCACGTATTTGCTTCTCCGCCCATAGCGTTTTATTAAAAATAACACAACGTGTGACATACAGCACCACAGCATTCATATCAGATTTCGTGAAAATCGCTAACCTGTTCAAAACTGAAGGACAAAGAGTTAATGTGTTCCATGTCCGTGCACTATATCATACAAAACACCAATCATCAACAAACGCAGAAAGAGAGTTTATCATCAATCGTAACACACTCCTACATGTTTCGACCCTACTGGGTCATTTTCAGGGAGAACTTTTCGTTACCGTTACACTAGGGTTGCACTTTACACTTGAGTGAGAATGTGCTGTTGACTGTGTACTGTGTTGTTTTGGAGGTGTGAACTCTCCGCGGTCCGGTCCTGAAGGCACATTCTCACTCAACTGTAAACTGCAACCCTGGTGTAACGGTAACGAAAAGTTCTCCCTGAAGACGACCCAGCAGGGTCGAAATATGTAGGAGTGTGTTACGATTGATGATAAACTCTCTTTCAGTTACACATACGCACTCAGACTCCACTCAGACAGCATGGTGGCCTCAAAAGCACATACCCTTAGGATGGAAACTGAGCTAAATATTAGGGTTAAAAGTTTCGAATGTTGAGGGCTATCCATATTAAAGTATTGCAGTCAGCGACTGGTGTGACATTACAGCACAGTGTTTGGTAACTGCACCTCATCTGTTACACAAACGGAAATAAACACATTCCACTTTCTCTTGCACCTTATTTACCTGTCGATGTGGGACTGCTTGGCATTGCAAACAGGCCTTAGCGTTGCCTGGGGCTGCGAACTGGTATAGTGGCATATATCTTCAAGACATACAGTACGTAGATTTACATTATTCAGCAGCGCTGGGCTGACGTCCTGTGTCCTCCACACACTGATAATGCGAATATTTGATTTATTTTCTCTCCGAATTACAGTGCGTTTTCCTGGTTTTGTTGTTTGTTTTCCACGGGTGACACTTAGCAAGAAAGACAGGCGGTCCGAAAAGTTTGCTACCAACGCTCTTGTTTTTTTCTCGTTCTGCACATTACCTATTCCAAATTCAGATTTTGCAGCACAGTAACTATACTTCAGCTCTTTTGACTTTTCTGTCCGTACGTCAATAGGATCGTGATTAGTAATTAATGATTATAGAGCTTAACATGGCCTGTGGTCCTTGCGAAATCGTTCAGACCACTTCCGATGATAGTTCTGTTGCCAGTGCCGCAGGACACGTAGGATTTCAGTGTTACCAATTCATTTCCGTTCCTGTTCACGCAAACCCATGCTGCACGTACCGTCAAACTCCGGTGCAGCGTCACTGTCTCTTACCGCAATTTATGGCGGCGCGTCTTGGGTTCCGGTATGTGGAAATATTGTATAATAGGGATATAATTTTCGCACGGTTTTATGAGAGTTCAGTGGGGGTAGTGCTATATCGGGGGTTGACTTTATGTTTAATATTCACGTCCGCTTGTTCAACGCAGCAATGCCTCTGCTTTTGGGTAAATTTCATACCAATTTTAGTTCAATATTTTTATTGTTAATGTTAGTGTATACTTCCTTTTCTGTTGCTCACTTTATGTGCGCTGTGCATTCTACCATGAACTGAAAGTTGCCTTTAACTGCTTTGTCTGAGAATATAGTACGCTCATTCTTTCAATGGATGCAGCTATTCAGCAGCTGTTGTCTCGTTGGGCGGTTTCAGCATCGCTACTCTATTGGTGCAATCCGTAAGTATTTATGTCACCTCCATCTCATTTTCTGACATTTTGGTTTCTCATCCCAGTGTTACGTCTACTTCTAGTGCCATAAGCAATTTGTTGTGTTCTGCGCGTTGTTTCTCCCTTCCGTCAGTTGCCTTTCTGAACCCCGGTTTTGAAATCTTGCTAACTGTCAACACGGTAACGTCTATTCCATCTTGCAGTGCTGCTGTCTTGTGACGTCCTTTGGCATGACGGCCTTTAAAAAATAAGTTTATTGATGCTGGCCTATCGGGCCCCATAGCTCACTTCCAGACTGTGTCTCAAATCCCCGCTTTCACGCACTGCGATTTGTACTTCTGTTACTTGGAGTCCTGCTTCTTGCATCCATATTGGAAAACTGGTGTTTCCTCTCCCTTGTGTTTTGTCTTTTAGTGGTGTGACTTGTCTTTCAGCTAAAAGTCGATAACCATATTAATTTCCGTCCACTCACTTGAACTGTTCTGTACGTGATTTTATTATATTTGATTCCAAGTATACAATCAAATCTGCATTAATAAGAAAATTAACATGTTAGAACAAACAGTTTCTAAACTATATTAAGGTTGCCAGAATTTCACTAACGTACCTATTTTATAAAGTTTAAAATAGAGATTTTTTTGTAACTACCGTTGTATGATAGACTGCCTCCCTGTTTGTCCATAGGCTCTGCTATCAGTAACAGTCTCCTTACAAATCCTTATCCCCTCAGTCTTCACGATAGTCTTACCACCACGTTTAACGTTACTTAACGTCTGCAACTGATACGGCGTCATTGTAAGTAAGGAATTAAATTTCACAAAATAAGTCAATAAACGTCTGTGTTTTAACACCGTAATACGTGTTGGTATAAAATTGTGCCATGGAATTATTTCCTACTTATTGAGGGTAGAAGTGACGGATTTCGTAAAGTTATTTGTTTTGTAGAAGAAGGGGAAAAATCAGTAGGCATGTTCAGAAAATGTGTGCATAAATTGACTGGGATAATAAATTAACATTCTGAAGCATAATGGCAACTATATGAACCACACGTTGTGACGCTGGAGAACTGTGCCTTGTGATTCACGATTCTCACAGCAAGTGGTAATGTTTCCTTAAGCAGTATCAACCGGTTTGGTTTTGTAATGAAAACACAGTGTTTTCCCTGTGAGATGAGATTATTTTTTACATAGGTTTAGTACTTTGTGGGTGTCACGCTTCAAAACGCTAAAATAGGCCATGGCGCCTTACATCCTTCTCCCTCCCGATTCATGTTATCCGCAAAACTTTGTTATCAGAGCAGCTCAAAAAGTGTTCTTACTGGAGGGCTCCCCGCCCTACAAAAACAATTAAGTATCCGCGCTTTACCTTGGAGATCCTCATGTGTTTTCCTGGAGCAGCCATTAGATACAGAAATGAAATTGCGAATCCCTTGTTATAGGAGTTAACTTGGCAGGTTCTGCAACAGATTAAGCAAGCTCTTTCTTTATTACACGGACCAATACGGTAATAAATGCTGTTTGTTCTGGGAATCATACGAAACATGTGCGTCCGGACTAAGTCAAAATGTTATGTGGCAACAGACGGAGAAGTTATTCAGTAGAATATGTGGCTATGCTATAGCTGCCAGAGGGCTACGACGGGCTGTAAAACCACTGGCCTTGGTCGGGATATAATATAGACGGAGGGAAAAACGTGACTTTTTAATGCCAGCTCACGTGGTACACACAATTAACACTTTAGTCTTCCTACCGCCATAAAAACTCACCGCGTTCCAATTACAAATACCAAACGGTTAAAGCTTAGGTACAGAACCGGCTAAAAGGGTGGGGCAAGTGGGGCACACACTTTAGGCGCAGTATGTTTAGAGGGACAAAGTTATAACTTAAAAAATAGAAAGAATATAAGCAGTACGTGGATTTTATTTTTTCATTTATTTATATCTTTAATATATCTGTAATACGTGGGAACAACAGCAGGTTCAATGAAAAATTGATACAAAAATTAGAAAATTTGTAATTTTTTGGGCTGGGGGGGGGGGGATCGGAGTTTTGTAACTTGCCTCAGACTCGGGGAATGCTGATTACATTTCTGTTTGAGAAAAAATATTTAGGACAACAGCTAATTGTTTGTTATGAGAATACAGGGATAAAACTGGCGTATGAAGTGCAGAGTTTCTAATGTCATTGCAGGAGGTGTAATATAGTCTTGTTGACAGATGTGCATGCACGATTAAGCAAACGATAATCACCGGGTTCTATAATCCCAACTTTCCCAAAGAGCGATCAGTTTCTTCCGTCATAAGCCCCCATGAAGAAAGCACATCCCCATTACGTAACATGCACAGTCAGCTTACTGCCCGGGGCGGCCATTGAAAGTGAAAACTGATTACGGTTTATACAAGCAAATGCCTGAGCGCTGGAACAGAATAACAGCAATGAGAATGTTTATTCCATTCTTTAACCTATTTTCTTGTCGATTTTATGTACCCGTACTGACCTTAGTGTTCACTTAATCCAGAAAGAAATTGGGTTACTACAAAAATTCTTCGTCTTTTCAACTCAACAACCGCGTGCCACAGGTGCAGAACTTAGGAAACTTATTCCGACATCTACTTGCAAATTTGCCCATGTCTGTGATTTCGTCATCGCGTAGACTGCCTAACACAGGTCCATAACCTCTTCCAAAGCGAGTTCTCCATAGAGTGTGATCTAGTGCTTAAATCTTTCAATTTCCAGTGTCTTCTAGTTTCCTCAAGGTCACCTATAGTTGCTTACGTCTTCTTCCTCGTCTTCCCGTCACTTCTACATCTCCTTCTTTCTTTCGTCCAATAATGTGTCTTAGAAGGCAGTTCCTACCCAAATTATGACTAATCCAGTTAGCCTTCCTTCTTTTATTGTATGTAGGATGTTTCTTTCCTCCTTGCCTCTTCGTAATACTGCTTCATTTTTCACACGATCTGTCCAAATAATCTTTTCCATCCTTCTGCAGCGCCACATTTCAAAACTTTCCAGGTACTTCTGCTGTACTTGCCGAAATGTCCAGGTTTCAGCATCACAGAAGCTGCGCTCCAAATGTAGCATCTCAGTAGTTTCTTCCTTAAATTTAAGTCAAACGTGCTGACGAAAAGAGTGTGTGTCATTTGGCATTATAGAAATATGCTACTGCGTCCTACTTGCATCTCGTCTACAGTTTCACTTAATATTTGCTTGATGTCGCCGTCGTTCTGGAATGTAGCGCTGCGACAGTGTTTCATTGGCGCCCGAGATTTCGAGACGACCTAGTGATCCTGGAAGGTCGCTCACCAATTACACAGTGGCGTGGCGCCACTTTCCAGACAAACGGAGACCTCAGCCACACTGCCGTGTAAACCTAAATATTCGCATGATATTTCCTTACATCATATCTGCAGTTTTTATTATTGTAATACAGTAATTACTGCGTGTATGTCTGTTATCGGAATTCCTACTACCTTTGGCACAGAATCTTTTTCCTCTACCGTTGCACCATAATTCTTTTGTTTTGAATGGCTGCGTAACTTGGTGTTTCACATTAAGAAAATGAAAAAGGTAGAGGGCCTTGCAATGTTTCACTTCTACTATGTACAGCCTTAATCAGTCATAAAATTAGAACCAACCACATACATTGGTGTTGCAAACACCCAGCTATCATCTTTAATATGCCTTCTAATTATGTCGGCCCTTCCGCGCTGCCTTCAAGGTTATTGGTGTAATGCGAGTGGAAGGATTAAAAGTGTACAGGCGTGATGTTATGAGAACAATGCGCACATCAACACAGAATCTGAGCAAGAAGAATGGAAAAGCTCAGCGCAGTTATTATTTTATTCAAAGATTACTAAAATACTGCTGCTTTCAGTGAAACTTGACGCCAATAAATAATAACTAAGTAAATATGTACAATTATACGAGTAATGGGTTTTGATTGGTATCAATTAAATAAACCAATAGTCCAGACATGTGTATCAAGAGTATATGGGGATATCATATCCAAACAACAATTAAAACTCTGAAATGTTTAAAGTACATTATAGTTTTGGTCAACAGAAATCGCGAAGATTTGAATAGGCAGTACATTTCGCCTTGCTTTCCACTGTGAGTCCATAATGACAATATCTGAGCAGTTCTTAAACGACGTACGGACCATAAGAATGCAAATCTGTGACTGTTCTAGAACACAGGGAAGTGGAATTTGCAGAATGCCCGACGCTGAAGAAGATACCACCTCGTTCCTTTGAAATTTCGGTAACGATCTAAGGGTCGACAAGGCGTAACATCCCCAAAGACGCGTATGTTCTTCAATCACTCACGATTTTGGAGCCCCAAATTCGCCTAGATTACGGCGTCATGCGTCAGGCCCAGCCAACCGTAATCTTGACACTTGGCACTTGGGCCTTCTGCCAGTATCTTCTAACCAGACCGGACCGTTTCTTTGCAGTTTCCTGTCCATCCACTTATATCACGCTCAAACCTACCAAACTTCTGGGAACAACCGAAATGAATTCGTATACAAATGAAGAGCAGGTTGAACTCTAGGAATGCCTGCTACCGTTCGATCCAGAATCTGCTGTCCTCCAGTCTGCTATCAAAAATGTAAAGACTGAAACAAACAGAACTATGATTCTGCTTGTTATTTTAAATGGGGTTTAAACTTGACCTCTCACATTGAGGGATGAAAAAAGGTTGAGGGTATTGGAGAGTAGGGTGTTGAGGAAGACGTTTGGGTCGAAGAGATGGAAGGTAAGAGGAGACTGAAAGGGACTGTATGCATAATGAGGAAGCTCGTGATCTGTATACACAGCCAAATTTTATTTGGATAATCAAACCAAGGCCAATCAGACGGCACGTATGGAGAGAGAAGAGGTAAATACAGGGTTTTGGTGAAAAACCTGAGTGAAAGAGATACTTTGAGGACTTAAGTGCAGTTAATAGGATAAGATTAAAATGGATTTTTAAGAAAGAGAATGTGGGTGTGAAATGGATCGATCTCGCTCAGTGTAAGGAGGACGGCGGCCTGTTGTGAAAACGGTAGTGAAACTTCAAATTCTATAAAATTCGCGGAATTTCTTCTCTAGCTGACAAACTATTAGCTTCTCAAGAAGGACTCCTTTCCATGGAGGTGGATAGTTATGCCGGCCTCGGTGCAATCAACGAAACTTCAGTTCTTCTCATGCTATCTGCCTCGGGGCACTTTATGGTCGTGAATGCGTCTGAAGGTACTATAAATTTAAAACCCGTCCGTCATGGCCAGTAGTTGGAATTTAAACCCCAGCGTCGTTGAAAAGTTAAATGACCAACCAAGCGGAGCACGTACACCAAGCAAACGTTCCACGCGGCTGACTGCTGGTCACAAAGAGCCTCACGTTCGATAAAGACTCCACTTATTGCAGTTGCGTGTGTGTACACAACTCGTATAAAGTAACGGTAGTATTATGATCTTGCAAACTTTCTTTCACTTTCACAATTTCTGAGGAAGTGACTTCATATTCCTAAGTCAGTCTTAGCATCTGTCGGCTTGAAAACACACGTGGTGGTCGTGTGCCATGATTGTCCTGATACAGGAGAGCAAACCCCAGTTGTCTCTGTGTTTCTATGATGACAGGGGTCCCGTGATGATCTAATCCCAATCCAAGGTCTTAGGGTTGATTCACATTATACGGCACGGCACGGCACGGCACAGCACGGCACGACACGAAACGACAAAAACCAGCGTGCATTCACATCTACCGTCAATTAACAGATAGGTAAAATATTCCCTTCTGTCAATCCCGGCGACACTCTTTGTCGTTAGCTGTCGGTGACGGACTGTGTGAATTCGAGCACGTGAAAACTACAAAAGAATATATTGTCGTGTCGCGTCTTATAATGTGAATCGACCCTTACACTGCCTGCCTGCATGTGATAGAAAATACCACTATTAAAGGAAGAAACGTTCCACTTTGGGTGTTGCAAGAAGAACAGGAGGACGAGGGATATTGACATAGGTATTTACGAGCATAATAATTATAGATTACGTGGATATTCAAATCACAGTGGTTACTGTATGTCCCAGGAGTTTTAGCATTAAAACTTTATGCTGTTTGCTTAAGCAGTGTGTGTACGTATTTCGTGTGATGCTCACGATAAACAGTGACTATTTTCGTCAAGGACATTAAAGTTTAAATGCTAGCGGTGACAGTGCCACTAAGTTTAAAATTAAACAATTTCGCATGGTGTTCAGATTGCAGTTATGTGTTTTATATGGATCTCAGAACAAACAGCGATTTTTGCCTTATAAAACCTCAACTTATTGTTCTTTTTATAACGGAGGTGGAGACAGTTTGCTGCGCGGTAAGAACTGAGTCCTTATATAAAACAGATAACGTTTCGTCTTTGGGTTTCTCTAAAATGAAGAAGGGCTGTGTTGCTTTATGAAGTAAGAACTGAGGTTTTATATGTAATTAATCTTCAGCTGGGAAATAAACAATAATATAGCGTAGCAATAAACTATCATGCATCCACAATTTGTGCTGAATATCTGTGTCTACGCCTCACGCTGTGCATTGTATAAACTGACTCACTGCGTGGGAAAGTTGTCAATAGGCAATATTCTTTCTGGTAGAGTGCTATGGATAGTTACAGCATAAAAAGTCGTAGGTTGAGTCTAAACACTTGGCCATGGACAGTGGTGTAGCTAGAATTTTGGCGCCCGTGGAGAGTAATCACAAACGCCACCCATGAGAGAATTTATGAATGTTAAATGAATGGACATTTATTTAATGAATTTACTCATATTAGTCTCACTAATTTAAAGTCTGTAGAGGGCTGGAAAGCAGATTTTTTAATCTAAAATATTTATTTTGCCGACCCATCGATTCTGCCGCCCCCGGCAGCCGTACCACTCGTCCCTTTAGCTACGCCCCTGGCCACGGATTCATAATGATCCGATGTTTTATCAGACGGATGGACAGGGCTGGAATGTAATATTAGGTGCCACTGTTGGTGGCGTCAGCATTAAAAGGTTTACACCTTGCAGATTATTTCGGACTACGGCGTCGAATAATGGACTAACTACTGAATTATCAGGAATCTGATAGGCAGCTCAATTCTGCCTTCAATACTTTGTATTCACAAACACTAAAACAAAATCTATGAGGTGTGAAAAATTCAAGGGAGGCACGAAACGGACTAAGTGACAATTACACCGGAAGTTATGCGAAGGTGAAAGGAAATCATATTACTTACTGACATAACTATAATGCAGCACTTTAAGTAAATTTTGTGGTGTTTCTTGTCTGACCGATACTGAGCCGTCCTGAACTAAGATGAATCTGTGTTTCGGTTCTTTGGCTAAAAACATAACCCTTTAACACGCAGAGGTTACTTAATGCACTATCTACTTTACCATTAAAATTCTGCATTATTTCCACACAGTGTGTTTGTGCTTTTCATGTTTTTTAAATAAACAAAGATTATTCTATAAACGGTTATAACCAATTTCTTTTTGCATCACAGGTGGACTGTTTCATGAGGTACGGATAAAATCATGTGTCATTTAGAAGTGTAACTGCGATTCCACTATTCCCTTTCGACGCACGCAATATCACATGTAAAGGGCTGTGACCATTGCTTCAGTTTGGCATGTCTAAGAGAACAGAAGTCCTTCCTCATACCTCAGATCGTAACCACGAAAGAAGAACAAAAGGAATATAAAAAAATAAACGACCGACCCATGCCATGCCTGACCCAGTTGCAAGTCCGTATGTCAAAAGAAAACGACAGTCCAAGCAGACGGAGAGATATACTGCGTCCGTCACATGGCAGCGCATTGCAACACACAAAAATGTGACAGACCCATAAGGCAAAGTTTCTACATTCACCTTTATGTATCCCTCCTGTCGGTTCCTTTCTTTACGTCTTTTCTCAGTCGGTAAACTTCCTTATGTGACTCCTACATTTTGTCCAATTTTACCTTCATTTTTTGGAATTTACTCTCTCAGGTTTTCATTAGGTCTGGGTATTATACTTGCCGATATTTCAAACATTTCAGACGCCTCAGTACTGTGGAATGTATGTGGTTTTGACATCTGGACTTTAAAAATCCTTTCATGTTTTCGTTAAGTTATGGTTGTCTTATGAAGGTCGCAGAATAAAATATTTATTTTCATTTAGCCTTTTAAAGACTAGCGGCAACTTTACGTAGCACCAGGTTTAACATTAAAAAGTTTTACACTGTACTGACATTGCGTTTATGTGTTTTGTGTGGGTCTCAGAACAAACAGCGATTATTTGCCTATACAGCATTAACTGGCTGGTTTTGTAACCGAAGTGGGATGTGTTTACTGCGCGGTACGCACGGAGTCCTTATATAAAACAGATTACATTCCGTCTTTAAAGGGTTAATTCACATTATTACCTTTTCCATGTTACGGCATTTGAAGATATAATCCCTTTATAGCAGTTTATTTAAATTTGAGGAAACAGTAATAAATTGAAAAGGTATAAATCTGTCATGGCCTAATTCCGGTAAGGAATTTGCCTGCAAGAAGTGAAGAAAATCAAGAAAAATCTCAGACAGAACACCCAGTGATGTTTGGACACAGGGTCTCTCCGAAACAATTCAGGAGAATTACCCAGTCAAGGGTAACATTAGGTTTTTCCTCAATCACAGCCTCGCCCTAGCAATAGTCATTAGCTGCAGTGTCAGAATTTTGAAGGTACTCACTTTGTAAACAACTCCAGGCCTTTTGTAAAAAAATACTTGTTTATTTCTCCTCGAGTTTGTATCGCCTACTAATTTTGCGATGCAAACAAGGGATTTTACTTCGGGAAGGCACGTAGGTTGCACGGAAGATATTAGAAATCCTAAGAGATTTTGATCAGAAAACGTGAGGGAAGAAATCTCTTGGAAGACCCAGTCGTAGATAGGAGGATATCATGCAGATAGCCTGAGATATTTATGTTGGAATCGTGTTTACTGGAACCAGTGGTAGGGTTTGTGAATATGGTAATTAAACTTTCTTTCCTTAATATACGAAAATTGTTGATTAGCTGAGTGACTATCAGCTTCTCAAGGACTCTACTCCATGAAGCAAAATACTACACAAGTGTCGTAACAATGATTAGGATAATGGATCTGTTGTTATTACGTCTCCTGGCCTTACAAGTTTCACTTCTATTATGTGAATAGCATCTGCCGCATGCCATTACACTTTTCACTTTTGACTCTAAAATCCTCAACTCATCTTCCTACTTTTTCCAAATACTGGCAACAGTCTGTCGCTTATGAGACCTTTCAACTGTTCTAACCCACATTTCACGTGTCACAGCGCACTCTAATGTATCTGCCTGCATTTCGCTGCGCGCCTCTAATAGATGTCGTCACCCAGATTCACAAAAACACACGCGCTCTCTCGTAACACCATGAGGCCAATTTTCGTATAATTTAAACACGTCCTGCAGTATCCTATTAGCTGAAAGTTGTGGTGTTGTGGACATAACCCTTCGCGTTTGGAAGGTCCCGGGTTCACTTCATTCGAGACAGGCCAACCTGAATGAAGTCTTTCGTAGTTTTTATGCCGGATATCAGGATAGTGCCTCAAATCAGCCCTTGAGTCCATCGCCAACATATTTTCCAATTCACTACTTACTATTCATCGTACCATTCAACTCAGCTAGTAACATCGTCTTTGACTAAAGGAATATATACAAATTCTTCCACGAGTTCGCCACAAATTCAAGAGTTCCTTCTGAGGCCATTAAGAAAGAAAAATGCCACAGAAACATATATTTGAATCTGTTATCCTGTGCTATGGGCAGGAGAAGGCAAAAGCGGTTTAAATATAAATTACACTTTCACTGTAATAAATTAAGAATTTATAATTGTACCTACTGCGAAGGGCTGACAACCTTACCAACTTCATGTGTCGACAGTCTAGAAATCTGGGAGCCTCAACCTCCTGGAACCCTAAGGGCCTGTACAGGCCTGTAATGGGATTGCTTTACCTTTAACTGTACCTTACTTACACCGGAATTAGAATAGGGTTGACTGTACTGCGCTTTCGTGGTAGATGGACTGGCAATGATTTTCGCCGAAATAGCCACCACGACTTGGCTTCTATATGTGGGTGCACAGTAACTATTTTAACATTAAAAATACGTTCCAGTTTTATAAGAAATTTCAGTTAGTACCTCACACAGAACACAGTCTGTATCCACTAAAGAGATTAAACAAATAAACCTCCATAGGAGAGTAACTGATGTTTATTTTAAGAATTATAATAAATCCCCATAAATACAGTATACGGCAAAATACAGATTTCCTTAGCTTCCCAAGGGGTGCATGTGTTTATTACCCATCTTTAAACTGTTAAAGATCTCGTATGTGAAGGCAAGGTGAATACAAATTCCCTTTAATTCACTGCCAGACACATGCCTAGCCAACACGCGTTATATCAATGAACGTGTTCTGTTTTGGAATGGACAAACTGAAGGCCGTCATTCGAAATATTGTTACGTCAAGACAGGTTACGTAAACGCTGGTACAACCAAGAGATATTATTTCACGTTAAAATGACGTATTTTATTGCTGTCACACCCTTATCCATGGCCATTTAACAGATGATGTAAAATTTTTCACACAGAGTGGCCTCAAAAATAGCCTCCTGAAATTATGACATAAAGCCGTGGGACACCCTATATATAAATATCACACGACAATACATACCACAGCTGTTGAACTGTGTCTTAATAAATAGACTAAACGTAATCCTGAATTTAACTGTAGGTAATTTAATTTCTACACGATGAAGACGTAAGGGAAAAAAATAGGTTATAACCCCGCGTAATCTTAATCTAGACAGTAGACAGACGCGCTTGACCATTTCACAACCAATCCACTTTACCCGCGGGGGAAAGTGCCTCAGTACAAATTTGGTAGGAGGCTGGCTGTGCCGAGAGCCTGTATGGAAGTAGTGAAGGGCGGAAGTTTCTCACCCCCCAAAGGAAATCTAATCTCACTTCTTCCGTCTTCCAGGTCGTAGCCTAGTTACTACTGACTGAGCTATCCCGGCTCCGAAACAATAGAACAGCAACTAATTTTGTGTCCGTGTTGCTTTGTTGTGCTTGGAGATTAAAGAGATAATATTTTGACTGAACTGCATCAACAGAGGGACTACATTTTTCTGTAATTCTTTTACGTAGCTCTAACTAGACTACGCGATAAACAACTAGTTTTGTCAGAAAACCTCAATGAAAGGGACCATTTAGAAGACTAAAACGCAGAGGGAAGAATATTCACGTCTACCTTGCTGTGAAGACGTATATTAATATGGATTTTAAAGAATTAGCCTGGGAGTGCCTGGAATGGATTAATTTGTGTTACATCAGACGCCACTGATTGAAAGCACTTGTAATCACGGCAAAGAAACTTCAGTTTACGTTGCGTGATATTATGATAAGTGCGAGTTTATGAAGAAGAAAGTGCTTCATGGAACTACTTCCACGAAAATTCGATTACCTGCACACGAATGGGTCAGTCTGATTATCTCTACAAGGCTGCGTCTATCTGGTTACCTGCATATGAAAGGGTCTGTCTCTCTGTCTGTCTGTCTGTCTATCTGATTACCTGCACACGAATGGGTCAATCTGATTATCTCTACAAGACTGCGTCTACCTGGTTACCTGCCTACGAAAGGGTCTGTCTGTCTATCTGTCTGTGTGTCTGTCTGTCTGTCTGATTGCCTGTACACGAATGGGTCTACCTGATTACCTGTACACGAATGGGTCTAACTGTTTTCCTTTACACAAATGGGTCTATCTGAGTACGTGTACACAAATGGGTCTATCTGATTACGTGTACATAAATGGGTCTATCTGATTACGTGTACACGAATGGGTCCATCTGATTACCTGCACACAAATGGGTCTATCTGATTACGTGTACACAAACGGGTCTATCTGATTACGTGTACAGAAATGGGTCTCTCTGATTACGTGTACACAAATGGGTCTATCTGATTACGTGTACACAAATTGGTCTATCTGATTACCTGTACGTAAATGGGTCTAACAACCTTTACACAAATGGGTCTATCTGATTACGTGTACATAAATGGGTCTATCTGATTACCTGTACACGGAGGGGTCTAACTGATTACCTTTACACAAATGGGTCTATCTGATCACGTGTACACAAATGGGTCCATCTTACCACGTGTACACAAAAGGGTATATCTCATTACCTGTACACGAATGGGCCGATTTCTGTAAGCTTGGGCTTCTCTCCCTGGTTGAGGAAGCCGTCAACATTGGTAACGTTGAATATATACACTTTGGTAAGCCTAATGACACCAGGTCTCTGCCAGTATTGGTAACTCAGCGAACCATTCATTAACCTCAGGTTCTGAAACAGACATCGAGAAATGAGTACACATGAAAGAATAAAGGAAAGAAAATAGGTGTAGTATAGGCAGCGGGACGAGCAGATGAAAGAAGCCAACGTCCAAAGGACCAGATTGGCTTTGAAAGGGAATAATTAGGCAGACGTAGCAAGAAAAGTTGGCCCAGACGACGGAACAGATGCAGAAGGAGGAGAAAATAAGATAAAAACATGTAAATTCAAAACAAATTTTCCTCATTTGCTTATTCTCGCCACTCCTAATAAGCCTGTTTCTTTTTTCTTTCTAACATCCTTCCCATCCATTCATCCATCCATCCATCCATCCATCCATCCATCCATCCATCTATTTGTCCAGCTTTCTTCTATTTCTTCTTTCTTTACTCTGCATTTCCGTCCTACTAATTCTGCATTTCTGTAAAACAAGTAAAACGCTGAAATATATTACGTTCTTTTCCTGCAGACTAAGGAATATAATTATCAGTTTTTATACCAAAGCATTTAAAAAGGAAACAACATATGCAAACAAGCAAACATAACAAGTGATAACCAGACACGTATACTAAACATGTGCAAGACGAAGGACTACCTACTGCGTAATTTGATAAATGTTTTGCAATAATATTGAAAAAATAAAAAAGGTAAAAAAAAAGGTAAAGCAGTCCCATTACTGGCCTGGACAGGCCCTGAGGGTTCCAGGAGGTTGAGGCTCCCAGATTTCTAGACAATCGGCACATGAAGGTGGTAAGGTTGTCAGCCCTACGCACCGACCGCGTTTACCCCCCAGGAAATATTCCTGGTACTCATTTCTGTTAGAGGCTGAGTCGACCCCAGGGCCATAGTGCGACCGGCAGGATTATGTCAATGAAAAATCGACTGACACCATCGGGAATAGAACCCGCGACCTGCCGGTTTGTAGCGCAGTCTTCCTTAAAAATCTTTAGGAAAATTTGTTACTGATTTAAAGTACCACAGTAACTATATGTGCCACTCGAAATAATATTAATAAATTTGCATTTTTCTCAGAGTTTATTTATTAGTTTCTTAGGTTCTCACATCAAACAGCTGATACTTCCGTAAAGAGCATTCACCAAGTTGTCTTTGCAGTGGCAAAGCGATATGTTTATTGCAGTGCAAGAACATACGTTACGTGTTAGTTAGACGGGGTTCCTGATGCAAATATTTAAATGCTCGTGGAGGTGAAACAAATTACTTCCTAAGGCTGTACACATTCGATTCTTAAGTGCAATTTGCTCACCTTCAGTATAATGTAATCAAGCCATGGTATTGAGGACATAATAATTCCCATTGCTAACGTGAATAGTCCGAATACTATCACAGCCATCCGCCCTGTAATAAAGAACAGCTTACATTAACAAAGATACTTACAATGTGTGAAAAATATTCCACAGAGAAAATTGTAGGTATATCTCACACATTCCTACCAGAGAAATGAATAAAATTATATCTACAGGAATGGATGTGCTAAGGAGGGCTGCAAGAAAATCAAGGATGGAAAGAAGAAAAAATGAACATATAAAGGAGATAATGGGAGTAAAAGGGAAGCCGAACATCATAGAAATCTTAGAAACGAAGAGACTGCAATGGTAAGGCCACGCCAAAAGGATGCCAGAGGAATGAATAACAAAATTAATTATGGAATGGATCTCACCAGAGAGAAGGAAAAGAGGATGCCTAAGGAAGACTTGGATAGAACGAGTGCAAGCAGCCATGACAGCAAGAAATGTGGGGCCAGATCTGTGGAGAAACAGGGAGGAATGGCGATTGGTTTCCGGAAGTCGGTGGCAGCTGTTATAATACCGGATAGATAGATAGATAGATAGATAGATAGATAGATATATAAATATCCCACACATATAGGTACTTATTTCAGTCGTACTTTTGTAAAAGCAATAGTATTTTTAAGGTTCTACTGCGCTAATATTTCAGAGTTTGCCGCAAATTATCGAACCGGTCAGGCGGAAGTACCTAGTGCTTCTCTCTTGCAGACTGGCAGCGGAGACTTGGACTTGTAAAGAGAAATTACGAAATTCTACTTAGGATTGCTTGATTTCTGGATTTCGTTTATCTCCTCGTACTGGGGGGGGGGGGGGACACGAAATCTCGGAAAATTACTCTCCTCCAGCCGCTTGATGAAAAAGTGTCAGATGCGCCTACTTGACTCGGAAGAAATTTTGAAAATAACCATGAAAACTTAAAATGAAGATAAGCAGATAAGACAAAATTAATGTCGACAAATTAAACCGATAACCTAAACCATAAACACTGACTTGAAAGAAAATGTTCCTGTAAATTAACACAATACACACACTAATCACTTGCCTAAACCTCCATTTAAAAAAGAAAAATAAAATCTACAGGATAAGATTAGAAGCACACTTTAGGGGAATGTTGTGAGACACGGAAAATGTTACTGCGAGATTCCGTGCATGTATTCCCCATCACCTGGCAAATGCTCTTGCATTACCAACCGAGGATCACATACTGTTCAGAAATACAGACAAAAAGTAAAGTTTTACCTGTCCAAGTCATGAAGGCATTTAACGGGAGGTAAGGCATAACTCCACTCATTCTTAACCTTTGCGCTGCATGGGGGTAATTGGTCAACGTCACTCTCTGGCTGATTTATCCGCAGGAAATAACACCGGTATGCATTTAATAGGATGCTGGGTGGGTCTCAGAGCCGGTCTGAACGATTTCGAGAGTATAAAAGATTCTTGCCGCTGCCGGGATTCAAAGGCCGGATCATCCAGCCCGTAACATAGTCACTACACCAATTAGTTATCCCTCGTCCCTCAGAAATACAGGCACACTCTCAGATGTCACCTGTTTTCCCCACATGTACCTACTTTTCCTCACCCAGTAGGCCTACAAACGAATCATCAGACAGCTTTCATTATCATTAGGCACTTTTTTTTTTCTTTAGCCTAAATTATACGATGTTTTGCAGTTGTAAAAGCGTTTCAGTAAATTGTTATTTACACCTTTGTCCTGTTATTAATATAAGCAACAATACTGTTGCATCACGATGCGTTTTTCACCTTACACAACAGTATATATGTCTGTTAAAAATGTATGCATGACACAGTAACTTTTTGCGTGCGAAGTGGAGAGTGAACGGTTACGTCGGAAAAAGCACCTAAGATAATGAATCCTTCTAGCAGCCATATATACAGGCTGGTTACGAGGCTGAGTAAGATCGGCTGTACACACCACAACAAAGAAAAACGAGCTACACATATCACTCTTATGTCATGTCTGCGGTTCTTCATGTGCAATCGTTCTGCGAAAGAATTATTCATTGCAAGGCGAGATTTTGAGAAAGATAATCTGTCAACATTCATCGCCGCAGATGCTGTACAATGGCGGCAGACGCTACTTCCCTTCTACAGGGTGTTTATTTTATGAGGCTATACAAGCCCGCCGTAAGCGCTGAAGTAGTCTTGATCTGTTCGGTCTTATAGGCATATTCGCAGCTTCATAATTTGAAAACCCCTTATTACAGACATTTTTGCAGTTATTTACTCGCAGCCGGCGGCCCCCCCCCCCCGAGAACTATTACGTGCTTAAGTCTAACTGAAAAAACAAATCATGCTACAATTACAGTTCATACTTTCCCGTCGCTTATTACGCAAAGCAACACTGGGCGCTGCTATTACCGACAACCACAGTAAGTGACGTTAGGGTTGACAGAGCGCAAAAAAAAGCTTGATACGTCTTTCGTTAGTTCGTCGTTGCGTCAGTACCTGCTACAAGTAAAAAACCTGAGGCGTAACATTACGGGCTTATGTCTTCTCCATGTCGCCGACGGTAACGTGGCCTTCTTCGACTATTTTGTTCACAACCGTGTATAATATGGTAAGAGGGTGTGTGCTACCAATAAGAAACCAGAAATACTCGCCGTACTTTATAGTGGATTACATGTTTATGTTGGCAACTATGACGTGGCGTTCTTAGACTATTCTATGTTTACAGCCACGGTAAAATACGGCGAGAATTCTAGTACGCGCTGGACGAAAGGTATGGGAGAAAAGAAGACATGTGTTATATTTGTTATTTGTTACATAAATTTGACGGTATGCATCCAGTTGTGTATACTGGCTTACATATATAACACTACGTACTCCATCAGACACAACTTGTATTTTTTATTATTTTCTCAAACACTACATATTCCGATCCAGCCGATCATCATCAGGTGTTTGTTTATACAGAAACTTAAAATTCAAGGTAAAAATGTAAAATTTTGCGAGGTCTCACAAATGATATAAAATACAAATTACAGTCGACTTGTAATTCTTGATATTGCGTCATTAAACACAGATGGTGTGGTGTATAATATAAAAGTTTTAATTTAAAAATGTTAGGATGCTGGTTCCTAATTAAGTATTAAATTAACAGTTAAAGTTATCCTCCTTTTGTGCTTTTGAGTCCATTACCTAATCCATTACTTAGAAATCCATTAAGGGAGTTTAAATACAGATAGCGAAAGAACACCGTGTATAACTAGGTGAAGGCAAAATTGTGAGTAAATTTTAAAGAAATTAGGCATCACATAGAGAAAGCGATTTATATAAAAACTTTATTAAAAACTCAAAACATCAATATCGTTACAGGCAATAGGAGAAGGAAATAAAGCAGAAAAGGAATATACTGCAAAATAAGTGATCATAACGGGGCCCACACCAACGTACCATGACGTAGACAGCTGACGTGAACATCCCTGGACGGTTTTAAATAGCCGATTTTTAAATAATAGAATAAATAATGGATTCAAAAGCACAAAAAGGATACGTTTAATCGTTGCTTTAATACTTAATTAGCAACCAGCGTACTAAAATTTTTAAATTTTAACTTTGAAATTATACACCACACCGTTTCTGTTTAATGACACACCAACAAGAGTGCAAGAATATTGCAAGTTATGCGTGTATTTTATGTCACTCTGAGATCTCGCAAAACTTTACATTTTTACTTTGAATTTTAAGTTTTTATATAAACGAACATCTGATGATGACCGGCTTCATCGGAACATGTAGTGTTATTTATGTAAATTTGTTACACGTTTTTTGCTACAATTTTTTGTCCACCTGTGAATATTTATTTCGTTAGTGTTTGAAAATATTGGTATATGAAGAATTGTAAACAGGCACGTGTTATATGACAAAGCATGTTACATTCTATTTTACATTGGGGCCATTATTTTTTAACGCTAAAGAGGTTAGTGCAAATGAAATAGAAGGCAATATTTACTGAAAAAAGACAACTGTATTTGATCTCGATGTGGGATATACCGCTGTGTTGAGGTACAAACAGTTAGGTACTACGCATGCACTTTTGTTCGCCCCACTACGTACTACATGCCCGGCCCATTTCATCTTCTTC
Organism: Coptotermes formosanus; assembly: GCA_013340265.1. NCBI lineage: Eukaryota > Metazoa > Arthropoda > Insecta > Blattodea > Rhinotermitidae > Coptotermes > Coptotermes formosanus. The sequence goes on along the minus strand of BLKM01000354.1, from coordinate 1,072,061 downwards.
GACTTGATCACTTTAATACAATTTGTAGAGGAATGTAAGTCTTCAAGTTCCTTATCAGTCCATTCTTACCTCGTCCCTCCTAGTCCCAAGTATTCTTTAGAAGCCTATTCTTTAACGTTCCCAGCCTATGTTTTGCCTTTTATGCGACAGACCAAGTTTCACGCCCACACAAAACAACAGGCAAAATTATAATTTTATATACTTAAACTTTTATGTTTTTAGATAACAAATGGGAATACACAGGATTCTGAATTAATGGTAGCAGGCATTCCCTAGATTTAACCTACCCTTAGTTGCAATTTTGATTTGTTAGTGTTACTGCAAAGTATTTGAATTCTGTCACATTTTCAAATGATTTACTGTCTGCTTTCATGTTTTATTCTTTTCCTGTGTTCTGTTCACGAGATATGAGATGGGAAAGATAGGTTGTCCCGAAACGTCGATAACTATCAGTCTACATTGCGTAACATTCCGGAGGAGCGAAGATCTCATTTACACCGCGGCGGAATCCTGAATTTACGTATATAAGAAAATATTTTTGCTTCTTTGGCACTTGCTATAAATTCTATTCAAACATATTTTAAATAAGCTAATTGGTTTCATGGGTATAAAAATTTAATGGGAGGGCAATACAAAACGTACCTCATAATAGCAGCATAGGCTTCACTGGAGGCTACAAATATCTGACGAACAGCCCCAGTGTACTGCAACAAATCACACAGGCATATAGGCCCATTGCGTGTTCACATCTTTATATTTGAATTGTAGTTATTTTCGCAAACAGTCTTGAGATGCAATCGTTTTTAAGTTTAGGTGAGATACTCTCGAATTTCGAAACAAAATGTCGAGTGACACAGATTTTCTTCTGCCCAGTTAAATACGTAAGTTACGAATGAGACAACTACAAAACCCCAAGTTGGGGTTGTTTCGGAGTGTCGACGAATAAAATTTTTTTAAAAATAATCAACTCTTTTTGGTCTAATAAGAATATTATATTTTCCCCTCCTTCGTCCAGCAACCGGGTATAAGTGCCCTCACACTGCTTGACTAAAACTGAAGTAGTAGTAGAAACACTGTCGCCAAGCCTTTTACATGTGAGAGACTAAAATACCTCCCATAATGGAAGGTTTACAAATGCTTTGCTATCACGTCTAATTTGTTGACAAGTTGACCATGAGTGCCTTTTGTTATATCGGAATACAAAATATCTTGGACAGCTAACAGAAAGAAATCTCAAAACAAAAGATGCCGCTCAATTTGCTACCTTGAGCATTCAAGCTGAATAACCCGAAGGAGATGTGGGGTTTTGACCTCATCTCAAGGGCAAAACGAAGCATCCAAGGGCTTTCCCCAGCCGTAAATGAACCTGTTTAAGAACAGCGTGCCGAGGAGGACATTTGGACCTAAGAGTTCGGCAGTGTTAGGATGGTGGAGAAATTCTCCAGGAGAATATTGCATAATTTTTACTATTTTGCTTTTGTTAATATGGTAATAAAATAAAAGAGGATAAGGTACGTAGCTGTATCAATACATAAATTAACACGTAGATATTCTTTTATTACTTTTTAATGAATTTATTAATTTAAAACACAATCTTGGGTGCCCATAAAATGTTTTCTTTCAGCAGTTTGTAACAAGCGTGCCAGTTTTTCGCGGTGGGTGAGAAGCGCCCTTTGTAAAGCCAATTGCAGACAGTTAAACTCATGAATATTACATGTGTTAAAATCTTACATTTTCATTCAAAACTGGTCACAGGGTTGACAAAATATAAGTAAGTATTTTAAGGGTTTGACTAAAGTTACCCTTAAAACATTCATATGAATAAAGTTTATACGATTACAATTCTAAGATGCGACGTATTTAATTTCTCACAAAAACCTGTCAAAAATGTAAATATATTCATAAAATTTTAATGTACGTTTTAAGAAGGTACACGTTCATAACCCATACAGAACTAGAATTAAAATAAAGAAGAATTCGTGAAACCTACATTCAGACGCAATTAATTTGTAATTGTTTACCTGTAAATAACAAACACAAGCCTAGCTGCCTGATTTCACTGGACAGAAGCGTTTCTGCTCAACTTGTAAGCCTGAAGTGTTTCATCGCTTTGCATTAAGAGCACAGAGACACCAAAAATATTCGTCACTTAAGTCACTTGTCTATTCAAGGCCTAATCCACACTACATGTTTTGGCTCCTATTACAGCCCGAGGATGGCTTAATACAAACCGAAATATATAGCTGCAGTGTTAGGCGTATAACAAAGAGTGCTGTGTTTGACATATATTTGTTGGTTTCTTTGTCAACCTGTGAGATCACGAAATGGTGCGTCATTTAGAGAAGAAACTTGTCGTCGTTGTCGTCGTCGTCATCGTCGTCGTCGTCGTCATCATCATCATCATCATCATGAGCTGTGAAATATTAAGCGTAGTGCCTGTTCTTTATCCCTCGAGATGAAGCTGGTCCTTCCATCTTTTCCTTGGGCGTCCTATGCTTCTCTTCCCTTTGGCCTACATTTCAGTGCCTGTTTGGGTACCCTGTCTGTGTCCGTTCTCTCTACATGTTGTAGCCACTCTCGTTGGTACTGTTTTACTTCCAAAAAAATGCTTTGCACTCCAAGTTTCTCCCTCACCGATTGATTTCTCTCCCTGCCTAACTCAGTAATTCCTAGCATATGTCTTAAAAATTTCACTTGTGCTGCTTCCAGTCTTTGTTCATCTTGTTTCTTCAGCACCCAGGCTTCACTACCGAACTTTAAGGCTGCTTTAGATGTGATATTATGGATTCTTAATTTTGTTTCTTTAGTCATTTGTTTTCCAAAATGCCTTCGTATAACACCATTTATTTTGTTATATGTTTGTACCTTATCTTCCAAATCACTTTTGTAATCCGCTATGAGGTAACATAGGTATTTAAACTCTGATACCTGTTCAATCGGATTGTCGTTTATAACAATTTTTACTCTTTTACCCTTACTTAGAGACAAACAAGGAACTTGTTTGTTTCTAAATAAGGGTATATTTACAATAACGTATACATGTGGTAAACAGCTAGCATAAAAACATCTGATGTGTTTCATATCTCTTCCAGTGTTTCATTTTTGAGCACTGGGTTAGTGGACACACTTTTCGGCATTTCTCATATCAGACTCCAAAACAAATTTAAGACAACTTTCAAATTGGCCATCCCGTTGTGTAGGTACGGTAGTGTTTCTAATTTCTACTTTCAGACAAGCATAACAAAAGTACATCTAAGTGCATCTATTCATTGGCCTTTATTGCCGTAATGCTGCATGTTTCAGTCGCCGGGCGACCGTCATCAGGCAAAAGCACATTCAATATAAAATAAGAAAGTGCCAGAGCAGTGGCCGAACAAGGCCGAAATATGTAGGAGGCTTACAACATATTTGTATATCATTGTATATAATGATAGTGCAGTTGTTGGTACGTATATGGTGACTACTTGCATTGTTGTACGTTACACCCTCTTGCAGATCCATTAAAGCTTATTTAAAAGCCGAAACATGTCGCTGTTTTTCTCTATAAAAAATATATATTATTTTCGATCGATATTTATTGGTTACTGTGTTAGTGAACCAGTCACTGTTGACGCAGACACCTATGTTTTTTCCCTGAACCTCGGTCAGTTTTTTTTCTGCTCGTTCTAGTTCCCCATGTCTGAGAGGATAACAGGTCTTTCTGTTGACAGTGGACATATTTGCAAGTTAAATTGTTCGCAAGGACGTTGCACATTTACGATGTCTCTAATTTGTGTAAAAGTAAGCAATGGATACATGACATTCGCCAGACCATATCTACTACAAACGAGTTTGTATGCTTATTCTCACTTAGCTTGTGTTATAAAGGCTGGCTATTCATATTTACCTGTCGTAATGCTCACCACTGCCAAGTTTGAACGTGCTGTGTTTCGCACATCACCTTATCAAACGTTGCGAATGTTTGCATTTCCATGATTTTGTACGACTTCCGCTTGTTGCCTGTACAATTTTATTATACAAACCTAAAACAACTCTAGAACAGGTGTGGAAGTTGGATACTTGACAATGGTGTGGAGATCATTTTTGCAGGCACTGCATTTTCAAACTTGAGTATCTGCCAAGAATTCAGAGGCGGGGAAGCATAAATTAATATAGGTACACTGGACAATTTTGAATAGGGAATAGATTCTAATAAATGTTTAAACGACCTTGATTTACGTTGCTTCCACGTGGCATTTCCATGACTCCACCTTCCAATTCAAAGTCCAGAATGCCTGGATCTATACCTCCTCTCCCTCATACACCTTCATGATGTAGAAGGTACAAAAACATGAGGAGAACCTGTGATATCCCTGCTTGTACTTCCCGTGTGGTCTGCATTTCTTCTTAAAAATACACTTAAAATTCTCTGTCCGAAAGACGTGGCATAATGAACTTGGTTTCGGTAAATGAAAGCTGTGATATTCCTAATTTATGTAACAAGCCGGGACGCCATATAACGTTACAGGACTTCAGGTGCCCAAGAACACTGCGGCTGCGGACGTGTTAACATTTAAGGTCACGTGGTCCGCAAGCCTCATACCTTAGAAATCCCTCTTGTGATGTGCACGAAAACCAAACTGAGTTGCACTGAGCACGTTTCTTTGTTCAACGTGCTTTTGAATCAAATTTACAAAAAAGTTCTCGCATATAGGACGTAAATTTTGGAAAAATTTAGAATTATCACTGTATTTTGGTAGGTAACTATTTTGCTTTCTACCAATATGTCGGAAAATGAGACAGCCATAAATAATGTATAAATAAATGTGTTACATTTGCCTATTTTCTCCTTGGGGAGTGCCTGAGATATCCTTGTAGAATGATTTCTATTCTACAGGGAGTTTATGGTTTCACAAATTATGTAATTTCCTGTAGGTGACAGGGCCTTACATTTTATGGTGGGAAGGTGCCTGCAGCTTCGAGAGAGAAAAAAGGACTTGGTCTACCACTCCACTGCCACACATTCTCCACACATGGTACGAGGTGTGAACACGTTTTCCAGGGAGTAGACTACTGCTTTTACTTTATCCAGCGGGGCTAGAGTCAAGGCCGAAGAGAGTGACAGCTGGTATTTCTGGTCCATACGTCTTCAAGAGGCATTCCGCAACAGATCGGGCAGCTTAAAGTGTGAACTCATATTTTCTATTTTTTTTTTTACTTCCTACAGTTCAAGTGCTTTGCCCGGGGCCATTCTTCTGACCGTCTTAATGACCCAGTTAAATGCTGCTTACTCGCTGTGTCCCGGCTTACCTACCAGAATTTTGTCAGCCCCACTTTATGTTTTAGGAGTAGAGTTACATCATGCAGAAAAGAAGCAATGCAAAGTTGTCCATGTCCATGCCGTGAAGGTATGTAGGGGGATAGAAGAATAGCTCCACTCATTCTTAACTTCGGATCTGAGTGGTCAACTTCAAGCCTCGGTCGCATTACTCCCGGGGAAGGGACCCGGTGCCATCGAATAGTAGGCTAGGTGAGCCCTACACCCGGTCTAAACGGTTTACGGAGAAGAAAAGTCTCTTATCCTGTGAAGACTTGAAATCCGGGCTGTCGCTTAGTCGGTAGTTAGGTTCAAGTAGACGGTTATTTACTACAGGAAGTGATTTTGCTTTTCCTCAGCCTATCTGCCGAGGGCGTACAACCTATAAGGTCGTTAATTTTCTACAGACTTAATTTGGGATTATTGGGAAAAATGAGGTCAAAGGCAAGGTTTTGGAACCGTTCCAAACGTGTGAATTTTTTGACATGCCACTAGGAGTGCCTTTAACTAACATGATCCAATATGCAAAAAATGATTGGTCGGTGACCCGATTCCACGACGTCACAGATATTAACATCTGACAGTCGAGTACTCTGATGCACTACAGTATCGACCACTTCGCTATGCACGACAGGACAGCAATGTCTGTGGCACTGCGCGTAATTCACGCCTAATTTTAATGAATGAACCGCAGGTGGCCTGATCCTTGCTGTCTGAATGAGTCAGCGACAAATGACATAACTGATTGCATGTGCAGAATGAAGGAAGTATGTTCTATAAAAGTGCGGTGGAGGTTAGGTTAGGTTAGGTCATCTGAAGTTTCTTGTCTTCCGGGAAAACAGATTTGTGAGGTGACGCAAAATTAGAAATAAACGAGTTCTGGGATTTTATGTGTTAGCCGGCAGGCGCTGGAGGTAAATGATTACATTCGCGCATTCAGTTCCACTGCTCAATAACTGTCTAGGCACGCGACTAAATAAAGTACTGACTTAACGACGTGGATACCTGGTTACTAGTTGACTGAACACATCTTTAACCCTTTAAAGACGAAGCGTATCTGTTTTATATAAGGACTCAGTGAATACCGCGCTGTAAACACTCTCCACTTCGGTTATAAAAACCAGTCTCTTAATGTTTTATAAGGCAAAAGTTGCTGTTTGTTCTGAGATCCGTACAAAACACATAAACGCAATGTGGGCACCACGTAGAATTTTTTAATGTTAAACCTGGTCATATGTAAAGTTACCGCTGGGCTTTAAAAGGTTAATAGTGCGAGATTTGAGGCTTCCGTCGCGGTGCACATGAGGCCTTGACTCTTCTGAGATGTTACACGGCGTAGCTTAGTATTTGGTTACCGACGTTTCGGGGCAACCTACACCTATAAGTACCATCCTCAAGGGTCAAGCAGTCCAAGAAGAACGGCATTCTTCTTAGACTTCTTGATCATTGAGGATGGGACCTATAGGTTGTCCCGAAAAGTCGGTATCCAGCTACCAAGCTAGGCCGCGTAACATCCCAGGCCTTCGCTTTTAGAGGATTGGCCAATTAACAGATGCAATTTGTTGGATAACTACGCAGTTATCGAGTTTACTGACTAGGAAACGGAATTGAAGTTGATGAGGGAAAAAACGCACACATATCCTCCGCCAAGGGGCCGTCCAGCAGCTGCCACAGCTCTGCCTGCATTTGCAAAATTTTGTAACTTGCCACTTGCATTCTGGCTACGTTCCCACTTCCGTGCTGAACAGACTTGTTACTGTCGTTCACAAGGAAGATGTGTGCAATACAAAGAGGGTGAGAGAGGAGGCGGTCGACTTGAACCACCCCCTTTTGTCCTTAGTTTTTCGGGGCCTGTATGTGATGAACGACTGCCCAGTATGCAATAATGGTGAAAGAGCTAACCACAGGTCCTCTCCTACCAAAGCGTAATTTTGAATCATATTTAAAACGAACGCCTTTGCAATTATACATCCCGGATAGACTGGGTTTGAATCCCAGTAGGGGATAGAGACTTACGTTCTCTGCAATGTCTAGACCGGCTCTGGGGCCCGCGTAGGCTCCAACCCAATGGCTACCGGAGTTCTTTCCAGGGATAAAGCGGTCGAGGCGTGGTGCTGACCGCCAGCTCATGCCGAGGTTAAGAACGAGTAGAGCTATAGACCTATCTCTGTTCCCCATATAGCATAGGCCTTAACCTTTTAAAGCCTAGCGGTAACTTTACATACGACCAGATTTAACATTAAAAAATTCTACGTCGTGCCCACATTGCATTTATGTGTTTTGTACGGATCTCAGAACAAACAGCAACTTTTGCCTTATAAAACATTAAGAGACTGGTTTTTATAACCGAAGTGGGGAGTGTTTACAGCGCGGTACGCACTGAGTCCTTATATAAAACAGATACGCTTCGTCTTTAAAGGGTTAATGTGGTGGAGTGGGACAACGTGATGCTTCACCTTGTATCTTTACCTCTCCAGTTACTGACCGTTACCCTACAACATATGGCGGAATGGAAGAAAGATACAGAAGTAATATGAATCTTAAAATAGAACAGCAGGGAAAAGGTAAATTTAAAGGTATTACTGTGCTTTAGCAAGCACCATGCCATGCAGACTTATGGGAGATAGTGAGTGTAGCTCCATGGATTCATAAACACGACACTAGGTGGACACGATCAGCTTTATAAACCTTGTTGCTTTATTCCGCAAGGAAAAAATGCCTGAGCTTTTATATTAGGAGAGCTGGGCGAGGCCCAGAACCTACCCAGAGATTGAGGAGGAGAAAATGCCTCTAGTTCTTGTCTGGAATTGAACCTCGTTTCCTGGGTAATTCAGCCTGTAGTCAACTCACTGTTAGGGAGTCATCCTGGTTCCAAACTAACACACAAATACAAACCGAAGCCACAGACGAGAAAGTAGTCGTCGAACTGAATGGATTAGACTACGTGCTGGTATCAGCCTTTCGGAGGAACATGTTGCCTCCATCTTCAGGAAATAAGAACTAAAATATGAATCTTTACTGTTGCCATAACCTCAAAATTTTGAACTTGCGTGACTGAGGTCGCGGGGGGAGTCTGCACCAGACGAAACTTGTTGAGTCGCGAGGTTTAGATCGTGAAAGGTTAGAGCGACCGAAAGTTGACTCCACCTGCATGTTACAGGTTGCCAGTATCTCCGCAGGCAAACACAAGCCGTTTTCACCAATAATCATAAAACTGCCTCTCTTTCACTGACGGACAATGTCAGCCCGCCACTGACCCCGCTACTCCATACGAAGCCGTCAATGTTGACAGCTGAGTACCCTTGTACGTGTGTAACGACAATCAAGATCATAATATCTGTTTGGGCGCGATGAACAAGAAACGACCTTGTGAACTGCTCGTATGTCAATAATTACGTCGGCCGCCTTGAACAAGCTCCGTAATTTATGCACGGCTTTGCAGTTTACGTCAGTTACTGCTTTTTGCAGCGATTGCAGGAAGCCTAGTGCCTCCTTCTTTAATTAGATTCGACTCTCTGTTTTGTATTGCAATTGAAAGCGTCTCATTTCGACTTCTTACAGTTGATAACAAAACAGTGTTTATTACTGTAATAGCGGAAATACATAGTGCTACAAATGTCACTTGAAACTAGAGGCCAAAACTTATACATCGAGTGTGAAGGGTCTTTTGCACCACCCGGTGTACTGCGTAGTACAGAATTTGCAGGACGCTCACTGCGTCTTGTAGCAATTCAACGTGACCGAGATCTCCACTGTGTGTGCGATCGCGTAGGTAGAATTTACTTTCGCGTGTTGGGGCCTCCAGGCTTTGTAAGCTGCAAATATTGTAATTTTCACAAAGACTGTGCCTGCACTCTTGTAAAGCGACAGATAATGAAGGGTCTGGTATCAGCCCAGATACTGATAAGATCTGCCCCTCCACGCACATCCCAAGTATGTAAAGGTAAAGGTCTACCCCAAGAGGCCATGAAGGCACGGGGCAGATACCGCTGTACTCATTTTTAACCACGATGTTAGACGGGTGTGGGTGGTCAAAGCCGCGTCCCAGCCGCTTTGCCACCCAGCGAAGAACTCGGGTACACATTGTACAGCAGACTGGATACACTCCACGCCCAGTCTGGACGGATGCGGGGAGAAAATATCGCTTGCCCCTGGCAGGATTTGAAGCCCGGATATCGTACAGCCCGTAGCGAGTCCTTACACCGATTGCGCTATTCGGACCCTCAGCCCAAGTATGAAGATCTAACTGAAAGCAGGACACAGCTGCTTGCTACCCCACTGTTTTCATTCAGTTGTCCGAGAGCCATACTGTCATTCAGCGCTATGTAGGCTGAGTTACTGACAGTGTCATTAACAAATACTACATAATCGGGAAGGTCGCCGTGTCCAGTTCATTAAACTGCAAGTGGTTATGTAGTTGCACAGGACTGTACAAAATTAAAGGAAGACAGATGACCATCACAGGAACGTTTCTCAACCAGGGTGAGGGGGCACTGGGGGGGGGGGGGGTGAATTGAGTGCTTGCAACTCAGTAGAAAAAAAGTCTTCCCGTCCCCTTTAAATTGCTCCTATTCGAGATTCCAGGTTCTGACAGCGGCGTCTCTGTATATCCAGACTCTTTTCGGGATGTGACGCCGTGTTGATGGACGTGTAGTTCCTCGAACAATCGTTGTGCCTTCGTCTTCAGAGAGAAGCAGCCAAAGAATTAAACTTACTCTTAGATTTATTGTCATTACTGCTAGAAAAATAATTGTTTTTGTAACGAACATTAGTACAAATTTAACTGACAAAGTCTTTTTTTTTTTACATTTAAAGTATGAGGCCTTCTCTCTTCTGGGATGGTAGCTGGTTACCGACGTTTCGGCATAAAGTATTGATCCCATCTTCGAGGGTCAAGCAGCCTGGCCCTTGAAAATGGGAAGGATATTTTGTACCGAAAGGTCGGTAACCGCCTACCAACCTACGCCGCGTAATATCCGAGAAGTGTGATGACCTTATCTACACCGCGTCCGAAGCGCGAAACCTCGCCGGTCAGGTACAGGCCTGTTCGTTATCTGTAAATATTCCAATTGTAAGCGTTATAGTAATTTAATGTAAAGGGGCCCGTAAGTTGAAATACATCTGCGGAGGGGCTGGGCAGAATTGGCATGACAGCTTGAAAGCAGTCCGAGGCACCTGCAAGTTTGAGGAACACTGCCCTACGGTAAGGACATGCGAACGAATATAACAGGGGTTATCTCTTACCATCTCTTTAGACGTTAAACATACAGAAGGAATGACGAAATGGAACATGGTTTAGTGGAACATGGCATTTACTTCCTGTACGTTTGCGCAACTCGTTTCTCTTCTGTTCGAGCATATCTTGCTTAGCGTGTCATAACTGACAGTCTGAAGACGCTTTCTTCAATTCACACTCTGTGGTCACGGGTGCAATGTCAATAGTCGCACACGTGGGGTTAACGCGAGATCCCTGTTCTGAACTGGACCTGGGTTCTAATCTGAGCAGATGCTTGCTCTTGTAACAGAACGTCGCGGATGTCTCTGGGGCGGGTGCACAGCCGCCGGTGATAAATGACTAACGGAAGGAGGAACACGAAAACACTAATCACCAACAAACGCACAAAGAGAGTTTTATCATCAATCATAACACACTCCTACATGTTTCGACCCAGCAGGGTCGAAATAGGTAGGAGTTTGTTACGATTGATGATAAAGTTCTCTTTGCGCATTTGTTGGTGATCAGTGTTTTTGTATAATATAGTGCACGGACATAGAACACAGTAAATCTGAGGAACACAAAGTTTTATGATTTAACATTCCTTCAGAAATTAAAAAGTCTTGAAGTAAAAGGAATAAATTGCGCAATTTCAGGCCTCCGCTGCGGTATAAATGAGATCTTCGCTCTTCTGAAATTTTACGCAATGTACATCTGTAGTTTGTAACCGACGTTTCGGGAAAACATATCGATCCCATTTTCAAGCGTCCAAAAGTCTTGGAATGCTTGACCCTTGAAGATGGGACCGTCAAGAGCCTTCCTTTTACGAACACGCAATTCAGTAATTACTCTACTTAGGTCCGTATTATTCCTGTTGTTTCATATACAACCGGCGTGTTGGTAGGACAGTTTTTAAGAAAATGTTTTCGGATGGTCTCAGCTGCAGTAACCTATGTCTTATGTGGTAGACCACATGGTAGGCAGTCAGTTCACCCTGATGTCGTCACTAAGGCAAGTCTGCCAGGCTACATGAACTTCACTGCACCTGACTGTACGCTTAGCTGCTTGCTCTAATGGACCCCAAAGAGAAATCAGTTTCACTTTCGATACAACCAGATGGTAACTGGAGAGGCTTTTCACATGCTAAGCCACTGGCAAAAATTCTTTTCACACATGAAGTCGGAGACACAGAGAATATATTTTGACTTGCTTTTTACATTTCTGCTTTGGTTTTGTACGTATTAAGCTTTATTTTTTAATGTTCTAGATCGATCGTTCTAAATTACGTAACTGAGTAATGTTAATCTGTATTTCCACTAGACTTTCGGCAAAAATTAAAAAAGAAAAAATTGTATTTTGGTGAGTAATACAAAGGTAAAAATAGAAATAAAACAGGAGCAAAGAAAGAATTAGCGGACAAAAGGGGAAGCGCTGAACAAGAAAGGAAACAATTGGGTTAAAGATGGAAAGAGAAAAAGAAGCAGGCATAGAATTTCTAAAAAGAACCGAAGAAAAGAAGGAACAAAACAGACAGAGAAAAGCTTCCCTTCAGACATTTCAGTCCAGTTAATATCACCGTAAATTGTTTACGTCAGACGCATTTTAATATTATCCTCTTACTGCCGACTATGTGAAACTTACGTTACAAATTCTCCGTATTACCTTCCGAACAACTTGTCGGCCCGTAACAGCACCCTTGACCCTGCACGAATTAAAATACCTGCACAAGTAGGAGCAATTTTTTTCTCTATACTATCCTTGAACATATTTCGATCTATACTCGGATGACTAATACCCCCACACATCCTTCTAGGTATCATTACAGTAATTACTTGGGAAGCACATAAGATTGATTGGCAAGACTTTTAAAAATCCCAGCGTAAAAACACGTCGGAACAGTAATATAAATAGGAGGTTACATAAAAAACCATGGACTGTCACGGGTACTACAAACTCGCGTACTTAGACAAAAACACTAATCACCAACAAAGGCACAAAGAGAGTTTTATCATCAATCGTAACACACTCCTACATGTTTCGACCCTGCTGGGTCATCTTCAGGGAAAACTTTTTTGTTATACTTACACTAAAGTTGCACTTTATAGTTGAGTGAGAATGTGCTGTTGACTGTGTANTCAACAGCACATTCTCACTCAACTATAAAGTGCAACCTTAGTGTAACGATAACAAAAAATTTCTCCCTGAAGATGACCCAGCATGGTCGAAACATATAGGAGTGTGTTACGATTGATGATAAAACTCTCTTTGTGCATTGGTTGGTGATTAGTGTTTTTGCATAATATAGAGCACGTACATGGAACACATTAAATTCGCGTACTTAGGTTGCTGTATCTCATATTCTTACACAGGACAGACAAGGATATCATTCAAGTATTATATTATAAGCGTCAGTACAGGAAAATAGAGCACTGAGGAAGATATTGTCTTCTTCAGTGTGTTTTTAGAATTGTTGTGAGTTTCAGAATTACCTATACCAGGTGGAAGCATGTCGCTTTTGTAGACACATAAATTCTGTTGCCTAAATATAGTTGTGTTTTGACTGATACAAATATTGTATATTAGACAAAGACATATTCATAATTAATGGATCCGGCTGCAGCACGAGAATAGCATGACGTGACAGAAAACTACACAATGTAATGTTAAAGGTAGTGTCAAATATGGCACTATTAATACAAGCAAAAACATATAAAAGATATAAGCTATGAATAACTAGAAGCTAATAAAAACTTTCATTATGGCACACATTAAGAAAATATAACGAACACGAGCAGTTTACTGCACGCCTACAAATAGAGCTATATACAACAAACACAAAATGATAATTTGCAATTATAAATTTATTGCTTTACACATCCGCCATGAACATAAATCAAAAACTGCTGAAAAAATATAAAGCACTTCAGTACACAATGTACGAGCCAGTTGCAAGTATTCTCGTAATCATTACTAAGCTTTAAATGCAATTATGTTTCACGCAAAATAGCCTATGCATGTTTATTGTTTTCCTCATTAATCCTCGCCACATTCTTTAGGCGCCAAGGTCTCGTACAGGGTTGTCAAAGTAAGCCATATCCAGTAGCCAGGTCATGGTGTTCAGGCTACATCAGAAGATCACCGTGAATTGTACAAGAAAAAAGTTGGAGCCCATAAAGTTTTTTTTCTGTGCATTTTTGTAAGAGAAAATTTATGCTTCGAAGTTAAAAACCCTGCATTACTAGGAGGTTAGGTTTCAGTTTTCTTTTTTAAAAACAAAATTTACGCCAGTTTCTGCTTGAGGTTTCATTTCAGCATTATAAATTTCATGGAAGGCTACGGTGTGAGTTGCCGTCGCCCCCCCCCCCCCTCACAATAAAAATTGCACTGCGGAACCGAAGAACAAAAGGCACGACAGAAGCTTCCTCGACATGTCCCTTACATAGACTTGGCACTGGCTGACTTTCCGTTACAGTAACATGCACCATGTCTTTCAGATACGGACGGTATGATAACACATTCATTTTTTGTTATATTAACCTTTTAAAGACGAAGCGTATCTGTTTTCTATAAGGACTCAGTGCGTACCGCGCTGTAAACATTCTCCACTTCGGTTATAAAAACCAGTCTCTTAATGTTTTATAAGGCAAAAGTTGCTGTTTGTTCTGAGATCCGTACAAAACACATAAACGCAATGTGGGCACCACGTAGAATTTTTTAATGTTAAACCTGGTGGTACGTAAAGTTACCGCTAGGCTTTAAAAGGTTAACATGAACTTTTATCATTCGTATACCGCGTGGCTTGGCAAACCGAGTTTAACGGAACGGTAATATTTATAAGGCGTACAACCTTGCCTGGACATTCCAAAAAACTTCTCTCATATTAGCAAGTTCAGTTGTTTCTTTTTATATTCCTTCCATAACAGCCTTTCGGGATTTTAGTGAATGCATAATAGACTGAGACTTGTGCAAGAAGACAAATAACTAGTGCCCATATTCCGGACCTGATGCAATTAACATTTTATTGCCCCTATTCTAATGTATTTGTAGAATGTAAAACATGCAGAGCGTTAGCGTTTATATTTAATTAGACACTTCTGAATATGGCACCATTCTGACGAAACATGCAGGTGCAAGTAAACATTTCTATTCCTCCTTACGCTCACAGTCGTAGTCATCACCAGGATAAGAACTAAACGCATTGGGAATCCTGGAATGTTACAACTTAAAAGGAAGAACACAATCCACCTGAGTTTTAAGACGGTCTACTGTCATTGACATGTAGGTTCATATAGCAGAAGTATGTACGAATGCCAACTGTGTTTCATCCCTAATTTGCAATTTGTTTCCATGTTAGTGTGCATGTGGTTTCGCCCGCACAGCTCTGTTAGGTTTTTAACATCTTTAGCCAGCTACGCTTCTCAGGAATTTCATCTCTGCCGCTTGTATGTTCATTTTATTTGTTCCAGTTTATGAGTTATGTCTAGTTTTCACAGTTACACATTAAGGTTGGAACAGTCATTATTTTATCGAATTTCGTCGTGTTGCCTTTACTAAATTTCAATGTTACCAACGTCAGATCCCCGTATCAAGTTCAGCTTTTAAGTGTACTGTAGACCTACTTACAAAACAACCCTGTAGCCTACCTGGAGCACTATAATTCAGACCCCACACAAACAACGCTTTGGATAAGCAAAACTAAGCTGTCGTCAACAAATGCACAAACAGAGTTTTATCATCAATAGTAACACACTCCTACATGTTTCGACCTTGCTGGGTCATCTTCAGGGAGAACTTTTTTGTTATCGTTACACTAAGGTTGCACTTCATAGTTGAGTGAGAATGTGCTGTTGACTGTGTGCTGGAGGCGTGAACTCTCTGCGGTCCCGGCCTGCACTGCCGGGACCGCAGAGAGTTCACGCCTTCAAAAACAACGCAGTACACAGTCAACAGCACATTCTCATTCAACTATAAAGTGCAACCTTAGTGTAACGATAACAAAAAAGTTTCTCCCTGAAGATGACCCAGCAGGGTCGAAACATGTAGGAGTGTGTTACGATTGATGACAAAACTCTCTTTGTGCATTTGTTGGTGATTAGCGTTTTTGTATGATATAGTGCACGGACATGGAACACATTAAATAAGCTGTCGTGTATTGTATTAGAATACAACGATAGGAAATATGAAGAAGTTAATTATCACCACACGGTACCACATTCTAAAAGATTCCATGTAAGAAAGTTGCAGCGTTAATTAATTTTATATTAGCAAACATATATAAAGCGAACTTCTTCACGCGCCGATCCCAGTGGCTGCGCGGTCTAAGGCGTGGGTCGGTAGGACTCCTCTGGACGAGGGATCAGCCCTTCGCAGAGACCTCTACCTGACAACACAAACAATGTACAAGACAAACATCCATGCCCCTGGTGGAATTCGAACCCACGATCCCAGCAAGCGAGCGGCCTCAGACCTACGCCTTAGAACGCGCGGTCCTCAGGATCCGCTTTTGAAATTTCCTCACTCAGTGCTGTGTTAAGGTAAGGCACAAAACCAAAATATAATTAAATGTCTAAAAGTCAAAACGCAAGGAGAATTGTAGAATTTGTCACCCAGCAATCAGAATACTGTATCTAACAATAATTAAAGCCAAACGACTCCGCAGACTCTAAAAGAAATCAAAATAAGTGATCATGCCATACGTTTAATTACTTGGGTTTTATGTGTAGCCATAACAAAATAAAAATTAGCAGAAATTTCTGGGAAAAGTGTAGTGACAGAAATCAGCAAAACACAAGCACTTTGCCTATAACTATATAGGATATTCCAGTATGCAAACCAAAGGCAAAAAAAGGACAAAAATGTTAACACACTATAAAAGTCGTCACTAAACTTAGAATAAATGTTAATGCATGTGTGTGTATCATGCAGCCATAAGATCATAACAAAACAGGTAGAAACCCCGACTGTTAAAACGTATGCAACAAGCTGTTGACCTTTACGTAAGGAACCAGAAGAATGAGAAATAATAATATGTGTTATGTTGCTGTTTGTTTTGGCCTTCACATTGCCTCTTCGTCACTTTCTCCAGTAGCTTTAATACGTTTCCTGCGCGTAAGCCTGGAATAGCCTACAACCTTTTGTGTTACATTCTGACAAAGCTTTGCTGTGTACACAGCTGCATAATCGTATGTAAATCAAACTCCAGGTGTTAACTAAACCCCATTGTTTATATTGATATGATTGTACAAGACAGCCGGCATAGATCAGTCAGTGTAGTGACGACGTTACGGGTTGGATGCTAGAGGAAACGTGCTTCATCTCTCGGTAGGGGTAACTGCTTTCTGTCTGTTGCAAAGCTTCAAAACAAACTCTGACGTCCGAAGAACCCCATACTCATCGAACAAAAGGGATCTCTGATTTCAGGCTTCCGCCGCGATGCTGATGATATCTGCGCTCTTCTGGGGTATAACGCAGCGTCGAGTGGTAATCCTTTATCGACGTTTCGGCACAACGTATCGGTCCAATCATCGGTACCGCGTGTTTCTCTTGCCGGCTTTCTACTCTTCTTGGACTTCTTGACCCTTGACGATGGGGCCCGATATGTTGTCCCGAAACGTCGGTAAAATATTACCACTCGACGCTGCGTTATACCCCAGAAGAGCGCAGATCTCAAAAGGGATTTCTGTTAGACGGGTAAAGCGGACGGGGCGTGAATCAGAACTACCACAGCAACAACTGTAAAAATGTCGACGATCCGAAAACTTGAGGTTATATCCGATGAACACAGTGCAGAAAAAAATCCGCATTTCGGCAAATTTAAGATCTTCTTCCCCAAAATAAGACAGCAGTCTCTAACACAGAATTGTACGAATCAAAACTTCAGATATTTCGTGATCTATTTACAGTGGGCCAGCATGTTAACCCATAGACCGAACTGTATTGTATTGTTCGGTTACAAACCTTCATTGGTCAAATGCGACTTGACTTATCTTAAAATCTGCAATAAAGTAAAATTTGTAAGTATGGAATACATTGCCATAAAAAGTAGGTTTCAGGATTTCTCTTGGGTACTGCTTAATTAATAAAGTTATTTCTGTGCCTAATTTAGCGTCACGCCATCAAGACGCATGAAGAAATGGAGGGATACTTCCACGTATTCTTAAACTGGGAATTAGATGGATAAAGGAACCCTTCTGCCCTTTAAGTAGCGCGTAAAAGACTGCGTGGATCCACGACCTGATCTGGCTGATATGGATACGAGAAGAACATATTGCTCTTGACGAGGTTCGAATCACGATTTTGCTGCCGCCCAGCCCGTAGCCCAGCGCCTGTAAAGACTGGGTTATAATGCACGATTCTGAGACAGTTAAAACACCAAGTCTTAATTTCAAAGTAATAAACCTCCCCTGTCTCTCATACCAGCTTCCTTACGACGTGACTTCAGGCTTCCGCCGCGATGTTGATGAGATCTGCGCTCTTCTGGGGTGTTACGCAGCGTCGAGTGGTAATCCTTTACCGACGTTTCGGGACAATATATCGGTCCCATCTTCGAGGGTCAAGAAGCCTGCTTCATTGGACTTCTTGACCCTTGAAGATGAGACCAATACATTGTCCCGAAACGTCAGTAAAGGATTACCGCTCGACGCTGTATAACACCCCAGAAGAGCGCAGATCCCTTCTTAAGACGTGCTTAGGTTGGTCGCATTGCTCCACTTTGGTCTTGTCGAAGGTGCGAGGTACTTTGCATTTCATGAAACGTGTTCACAGTTCTGAAGGTCTGTTTTAACGTAAGATGTACAGCTTATATAATCCCAGGATCTGGTTCTACTCGCTACTCGGGAGCTACTTTTGCATGATGGAACCACGCCCTGCAAACACGCCACACACACACACACACACACACACACACACACACACACACACACACATTTGCAAGCCTGTACAGCAATTTATCGACAAGAGCGGATTTAAGTGTGTGATATTTTCAACTTGATTGCGCAATGGAACCAATTAGAGGTGAAGGACTGTTGGTACACATGTCGTCATTCTCATCGTTTACATTAGCAGCAGCGTAATATGAAATTGGTTACTTCGCTTGAAGGAGTAATGTAGGCATACAGAGGGAGAAGAATTAGAACTGCATCACTTATTAACGTCGGCGCTAGACTGAGGTGAAATGTTGGGCATCACAACCTTGGCCGATTTACCCCCAGGTAAGAAACACGGTACCTACTGAACAGGAGGCTATGTGGGCCCCAACGCTGGTATGGACTTCTTGGAGAAGAGAAAGATACCTTCCCCTGAAGGGACACGAAACATGGATTGGCCACACGGCAGCACATACTCACTCTAATCTGTATGGCACCGTAAAATGCATTATGTTTAAGCATATTGAAGTGCAGTGAAGGAGGAGTACAATATAGGTATCACAGTGCTTTAACAGGCTTCAAAGTTTGAGCCATGGAAATAACCCCATGGATCGGAGTCCTTGAGAAACGAACAGATCCTCAGCTAGTCAGTATGTGCCACATATTTTGTGCAAACCAAATCGTACTTCAAGCCTTATCATTAACCTATACAGCCTAGTGGTTGGTTACTTTTTGTACCACGAGGTTTAAAATTAAAAAACTCTACATCCTACCCACACGGTGTATATATGTGTTTTTCATGGATCTCAGAATTTATAGCAATTACTTCCCTATATAGTATTTTAAACCCCAGATGGTGTTATAGTCAATATATACGACCTTAAAATACCAGATGGAGTGTTTACTACGCAGTACTAACTGAATACGTAAGTACAATTCAGGTTAATTTTCGCAGTTGAAGATTTAATTATATCCTACTATCTGGCTTTCAGACGGCATAGATAGTCCACGTTCGTAGCACAGCGTCTACGAACAGGCAGCTGAGCGCTGCGCCACCGTCAGACCTCAGACGTCAGACCACAAGGCCTTCCTCTAATGACACTTTTTCTTATAGATCTAGCGTCAATAAAAAGAACTCACAAACTGCAGATTACTATAATTGACATCATTCCTCCAAAGAGGCACGGCATCTGATTCTGCTTTGTTCTGGATTTCCCATGACTTGCATACTCACTCTACTTACTCAAACCAAGCCTCGTCTGAGACCTGAACTTTGATTTTTGAAATCCGAATTTGTAGTTCGGATTTACGCAACTCGAATTCGTTCTCTTGTCACAGACACACACCTTCCTATAGATCACTACAAGTACAATCGCTGCGCAGATTACAATTTTGTGGGTTATGGCGCCGTGTTGATTGGTAATATGTAAGTAATAAACTACCACTCATCACGGGATAACATTCCAGACAACTGTAATATTTATCAACAACTCTTTGAAAACCTCAAAATAAAATAAAGTGTTTAACAGTTAGACATTTATGTGAAGTCAGACACGTCGGATCTAGTTAAATTCGGCGCATGCGAGCTATAAGTTAGTTCAGAATATTCTGTTCTCTCGTTTGTTATCTAAAAACGCTAAGATAGAGGGAACACAAAATCACAATTTTACCTCACTGACATAATGCGTCTTTTTTCTCTTTTTTGGACTTTGTCCGCCATCTTGTTTTGTAATTAAGCACGACATTTGCAAAAAAAAAGAAGAGGTTATGTCAGTGCATCACATTCCATCATCAAGGGCCTATACAGTTAAATAATTTTACTTCTCTATAACGGGTGTCAAACTTGGTCTGTCACAGGAAAGGAACATACACCGAGAATTTATCACGCGAAGAAAGATCTGAATCCTTGTAAAGGAGAAGAGAAAATTGTGGCGAAAGGAGTCAAGAAAAAAAGTACAGAAGAAATAAAGAGTTGTTACGCGAGAGAAAAAACAGGGAAAAATATTCCATCTAGACCATTGGGACCACGAACTAAGTGCAAGTGTAAGTGTAGAAACATGTTGAATGGCAGACAGACAAGAATCTCTGATGTATTTTCATATGTAAGTGACGTACACCATTTGGTTCCAGCACGTCATGTCCAGTTGAACATAGATATACATCACGCAGAGAGAAGATTCAGCCAATTCAAGATGACATTTAAGTTACAAATATCTGCCGACTGCTGAATGAAAGTCTCTTGTTATCCAAACGGATTCCTCTCTATTCATGGTCTGCAGAATAGCAGGGGCAGGCACCTCAGTTTGCAGATGAATGATCACAGTATGTGGTTACACTAAGCCGGCGTCACGTCAGAAACTTCAGCAGACATAACAAAACCGAAGGGGAAAAAAGTGCAAAGTGCTAGGAACCAAGTAGAAGTGTTACAAAGAAAGAATGTGAGTCTTATGTTTTGAGCTGAAAGTCCAGGAAGTCTGTCTCTTAACTGCGACATGGTTATTGAGGTTTTGTTTAAAAAAAGTGAGAGAAGGTACATGTAACGTAACATAGTGGCGCGTTCGCGTAACCATTTTTGCAGTGAAAACTCAATAATTCCGCGCTCATTTCCCAGCAACATCGAGATGAGTCATGAAATTACACGCAATAACCACAGTCGACCAAATAGGATTACATAAATCACCCTTAATATCTCTGTTAATTCACCATTTCAGTTAGCAGGTAACAGAATTATGCAAATTACACGTAACAGTTTTTAACAAAATTATATTCCAACTAATTTGCACTCTCTACACATTACACACAAACGCTGGACTGAAGCAGAAGAATGTCCGTTTGTTTATGGCCCGCCTTACATGTACAATTTCACTGAGCAGGTAGCAATGACAGATACACAGTTTTTGCGTATTGTCTCAGTTTCTGTAAGTGCTACAGTAAAATATTTTACGAGATCAGACGGAATTAATCAGTTATGAAGCAAAGAGTATTAAATATCATGAGTGTGTGAGTGTGCGTGTGTGTCTGTGTGTATGTATATATGTGTGTGTATGTGTGTGTGAATATGCGTGTGTGTCTGTGCGTATGTTTATATGTGTGTGTGAGTGTGTGAGTGAGTGTGTGTGCGTGTGAGTGTGTAAAACTGCCGTAGTTACCCGGCACGCAAATTGCAGGTTTTCTGCCATGCATTATGATGTCATCTGTGGCCTGTCTGTCTCCACCAAATTCTTCCACCTAGGTAGTCCACGTTACACTGCTGCCGGCGACATTAAATCTCTATAAAAGCGCTCTTTTCGAGTGAATGTTGTCAGGTTGTTAGGACAGTGGAAGAGGTACAAATATTATGTAAATTTCCATAACATTACATTACATTACACTACATTACATTGCCTATCTTGCTTATAGCAGACTGCTTGAGCCTAGGCCTGTCCATTCTAAAAATACGTTGTACCCAATGATTTTTGTAGTAGTTGATTTTTCCCAAAATTATTTGTGCTTTAATTTCTTTCAAAATATCTCGATTTCTTTTGCGGCCAAACAGCGTCCATTTTGCGGTTTTCCTAAAAACATTTATCTTTGTTTCTGCTGTTCTTATTACACGTCCACAGGTATTTTCCGCCTGACCGACACTTCACCAAACTTGTAGAGTATAACAAACGTCATTACAGAATCTGAACACATTTGGTGAGCGGAAAGACACAGTATCAAGCGGAAAGAAAAAGAAGTCAATTATTTATCATTTGAATGTCACAAAATGACTTTTCTGCTGTTCCTCAATAAAAAGGATACAAATCAAAAGTGGCAGAAGAAAAGCCAAACTCCAGATTTTCATCTATTTATACACTCAAGATATCAGTGTGTAGGTCTGGTGACATGAGGGCAGATGCAATATTCTGGATACTCAAAAGCTGTCAATGTCTGAGAAAGTGGGAGAGGTGTAGGTATGAATTCTGAATGTATTCGTGAATATTTTGCCACATTACCTACAAATGCTAACCAGATGGCAAATGTAAAAGACATGTTGAAATTTATCCCACCCAGTTATCATTAATTTTTGCGAATCCTGTCTGTAACTGTTAGCACTGTCGTGGTGTTAATATTATATTTTAAAATGTAGTAAGGTGCATACAAATATTTAATAAATCAAATGACTCGCCTATGACTGAGTTAGCTAGCTGATGCAGTGTGCAATTACATTGATGGTGACACACTACAACGGTAATGGCTACTCAATATAATTCAAATATTCAAATGACCTGTCATCTGACAGATGATTATGATGATATTTCAGTCACTGGGGCTTCCATCCCATACAAAAACTTGCCCCTTTGCACAGTGCTCCATAAATCGCACGTCACGCACACAGTCTACACGCACATTTCAGCGACCGCACCTCAGAAAACAACATGCACATGTTAAAATGACATAAGCGGGCGAGCTGTGACTTTGTTAAGTCGGTGAAAAGGAAGAACCTTACGACTGTTTTCAGACATCCTGTATCTGGTAAAAAGTCATCAAGTTTTCAGAGTAACATGCTGTCTGAATATTCAGAGTATATGAAGGCAGGAGTCTTCCTGCGATATGTTTTGATAAATTCCTACCAACCCGCTTGGAGACGTATCCTAGAATGGGAGGTCACTCTACACATCGCTGTTGTTAGAGACTGAGGCCTATGTCTACCAGAAACTACAATTCCAGCTACAACAACAACAACAACAACAACAACAACTACTACTACTACTACTACTACTACTACTACTACTACTACTACTACTACTACTACTACTACATGGAGCAGAGTCCGTCTGGAAAAGCCAATAGCTTCTCAACTATTCAAGAAATTATCTGCCTTTTATGGAACGCCGAATTCATTACCGCATTCACAAAAGCACGCTACGGGCCTCTATCTTTAGCTCGATCCAGCCTATGCCCCATCCTATTTCTTGACGATCCATTTTAACACACACATTTTCCTCCGATCTATAGCTAAATCTTCCAAGTTATCTCCTTTTCTGAGATTCTCCCACCAAAACCGTGTAGGCACTCCAGACTGAAATAATTTAAATAAGAAACTGAAGGCACTATCCAGACACGCTTCATGTCTGGTGGTCCTGCTGGCATCTCGTTGGATATCTTGCAGATTTCAAAGCTGTTACGAAAAGTGGCATGATTAGTGAAGGGGGTTACTGCTTGCAGTTGCAATTTCCGGTAAAGACTCAACCTGATTGTCCCGTTCTCCTCTCGAGACCAATCGACCAGAGGGAGCTGACAGCGACTATTGAGACTAATAGTACCTTTCACCGCGAGCGTAACACGATTTACTGAACTCGATTGCAGTGTTCATGTCGAGGGTTGCCCAAAACTAAAAGCAGGTCGTATCGTATAGATGACGGGGTCAGAATACCTCAGCTCGACCAGTGAACAACTTACGGATGGACAACCGGGACGTAATGCCAAGTATAGGAAAACCTCTTTTTATAAGCACTGTAACCCAGAATAGATTTAATTCGCACCCAGAATCCTATACAGTGGTCACCGGGATTGAAACCACCCCTCGCTAAAGCTGACGACTCGTGTAGATTTAAGGTCGATGTTCAGAACTTTTGGTTTTGCAGCTCAAGCATTTGTGTTTAACCCCGTAAGACGAAGCGTACCTGTTTTATATAAGGACTCAGTGCGTACCGCGCTGTAAACACTCTCCACTTCGGTTATAAAAACCAGTCTCTTAATGTTTCATAAGGCAAAAGTTGCTGTTTGTTCTGAGATCCGTACAAAACACATAAACGCAATGTGGGCACCACGTAGAATTTTTTAATGTTAAACCTGGTCGTATGAAAATTACCGCTAGACTTTAAAAGGTTAATTCAATGCAGTGACACAGCTTCACTTCGCCTGCAATGCGGAATGTTTTTCTCACTGCATTATTTTCGTTGTCCGTTGGACATTTGTCTCTCTCTCCTCGCTTCTGCAGATAATTAGATTTAATTGCACTGATAAACTTACACTTTTACTTTTCCTCATTATGTAAGAGGAATTAGTGGCAACGGCAATGATTGCACCTGCAGCTTCAGATACGAGGGTCGTACAGTCGCCACTATTCTAAAAAAACCGTAAATAAATGTGGATATTTTTCAAATGAAACGCGGGGTTTCTTTTCTGGGAATCGTAGCTGCATTTGACGATCTTAGTTAACAGAAGGAGAGCTCACTGCCACTGTTGGGGCCGAAACTCTGACAAGTATTCCGCGAGTCTTTGAGGGTGGGCGCTCTTTATGTGGACGGAAGATTCAAACTTAATAGAAGAGTTAAAGTCATCCCTGTTCACGCCATGAAGACATATGGGGGGCGCGCCCCCCCCCCAGTAAAAGTATAGCTCCACTCATACTTAACCTCAGCACGGAAGTGAGTTTTCAACCGCCGCGAAAGAACCCTGGTACCATTTGAATACGAAGCTGGGTGGACCTAAGAACCAGTCGAAGCCTTTTTTAAGAAAAGAAAACTTCTTGCCTCTCCCCGTACCGTTCAGCCCGCAGCTAGTGGCTATACCGACTGCACCGTCCCGACTCCTAATACAAATGTAATAAACCGAGGAATTGTTTGAAATATTTTCTGTATAAATACTAAAAAAAACATAAAAATTTGGCCTCATCACTAAAATAAGAACCAACTAAATGCATAGTGCATTTAGTTGGTTCTTATTTTAGTGACTGGGGACAGAACATGCACGGAGTTAACAGTGTTAAATTGATTAAAACTGGGGTTATGTCTTCCGACATATTACCACAAATGAAAGTGACGGCTTCCTTCCAAATCCTTTCTAGTGCATTATTCATGAAGAGTGTCTATATTTGAAGCCAGATTTTGAGGTACAGGCATTATTAATTATACCAAACGTAAAATGTGTCAGCGATTATGTAACAAGCAATGTGATAAATACAACGTATCAGCATTTATATAACAAGCAATGCAATAATTACTACTTAATACGGCAACCATGCCTCAGAAGGGCGAAATCAGCAAGAAGAAAGACAATGAAGCTGCGTCATGAGGTGAAGGTCGACACAGGTAATCGTGCCCAGAGCTAAGCAGTAATCTCGGCTTCAGAGCGGCACAAAAACAGCCTAAACCAATCGCAGCATTTACGTGAAAGAAATTCCTTGACGTCACGCACAGTTCTTCAAGTCATTGGTCAATTAGTCAAGGTGAAAACAGTGGTCTACACGTAGCAACACTTTGTGACTGCACATACCGAAGCACGGGACGTAGTTAAAAGTTTGGAACCTGAAGTTCAGCTAAATAATACAAAGCAATTCATTTCGTATTCTCTGATGGATTCGGTATCAGATATAAATTTATCGCACAGTGTGTAATTATAGTTAATTAAATAAATTTCCCTTATAAAAGTAATGTACGAAGTTATGTCAATATTAAGTTTCATATGGTCAGCATCACACCACCTGCGACTGAAATCAATGCCAAATAGTAAGTTACAGAAATTACGGTGCGAAAACATTTGATATCGACAGCAAGTAGAAATAATCTCGAATGCTTAATAGAGTTGCAAGGTCATTAATAGATACGCTAAATAACAGAGGAACACCAGCTAAGGCTGCAAAGGGTGCGGGGTGAATACCGTGGGTCGAAACAAGGATAAACAGTTATGTAACTACGCAACCAACTGACATAACCATCAGACAAACAATGATAATAATGATAATAATAACAACAACAACAACAACAACAACAACAACAACAACAACAATTTGTGTGTCTGAGTGGTAGCTGGAGGACTGGAGTTTAGAAGCCCAGCAGGAGTAAAAAGTCTCTCTTCTCCGAAATATCCAGACCGTCTCTGGGCTTCACCCAGCCTCCTATTCAGTGGGTATCGGGGTTATTTCCCCCTGGGGTAAAAAGGCCGAGGTCTGATGTTGACCACGCACATTCCTCTAGTGTCAAAGCTTAAGAACGAGTAGAGCTATAATTCTGCTCCCTCTGCACGTCTTCATGAGGTGAACAGCTAGTAATGGAAACAACAAACACACAGAAATAATGCAGACGTGAAAGACAAAAAAATAAAAATAAAAAAAATAAAAAATTCACATACTTATAATTAATACAATTATGACCACACCCGTGGTAAAAAATTTTAATAGATAATAAGTGCAACAGCGAATAAATATCTGACTACGACAGACAAGTTCTTTTCTCAATACAGCGTCACCAACCACACTGGCAGTTAACACGCACCTTGAAAAGGGATCGCTATTGCATGAACAGCCTACACTGAATTTGACACCTCTCAGATTCTGGACTTTGTACATGCTCCAAACTCCAAATCCTAGTGAAGCTAATGTGTTACGCCGTCGTTACAACGCTTATACAATTTGGTCTGGCGACACTGAACGTGGAGAAAGCTCTCAGTTTCCAAGTAGGGAATCAAAGATGAACAGATTCCACGAAGGGAGGACAAAGAGTTTAAATCAAGGTAAACCTCAATAAAAAGCACTGTATCAAGGTAAATTCTTCTGTAATGTTAAACGTGCAATTTTATGTCATCAATTGCAACAGTATAAATATGATGAATATGGGGAAAGAAGCGATTTTCACACAGAGTTGTAAACATCCACTGCATGCTTTCCAACTTTTTGGCATCAATAGAAGTAATAGAATTCGCGACAATAGAGGCATACATTAATTTACATACAAATGAATAACATATAACATCAGTAAAAAATGAATGAAAACAGAAACGAGAATTAATAGTGCGAAACAGGATAGACAGCTTGACAGACTGAAAATTGTTTAAGCGATATGATAATGAGTATGAAATTTCAAATTAATAAATATCCCCAGGTCTTCACTCAAATCACAAACACTTAGTAGGACCTTTTCCATCGTCAACACAGTTTAAAAAACAGACATTTAAAAATCACTAATTTTCGGAAGAAGTTTCTTCCGAAAAGCAGCGATTTTCAACTGTGTGTTTTGTTAACTGTGTTGACGATGGAAAAAGTCTTACTAAGTGCCTGTGATTTGAGTGAAGTTAAGCCATTGTCAAGAAGTGACACGATGCACCCCCGGGTCTTAACAGAATTGCTAAGTGTTACACAAGCTCAAAAATTTATATTCGTAAATCAATATATTTGTTTTGCTTGAGAAAGAAATAATTCTATTAATTTGAATTTCATAAATCAAGCGTCTGCCACTCTTGCAGTCTACCATTTTGTATATCTGATTGTATAAAATTACAGTCGTTAGGAGATTTACCAGAACGAAAAATTTCTGATGCCACCAGCAGAAAAAAGTTTCTTAAATCACTAAATTGTATCAATTATTTACAAATTTGTGTATTAAGAACAGAAGTTGCAAAACAGATCTTGCGGAACACCAAAGAATACTCCAAAAGCGATGAAAGAATAACAGAAATATGAACATAAATTTGCCACTTAAGTAACTACGATGCAGTTATTGCCCCAGAAGACTCAAAACAAAATGGCCGCGTGACCTGCTCATACCCGGCGCTGGAACCTTAGAATAACCAACACAAACTTCGGGAATGTCATCGCTGGATGTCTTCCCCTTTAACACTTTGTCATCCCTTTACTTATTATTCTTGTAGAGCAGGTTGTAAAAAACTATAAAATAAAAAATAATAACTACGAAATCATTTTACACAAACATCGGATAACCAAAGTCACTAATTTTATGAAAAAACGAGGTATGAGAAGAAAGGCAGAGAGCACTGCCAGTATCAAAATATATTACATCAACATTACAATGAGGGCCAAATGCAGAGATAATAAAGTCAATGCCAGTTAACAGAGTGGTAACGGTAGATTTACTCCTGTATTTAATGAAAGCATAGTGGCAGGTGTTCGGTTTTAATTCTGAGTAATGTGAAAGGTATTTGACAAATAACAAAATGAAAATAGTTTGAAAAATGTTGAGGATGAAAATGGGTCTGTAATTACTAGCACTGTCGCCTTTTGTAAAAACAGGAACAACCACCGCTTGATTCGGTACGGTTCGCTAATACCACTGAGATAAGCTGAGGTGAAGCTCATATTTGAGAGCCGGCACGCACCAAAATCTCAGAGAAACATTTTATCATACAAAATGAGATGCCACCTAGTCCGACAGATTTACTTTGTATACAGCATGTAAGGGCTTTATGGGCAACAAAATCAGATATGGGGACATAAAGAAAAGGCCACAGAAACAGCGGAAAGGTGAGGAAAAGAAACAGTATAAAGCAGGCGTCAGCGTTCACAGTTTGCACATCTTACCGCGCGTTTCCAGTAGTATACTAGACAAGCGTCGGGACGGCCGTGCTTTAGGAGGCAACTTACGCAAGAGCCGTTGTACTAATACATATCTGCTCTTATGTGACGGCTTCTTGGTTCGCACCATCCAACTAAAATAGCTTAGTTTCAAAAAACTTTAAACACCAACAAATGCACAAAGAGTTTATTCTCGTCAATTATAACTCACTCCTACATGTTTCGACCCTGCTGGGTCATCTTCAGGGAGAAACCTTCCGTTGTCGTTACACTATGTTGCGCTATACAGTTTAGCGAGAATGTGCTGTTGGCTGTGCACTTTGTACATTTGTTGGTGTTTAAAGTTTTTTGTATAATATAGTGCACGGACATGGAACACATTCAAGAAGCTTAGTTTCAATTAGCTCTGAGTCTCCTTTCTTTACAGAAATCTTTTAAAACGCCGTTCATGATCAGCCCCATGTGCATGTAAACTACCGAAATACTGAACGATATGTACACAAAAACCAACCCGTACACACGTACTAAAATCCAATATTCAAGTTTTTTACACACACCCCAATATGTTTAAATTCTTGAAGCATAATCTTCAGGGGATACTGCGTTTAAAAACACTAATAAACGCTTTTAAAAAACTTAAAACCATCCAGCAGAATATGCTGATTTTTAAGCGTGAAGATGATGTTTTAAGCAATGAAACATGTTGCAGTGTGTGTAAAAAACTTGAATATTGGATTTTAACACCCGTGTACGAGTTGGTTGTTTCATACATATAATTCCACACAAGTACGTACGCGGTATGTGCAATGCATGTTTACCGAAATATTATTGTTACAAGCAACTGCGCGAGCCGCACCACTGACAGGCGCGAGCCACACCACTGACAGGCGCGAGCCACACCACTGAGGGGCGCGAGCCACACCACTGACAGGCGCGAGCCACACCACTGAGGGGCGCGAGCCACACCACTGAGGGGCGCGAGTTTCATTGTGCGACTGCTGTAACACATTGCTTGGATTTATGTTATTTCTACTTGTGCCACATATAAAACGAACTCCGACTCAATTAACCAAACATCCTGAGACTATAAGTGAACGTCTTTGGCGTGCAACACTTCGCACGTAGTACTTGCAGACAGCCAGCAACTGTATAGGCCTTACTGTTCCATCATATTGAAAAACATACACGGGATTTTGAAATTTGTCACGAGACGTCATTTCCATCGTAAAAAAAGAGAGCTTCTGAAAAAAAGAATTCTGTTTCCTGTACACTTGGTAAGACTTCTTTAAAAGTTAGACTTCGAAGACTTCTATAGACATTTATCAGACAATTTTTATCGTTGGAAATACTCACTTATAATGAAATTACTTCAGTTTAAGCTGCAAATTGACTTTTTATACGGGCCTGTGATAAATCGTCAATTAAATATCGATTAGTTTCGACCAGTTGCTGAAAGTAAGAGGCAGTATAAAATATCGTATATTCTCCAAAAAAGCAAGCTGAATAAAGGAAAATAATTTTATGTGCAACACTATACACCCTGTCTGGTTGACGTCACATTACCTCAGTCGTAACTGAAACCTTTTTATGTTTTAAAGTTCATATTAACAAAGATAGATCTTTTTTTTTAAAAAATCAATAGAAACTCACAGATAAAGTAAGGGGGTAAAACTTTAAAAGCCGGGAGTTGGGAAACCAAGACATTACAACACAAATGTGTATTGTCTCATGCCGAATTGTGAAATATTAACCAGAAGGCAAACATCTTTCTTATCGTCATTTTTTCTGTTTTATGTTTTTTTTAAATGAGTCAAAGAACGACAAATGCAATCCTTAATACGTATGACCTGGGAGAGTCAAGTTTGTAAATCAAGGTTTGTTAGTTCTATAACTAGCTGCGCTAGTCTACTAGTTTCTTGCACGTTCACAGCCAGGTTGCTTAAGGCAAGAGGATAACTGGCCGCAATTTTCATTGGAATCCAACAAGACTCGTTTAATTACGTCAACCTGACACATTCTTTCTCGTTTCCATTGCGAGTTGTCTGTATCAATTAAACATACTTCATACAGCCGAATCAGCAGAATTATTTCTAGGGAATATTTTTCCACACCCAGACGGGGCAAGAGAATTAATTCGGCACGGCGCCCGGGCCAGTTCTGGGTCCCTTCTGTAAAGGGTAACAGGATATTTTCCACAAGGCGTAAAGCAGCCGCAGACAGCTTAGCTAATTAGGAAACAGAGCACCCTAAATCACGTTTGATGAAAAAAGTTTCAAATTATATGATCAAAGGAAGAAAGCTAAATATTATTGGTTAAAGGATGTGGATAATTAATTGCTTAATACCTTAAGATCTTTAAGCACAGGAATGGATAAATAATTGCATCATATCTAAAGATTCCGATCCCTGTGGCTGCGCGGTCTAAGACGTGGGCCTGCGGCCGCTTGCTTGCTGGGATTGCGAGTTTGAATCTCGCTAGAGGCATGGATGTCTGTCTGTCTGTCTCTTGTGAGAGTTGCTCGTTGTCAGGTTGAGGCCTCTGCGACGGGCCGATCCCTCGTCCAGAAGAGTCCTACCAAGCGTGTGTGGGTATCACTGAGTGTGATCAAGTGCAACCATAACCTCTACACCTATAATGAGTAGGTAGAAGAAGGCCAGAATAAGAAAGAAAGAAAGAAAGAAAGAAAGAAAGAAAGAAAGAAAGAAAGAAAGAAAGAAAGAAAGAAAGAAAGAAAGAAAGAAAGAAAGAAAGAAAGAAAGAAGAATATCTGAAGGTCTGTAAGCACAGGCAGGCAGATCATTACTTGTATCATATCCAAAGATTCGACATTCTAGACTCCATGCATTATTTTTACAAATAATTACAATAACCAACAAAAGCACGTAAAAGGCCCAAAACCATACACAACATACAAATTTCCACATATTTTAGTGCCAGAGCACTATTTTCAGAAAAGCCAAAGTACAAAGTTTTGCAAGTACCGGAACAACAATCTTCGGAATAGCTGAAGATATTTAAGCACAGCTAGGCAGATCATTAAATTGCATAATAGCTGAACATATTTAAGCGCAGCTAGGCAAATCATTAAATTGCATAATAGCTGAAGATATTTAAGCACAGCTAGGCAGATCATTAAATTGCATAATAGCTGAATATATTTAAGCGCAGCTAGGCAGATCATTAAATTGCATAATAGCTGAAGATATTTAAGCGCAGCTAGGCAGATCATTAAATTGCATAATAGCTGAATATATTTAAGCACAGCTAGGCAGATCATTAAATTGCACAATAGCTGAATATATTTAAGCACAGCTAGGCAGATCATTAAATTGCATAATAGCTGAACATATTTAAGCGCAGCTAGGCAGATCATTAAATTGCATAATAGCTGAATATATTTAAGCACAGCTAGGCAGATCATTAAATTGCACAATAGCTGAAGATATTTAAGCGCAGGCTGGCAGATATTCAGCACATCATACCTGAAGACGTGCAAGCTCGACAGGCCATCAAATGCAAGATATCTTGAGGCATGAAGTTGCCATGACACTGAGCATTCAGATTACTGTTTTCTACATTGTGACGCCGTGTAGTTCCGTGGATGGGCGCAAATGTTTACCAGGACGCTGCTACCTCCATTTAAGAAGAGATGAAAAACAAAGGAAGGACATGATGGGGGTATTATATTCGCCTGAAACGTCGGCACCTATCTGTCCAACGACATCGTGTTATACCACAGAAACCCATAAAGGCCTGATTCGTATCCCGTACATACGCTGTCCGGGGGCCAAAGGGTAAGGATAATGCCAGAAACAGCCCCAAACTCCCGATTTGTCCTTGTCACTTTATTATCCTGTACTTCATGTGACGCTACACAACTTCATCAGTTGGTACACCGTTATGACTATTTTTCATACCGATGTTGTAAGCAAGTGTTTACAAAACTGCACATTGCTCTGAGTTCAATGAAAAAAGGTCAGGTGGTTATAAAACTGTGCTCAGTAGATGTATTTAATATTTTACGGCCGTTGCTGTGTTTTATTTATTGTAAACTGTAACACAATGATGCGAATTACAATGCTAGGATTAAAGGCAACTGGGTAAAAGTTGAGACGTGTGATGAAAAGTTGGTAGCTCTCTCAGCCGACCCTAGTTTCTCAATTTGAAGCAGTGATTACAGTAACTGGACTGAGATCCAGTCTTCTTGTGACATAGACCACGGAGGGACTAAAGTGCTATTAACCTAGATCAGGGGCTTTTCGAATCGGTCGCTTTGAGGTCGGCGCTACACAGAGGCAACAATTAACACATTTCATTGCTTTCCAAGCCTGTCCCTAACACACGCACTAGAAGGTCTATTGGCCATCACATTGAACAGGCTGGAACATTAGCTTGTTTTCAGACCTGTGTCTCAGTTTCCAAAGTGAGACATACAAAACGTGAACTGTTCAGTGCAGCACTGTCAAGAGCAGTGCCGGCATGTACCACTTTATCTAACTTTAGATTAACTATGGGTTTTGCCCACAAAACATTTGTCTACGGTTCATTTAATTCTCGCGATAAACAACGGTTTCTTTCATTAAAGAGCTTTGTGCTGTTGATGCAGCGGATTTTCTGTGACGTAAGCACTGATCATTTAATATTATTTATACGAAATTCAGACTTAAAATAGTTTGCTGTTATTTACTTGCCTCTTATGTTGGGAAAATTCTTGAGACGGTGGCCTGATAAACAAATGGTTGGGCTTCTGTTATTTCTTAGTTTCTTCTTTATATTGTATTTATGGCATCTGTAGACATTGCGGTATTCTTTCTTCTGAGGCCACGCTTACGGCAGCACACCCCATTTTCTTCCTTCTGGCTCAACACTTGTGGCACAACCCATCTCTTTTCTTCAGGGTCAACACGCGTGGCAGCACAACCCATCTCTTTTGTTCAGGGTCAACATGAGTGGCAGCACAACCCATCTCCTTTCTTCAGGGTCAACACGCGTGGCAGCAAAACCCATCTCTTTTCTGCAGGGTGAACACCCGTGACACCTCACATCATCTTCGTTCTTCTGGGTCAACATTCATGGCATCACACCCAATTTGCTTTCTTCTGGGTCCACAGTCATAAAAGCTCACCCCATCTTCGTTGTTTTCGGTCATCACTTATAGCAGCACACTCCATCTTCTTTCTTCTGGATCAACATTCATAGCAGCACACTCCATCGTCTTTCTTCTGGATCAACATCCATAGCACCACACTCCATCTTCTTTCTTCTGGATCAACATTCATAGCACCACACCCCATCTTCTTTCTTCTGGGTAAGCATTCATGGCAGCACATCCCATCTTCTTTCTTCTGGGTAAGCATTCATGGCAGCACACCCCATCTTCTTTCTTCTGGGTAAGCATTCATGGCAGCACACCCCATCTTCTTTCTTCTGGGTAAGCATTCATGGCAGCACATCCCATCTTCTTTCTTCTGGGTAAGCATTCATGGCAGCACATCCCATCTTCTTTCTTCTGGGTAAGCATTCATGGCAGCAATCCCATCTTCTTTCTTCTGGGTAAGCATTCATGGCAGCACATCCCATCTTCTTTCTTCTGGGTAAACATTCATGGCAGCACATCCCATCTTCTTTCTTCTGGGTAAGCATTCATGGCAGCACACCCCATTTCCCTTCTTCTGGGTCCACAGTCATAAAAGCGCAACCAATCTTCGTTGTTTTCAGTCATCACTCATGGCAGCACACTCCATATTCTTTCTTCTGGGTCCACAGTCACGGCAGCACACTCCATCTTCCTTATTCTGAGTCAACACTAGAGGTAGTACATCAATCCGTATTCCTGAATGAACTCAAGAAATGGCGGTTTGTTTCTTGCATCTGCAGGTCGCTTCACGAGAGTAGATGGCACAAAGTTCAGCGATACCTTGTATCCCCCGTTCCTTGCTTATACTCGTAATTCTCTATTTGAACAGGAAAATTTATCTCGTCCCATTGTCTATCTTCTCTTTCTTTCTGTTTGACAAAGCCAAGAATTTCTTATATCATTTTCCCTTGACCAGGATAAAATTTCCCCGAAACTGTCCCTCAGTTTCGTGCCTCTGTATTAGCAAAAAGAAAGCAGCCAGCTCTACAAGTACAGTCACTCACTGCAGATGATATCTGGAACGTGTTGCTGCAGGCCCCAAGGCTTTAAAGTGTTGAGAATGGAACAATTTGTTTCTAAGCTTTAAACCAAACCGTCGCCGTATTGTAATTGTAATTCCTTTCATCTGAACATTCCTCACTTTCACTGACCGAACGCAATGCACATTTGGGTGAATACGTGCCTACAACATTCATGTGAACATCCGTTATGACACTCGATGATCTAGTGAATCTGTGAGGCGTTACGAGAAATACAGGACAGCAATGTGAGGAGGACGAATCTGGAGAAAGCGGTTGTCTGTTACGTCATCCGTAGTTTGCTGGCTGCGGATAATTTATGTCCGGAATGCAAGCTCTTCCAGCACAAATGTATAAATTGGTAAAACATATACATAAAACGCAGGGAGTACTTTTACTGCGACCTTAAGCACGATAGATGTCACGGATCGCGCACAAAGCCCGAGTCCTTAAGGAATTCCGAGTTTGCGTCTGTCTTGCAGTTTGACGTGCCTGATTTCGAAACAGTCTCCAAGTGTCGAACTCAAGCTTCTAAGGTGGCCTTGTAGTAACGAAACTGTTTTTCGGCGCGCGACGTAGTTCCTGTCTCGAAATGGTAAAAACTTATTTTCTGAAATGTTCTTTCAATATCTGCACAAGAAAGTGTATCGCAATTTTATTCCCTTCCCTATGTCTTCAGTTAATTTCTTGAATAATGACATCAGGATTAATTTAGTGCAGCAGCTAAGGATATTTTTTTTAATTCCCAGAACCTACGGTTTTGTGCGCACTGACTGCACACCAGATTCCCACTACAAGGACATGCAGAGGAACTTCATATATACTATCGGGACTTTCAAAACACCAATATCGAGTATTTTGGTTGCTTATATTCCTACTGAGTTGAAAATATACTTCATCCAAGAGGATCACAAATTTTCTTATTATCTTTTTTGTCTATCCCTGAACACTTCATTGAAAATTTTTCTATTCTCCTTTACTGTATTCTTTTACAGGACGCTGTTGACATAGGGTATGTGTGTATATACATATACATATATATATATATAGTGTACATTTTTTACGTGACACGTACTTTGTGAGAGTAAATGAACAGCCTTCTTGCAACTCAATACACCTACAAATGTGTCGACACCATAGAAGTCACATGCGTAATAAGAGACGACATACAAGTGCCCGTTACAGCTGCTCGGCGGTAAAACCGCAGCCGCTTTGTTGACAAACGTGCTAACACAATGCAAAGTTCTTTACTTTCTATTCGCGAGAACACGAAAACGTACCTCACCGTATCATGAATTTTTGTGATATGACAAAGCACAATTTTTTAAATAATGGTATCGCCTTTTCGAAAGAAAGGATCACATGACCTTAAATTGATTCATTATAAAACAACCGTGTACTTCGATAAGTTCTCATAAAACACAACGACGCAATAAACACGTTAGCATTCATATCATTCGGTTATCACCCTCCTACACATTTCGATCATCAATGATCGGATTCGGGGAGACAATTTTGAGGTTTGCAAGTGTCACTGTCAAGCTGTTACGCTCTTGTCACTGTCAGAGTTGCTGGTAAGAAAATCGTCGCGTCAAGGTCAAGCGGCTGACCCACACCCCTGCTCCCTGCAGCCCTGCGTTGTTGCCAGTTTTTCTCCCGAGGCGCAGCTTCCCGTTTAGTTAGCCCGAAACACTGTCGTAGACATGGAAACTCTGCTGTCATAGGCAGTGACATTGACGGGACCAGTTTCCTGCCGGCCACTCCTAGTGTAGAAGCATGTACAGTATCATTCGTAT
Organism: Coptotermes formosanus; assembly: GCA_013340265.1. Classification (NCBI taxonomy): domain Eukaryota; kingdom Metazoa; phylum Arthropoda; class Insecta; order Blattodea; family Rhinotermitidae; genus Coptotermes; species Coptotermes formosanus. The sequence goes on along the minus strand of BLKM01000354.1, from coordinate 1,035,459 downwards.
AAAACATAGGTCCCCCGTCCGCGGTCCTCCAAGCTCCATTGTGCGGTCTGCTGTCACATTCGTGAGTTACGAATATGCTATAAAAACTACACAATAATTTAGGCCGTTAGGTATACCGATTATTGTGAATTTTACATTTTTTACCTGCGAAACTGTCCACGGTTACCATTGCAACCCTTTGTTAAAAAAAGGCTGGTTACCCATGGTATAAAACCTAATGCTTATACAGAGTGAGCTAGAAGTACCCGTGTACCTGTGCAAGAAGGGCGCTGCACTGTGCTGGAAATGGGAAAGTCACGTACAAAATAAAATTTAGGTGGCGTACATGACCTATGTCACATGCCCATAAGGTCACTTACAAAATTTTACCTTACATTCAGCGTGACATCCACTGTGAAATATAACCCCCCCCCCACCCTTCCGACATGTGCAGAGGGACTTTTCGCTCCTTCGCTATAGACCTATTTGACATTCAGACCTGCATCACATCTGTCCCTACGCTTGTTTATTTTCACAAGCTTGAACTCTGTATGTTGTGTTGGTGTAATTGTTAAAATATATTTACACGTGTACAAATTACCAGTGACATCTAATGGTTTTCTACTGATCACACGTCAGCACCTTACAACAACAACAACAACAACAACAACAACTACTACTACTACTACTACTACTACTACTACTACTGCTACTACTACTACTACCACCACCACCACCACCACCACCACCACCACCACTACTACTACTACTACTACTAATAATAATAATAATGAGATAGTGCCTACGTATCTAATTAATATTACTTGATTAATGTACCCTATCGGGTTATAGTACCTCATTTTTAAGGAAGGTAAATGTAAAGTGGCCTTTCTTATAAAATAAACACCACTGTGGAGTGTGTGTGAGCAGTATACACCTCCAAGGATATTTGATTTCAGTAGAGCATGGAGGTAAGTGATACGTTTCACGCTCCGACCGTTTAAACCTCGCACATAAACCTCCTCTTATGTGAAGGTTAATAAGCTGCGTGGAAATCACTTCCGGTCCACATACAGTGGGGAAGAGAAAAGTATCTTGCCCCTAGCGAGAAACTAAGCCCGGGTAACTAGTCAGCAGTCATTATATTACTTGATATATCCCTACTACACTTTCCCTACTGTCGGTGTACACATTTAAGCACTTCTTTGGCGTTTGGCATCCGTTATATTACCCGTATTAACAAACAGCCCTTCATACAGTTTAATGGTGTAGAAGTGCTGTATGTTAAATTCAATACTTGTTCCGCGATGGCGTGTCAGACCTTACAAGACCTGACATTACGGTAGAAACAGAAAAATAATGACATATATCAACGCCTCGAGCAAGGTGCGAACTCGTGACCTGAGGCACAAGAACGTGATAGCCTTACACCTTGCGGAAGTTCGAATAAATAACATTCCGGTGCAGACTTTCTACGCTTTCTAATATCCACCACGTGTCCCAAGAACCACCGTGTCGGTTGCTTAACACATGACGTCAGTTCTTATTGAATTAGTGCATACGTGCCACCACAGAGTGCTCCATTTCTGTGGACAGGGATTAGTCAATAATGAGTCACATTTCATGCGTAATAGTGCTGGATAGTGTGATATTTATTACACAATTGATACACAAGATGGGGGTAGGGGTGGGGGACTTGAATTGCGTTAATTTTATGTCGAAAGACCGCAGTAAACTCCCTGTGAAATGTTTGTTGGATATGCTATCAGCTTATTGGTTTATGAACCTTTGTCATCGACTAGTATTCCGAGCATTTCGGGAACTGCTTCTGTTTTCGGGCGTCAGCTGCAACCGTGGGAAAGTAACTACGTACACGGTTGCTACATTTAGACTGAATTTAAACTCATTTATCTACTGAGGACATTCGACTTGAAGAGGAAGTAAGAGAAGACTGGAGAAAATTTCATAATAAGAAACTTCAAGAATTTTCCTCCTCACCAAATACTCTTTGGGCCATCAAATCAACAGACACCTAAGACCAGAAATCTATGCAACAGAAAAGCTATGAGTTGCCCTGCGAACTGCTTGTTACGGTCCAAGTGACAGTAAAATCACGTAAGTCCGCTCAGTGTGCTTCCGTTCAAGTGACAGTACAATCGTGCAAATCTGCTCAGTGTATTTCCGCTCAAGTGACAGTACAGTCGCGTAAGTCCGCTCAGTGTATTTCCGCTCAAGTGACAGTACAGTCGCGTAAGTCCGCTCAGTGTATTTCCGTTCAAGTGACAGTACAGTCGCGTAAGTCCCCTCAGTGTATTTCCGTTCAAGTGACAGTACAGTCGCATAAGTCCGCTCAGTATACTTGTATTTACGCTCAAGTGACAGTACAGTCGCGTAGGTCCGCTCAGTACATTTCCGCTCAAGTGACAGTTCAGTCGCATCGCTGGTCAGTGTATTTCCAATGTTTACGTGGCTTAATGCATTGAACACGGTGAAACAAAAACTTGCAAATCTGCAGCGGGAAGTAAACAAACACGCATTATTTAGGTGAAAGAACGCAAAAAACTATTTCATGAGCAATGATGTGGAACAACATTTTGCGCGCACTGAATTTTTATATGCACAAATCTATTGGAATTCCAAATGGATGCGATCACTTGTAAAGCAGCAAACCACAAGAAAGTCAAAGCGCCATAAATAAAGTCCTGAAATTTTCTACACGTACACTCAGTACCATCTACTTCATAAGAATTTTAAACGGCTTCAACATCAGAGTTCCAGCGCTCATACCCCATTCACAAAGCCCAGAACTATCAGTAGAATATATGAAATTCCCACGCCCACCCCACCCCCTCCGGCCATAGTCGTTATTCAAAGTTCGGTGTGTGCTGTTGTGACAGAGTGTACGTAAGGGGGCGGCGGGGCGGGGCGGGGGGGAGAGAATATACAGATCCTTGCCAGGCCAATAGAATACCTGAAGAGGAAACACCGAAAAACATCCAATTCACACGGCACGGCATGTGTGAATTAAACACGGTCGCCCTGTGTAAATCATATGGGAACGACACAATTTCACCTTTAGCGACAGGGCATGGCAGGGGAACGGCATGGTCGCGTCATGGTGTATGTGAATTAGACTTTACTGGTCGCTGTGGGCAGGAAGTGATATCTTACTAAATGCCACCCTAGAGACCGACTAACCTGTCCGAGATTTTCATAATTTTTCTCAGTCCCTCTAGGGCACTACGTCGGATTACGTCACACCTGCTTCCTTGCACATCCTTCCCAATTCACTATTAACCTTTTAAAGCCTAGCGGTAACTTTACATACCACCAGGTTTAACATTACAAAATCCTACGTGGTGCCCACATTGCGTTTATGTGTTTTGTACGGATCTCAGAACAAACAGCAACTTTTGCCTTATGAAACATTAAGAGACTGGTTTTTATAACCGAAGTGGAGGGTGTTTACAGCGCGGTACGCACTGGGTCCTTATATAAAACAGATACGCTTCGTCTTTAAAGGGCTAATTAACCCTGAAGTTAGATATTGCAGCCTGTAATCCTGACTGTTTAATGTGCCAGCAGTAAGCCAAAGACCCACACCTGATTTAGTAGAAGTTCAAGCAGGGAAGCAGAAGTGATGAAAGACATCCATCACACATCATTTGCAAAGAAGTACTTTCACTGTCAGCAACTGGAATTGCAAGGTGAAAACGTTTCTTCGAATTAAAGTGAAAATAAATGCCACTACTATCATGCGATTCTAGAATAGGCGCTTTGTATACACTCTTGTGTTTAAATAAAATGAAGATAAGGAATATACGGGGAGCAGAGGTAGAGCTCCCTTCGTTCTTAACCTCAGAAATAAATAGAGGTGAGTGGTTAACATTATGCTCCGGCCCCCCCCCCCCCCCCCGCCCGAGAAAGAACTCTTTTGCTTGTTCAATAGGAGGCTGGGGAGGGACCCCAGGAACGATCTGGATGTTTTGGAGAAGAGAAAACCCTCTTCTCCCTGCCGGGATACGAACCACAGACCGCCTAGGTCGTAGCCTAGCCCCTATACCGACTATGTTCCCCAGACTCCCGCTTTTGTGTGTGTCCGTTACATAACGAAACTAATGATTTTATAATTGCAAGTGCACATGACGTCTAAAGGTGATAACATCGGCTCTTACACACCTGTTCTTGATAGAATGGTAATTAAAATCCATTTAAGTGTCTCACATTTCATTTCCTCCTTCCTTTCATGGCCTGTCCAACATGATCACACTACAATTAGACATTTCATAAAGTAGAATGTGTCTACATATTCACTTTGGACGCCTCTCAGCAGGCCAAGATCAGCATACGGCGGGGAGGGGGGGGGGAACGGGGAAACACTGATTTGTTTCTCAGGTATGAACTCCTTCTATCGGCTTTGGAAAAACATATGAAGGGAACAACTTGTATGTAGCAAATAGAAAAGTATTAACCTGTGCAAATATAGTGAAGATAAAATAATGGAGAATATTTCATTTAAAATTCTGTGCCAACGGGGAAATAAAAACCGCAGTACTTACTGAAGCCTACAGGGGAAATAGAATGAAAAACTAAGAAATTTATAACAGAAGAAAATTTTAATGGTAGAGTGATTAGTGTAGAGAAAAACTTAAATTTATGGGACGAGAAATCCACTCATTCCAAACCTCGACGTTAGGCGGAGGTAAGTGTTTAACATCACGCCCCGGCCGTTTTACCTCCGAGAAAGAACTCCGGTACCCATTAAATAGCAGGTTGGATGGGCCCCACAGCCAGTATGGACGTTTTCGAAAAGAGGAAAATTTTCCGCTGGCGGAATTCCAACCCCGGACCGCCGAGCCCGTAGCCTAATTGCTGTACTGACTACGTTATAGTAATGTAGCGTGTGAACAGAAACGTAAGCGCGTAGAAAAATATTAATATGTATATATTAGAGAAATCTGTGCTTGAGATCTTCGTTTTTCTGGGCTGTTACGCAACGTAGATTTGCAGTTAGTTGCCGACGTTTCAGTGCGACCGATCGGTCCTATCTTAAAGGTAAAGCAGTCAAAAAAGAATGGGCCGATAGGTTGTCCCGAAACGTCGGTAACTAAGTACCAATATACGCTGCGTAACATCCCATAGGAGGGACGACCTCATTTACACCGCGGTGGAAGCCTGAAATCAAAGCAAATATGTGCTTCACAAGAACGTACTCTAACGCCGGCATGGATTCAAACAAAGAACGAACTGCAGTTCGGTCAATGCGTAGGCCTACTTCACTGTACCGGCGTTCCTCCCATCTACAGGTCACACTTCTGTATAGCCCGCCATTTAAAAACACTTCTTTGAAAACACAGCGGCTATGCCTGCATGCTGTCCCTACTGCCCCAGAATTGATTCAGCCAGATAAATACGAACAGCTACTGTTTCATGCTCCGTACTGGGGCACGTCATAAACACGGCCAGATTTTCAACTGTTCCACATATCGTTTACATACTTTAATATCACTCTTCCATCTACACGTAGGTCTTTCAAGAGGTGTCTTCCCGTAAGATTTCCAGAACATTTGCGTAATGCAAACGACTCCAGTCAGTTCACACGGGCGAACTCAGCTATTAGTCCCGTGGTAACAGCAAGTGACGGAGTGTAAACACTGATGCATGGAAATTCCTCGAAACTTTGATGCAATCACTTCGCATGTGCGGTACTCGGAACACGCGGGGAAGCCAGAGATGCTCTTTCAACGAACAATGCTGACTGGTCATTTCGTGTTTCGGTTATTTGGCGGTTAGGGTATGTCCCATCTAAAATGGCAGTGAAAACAACGTATTTCCCTTTTCTTTCCACTCTTCGCATCTTCGTCCCCTTCTTTCCTCCCTCCTATATTCCTTTCCAATGCCTTTTATTTGACTGTCCTCTTGTTATTTCTCGCAATTCCTTTCTTTCTTTCTTTCTTTCTTTCTTTCTTTCTTTCTTTTTCTTTCTTTCTTTCTTTTTCTTTCTTTCTTTCTTTCTTTTTCTTTCTTTTCTTTCTTTTTCTTTCTTTTCTTTCTTTCTTTCTTTCTTTCTTTCTTTCCTTCCTTCCTTCCTTCCTTCTTTCTTTCTTTCTTTCTTTCTTTCTTTCTTTCCTTCCTTTTTCTTTCTTTCTTTCTTTCTTTCTTTCTTTCTTTCTTTCTTTCTTTTTCCTTTTTTCCTCACTCTGCTCTACGTCACTTTAGTAATAATTCTTCCTCTGGATGCAATTCGAATCCTCATTCCCAGTCTTGTGTCTAAGTACACGAGTAAACTTTGATCTCCATGTACAAAATGTCAGGCACAATATTTAGGATACTGACATCCACCACATGCCTGTCGAAGAACAGCTATAGTAGGCCTAGTTTTGTATTGAAAGGTAAAGTTTTCCGCCTGCAGGCCAAGAAGGCGTATGAGCGTGAAGATATATACCGTATTTCCAGCTTCGAAAGACACTCCCTATAATTAGGACGGCATTTTTCCGGATTTAACGTCTTAACACCAGAAGCTGCTAAGGCACAGCGCGATTTTCGGGGAGAGTTATCAGGAAAAATACGGCTTAGGAGGCCCGATATACAGCAATTTTAAAGCTGAGTTTTGTCTCCGTCAGCGTAGGCCTCGTTGTTACAATTTTCAATTAAGCAGGAAGGAACAAGGATTGATTCTTGTTCCATTAACCTTTTAAAGCCTAGCGGTAACTTTACGCAACACCTGTTTTAAAATTAAAAATTCTACGCGGTGCCCACATTGCGTTTATTTGTTTTGTACGGATCTCAGAACAAACAGCAACTTTTGCCTTATAAAACATTAAGAGACTGGTTTTTATAACCGAAGTGGAGAGTGTTTACAGCGCGGTACGCACTGAGTCCTTATATAAAACAGATACGCTTCGTCTTTAAAGGGTTAACCCTTACGGTACGTGCGGCATATATGTATGCCGGCATGTAATATACTTCACTTGACCTCCGCTTGAAGCAGGGCGGTCGATTTCAACGTTTTATTTATTATTTAAACGTGGTAGGAAGCTATTGTTCCTTATTTACACATTGCGTCAGATCCGTTGATCTTTGAAATGAATTACCCAGCATCAAGCATTAATAAGTGCACTTTCTACTGTTTTAAGGTTAATATGCTTTAATTTTTGTTGATTAAGTATTTTACTGTTTCGGTGTGCGAATTATTAGCTGGGGTACAAGCAGTGCGCAGTATTTAAGTCTCCCGAGTGACTGAAATAGACGACTGAAGCGTTGTGCACTACGTGCAACTACGAATGTGTATAAAATTCATCATCAGTGGCATCTTCCTTTCGAAAGCTAGCTTTCTCTTAACAAGGTGGTGAAACAGGTGGCGATATTTGAACTGGCGACCTTGAATCATATGAATGTCATAAAAATTATGCCGGCCTCCCTACATTATAGCCCTTTTACAGGCTGAGACGTATAGCGAACTTGGGTAAGAGTTCAATTATATAAACGTGTTGTGTGTCACTGGATCCATGTATGTGAATTTCTGTTTTTAAGTGCTAACTTTTAGTGCTGTCTTACAAACAGCGTAAAATAGAAGATGTAGAAAGCAAGGACCTCCAGTAGAGGATTTTGTTCGAAATCACATCAGCTGTTCTCGAGTTTTGAGACTGCAGCGTGAAAGCCACTTCTGTCTAACTGCCTCTAAACCAGACTAAGTGTAGGAGATCTTGGCTGTTCTGGTATGTTACGCAGCGATCGGTGTTAATTTATTACCAATGTTTCGGGACAAACTGTAGGCCCCACATTCAAGGGTCAAGGGCAAACTCTTAGTCAAATTAAAGCAGACAAGTCGGTGGGTTGGCTGCTGTGCTGTACCAAACATAATCTCAAAGGTCAGCTTATTTTATAATTTTTTGTTGAATGGACTTAGAAGTTCGATTTGGGCACGTTTACAAACTCTTCTGTAACTGCTGTTGTGAATTTTTAATTTATTCTTGAAATTCTGCCTTGTGAACATATATTCTGAGAAAAAAGAGAAAAGACGGGGGAGGGGACGGTAAGAAACGCTACATTTATTACGGTTACAGGGGAGGAACGCCAATCCCAGTGGCCGCGTGGTCTAAGGCATATGTCTGCGGCCCAGCGCTTGCTGGGATCGTGGGTTCGAATCCCACCGGGGGTATGGATGTTTGTCTTGTACAGTGTTTGTGGTGTCAGGTAGAGTTCTCTGCGACGGGCTGATCCCTCGGCCAGAGGAGTCCTACCGACTGTGTTTGTCTAAATGAGTGTGATCATGAAACCTCAAAAATGAGGAGGCCTAAACCCACAATAGGGCTGTTGAGCCATAAACAAACGAACAAACAAACAGGGGAGGAACAGAGAGGTTTAATATTCAGAAGTTTGCCAAGCAGCGTCCCCTCGTCGGCCTTGTAAACGTACGCTGGAAACAAAGTAAATGGCTAGTGCGGTAGAACAAACATTGGCTATGCGTCACATCCAAATTTAGAAGATTATTGTGTCTGTATTCATACTGGCAATGCAAATGGTTCACTTCACCATGAGAAACTCAAACAGTGCGTGGAACATGACTATTCAACAGGTAACTGTATCTCTAAGCTTCGACATTTCCAAATGACAACGGAAAACTGGACTCTTGTGTTGTAAACAGAACGTACTGATGCACTGGAATCTCCCAGCCTCCCCTTTCGTGACACAGATGAATGTCAAACGTACACACGCTCTTAATAAACGTACTCACCTATACAGTTATTTAAAATTTTATGTCTTAGACTAACAGAAATGTACCAGATTAATTAGCCAGCAAAGAAAACACTAGGTCCATAAAGGCTTGCGAATTTGTTGACTTCCTGAGTGAACGGCAGTTCTCAGGAAAGCCTTGACTGCATGGAGTTACTGCGGATTAGCTCTCCTTTCGTCATGACTTGTGACGCAAGTAACAATACAATACGTATGTTTAAACTTGTCACCTTAAGTCGTATTAAATTTATAGTCAATTTGATACTCATTAGGTACATTCGCAGAATTGCAAAAAGCGAGTACTAGCTTTGTCAGCACTGTGTGTCCGTGCTCATGGAACAACTCGACTCCTTTTGGACAGATTTTCATGAAATCTGATATTTGAGTATTTTTCTAAAATCTGTCGAGAAAACTCAGGTTTGATTAGAATATGCAGCTTTGTCACACAGAAAGCGTGCATCGGCCGTGATATCCAACGATATCTGCGGTCCTCAGGGCAGTGATAAAAGAAACGCGCTGTACATAGTAACTGAAGAAGAAGTGACGTTGTTTAAATATGTTAGTTTCCCTTGGCTTCCGCTTGAGGCAGCACTGTCAATTTTAGGTGTTAGCTTTTTTGTTACAGACAATTTTTTGATGAGGGAATAAAAACAAAGGACAGCGTCATCAGTGCCGTGTCATAAGCTTTCTAAAAATGTCTGTCTTGAAAAGATCCGTTCGGTCGTTACGTAGATCAAGATGTCGCAAACACATTTTGCCTATATAGAGACATACATATATATATACATATATATATAATGATAGCACAAACTTACTAACAACAGTTGCACAATATTTTTATTTATTATAAAAAGCTCCATATTAGTCTGGATTATACATATTATATGTACATTATATTATACATGTATATAATCTGCCAATTACTTATGACGGGTTGCAGTATATGCTGTACACGTCGACCAAACTTCTAGCTGCCTGACGATGGCCAGCACATACGGCCGAAAGGCGTAGGAGTTTTGTATAATAAATAAAAACAATGTGCAACTATTTGATAGTAAGTGTGTGTGTGTGTGTGTGTGTGTGTGTGTGTGTGTGTGTGTTATACTGTTGTACGGAAGGTGTATAATATCACATACATAATGATATTTTAGCCCGTATCCTCGCACCGTTTATTTTATCAGCTTAAAACTTCTTCCTTTACTTAAAGCTTTAAACTGTAGTGGTAAATAGATACATCAGCATCTTTAACACTCACGAATTCTTGTGTCTTCCCACAAAGTGTCCCTATGTGTTTCATACATAGTCCTACAATACACATACTGTTGCCTTACGTCATTAACCGATTCGCGCTTGTGACAGAGATTGTTTACTGTGACGTACAACTGGAATTTTTATATATCACTTAAATAAATGTCAGGCGTAAAATTGTTAATGCACGATTCTCTGGATGTAGTATTTTATCAGTGTATGTATAGGATGTGTTGCCACTTGTTTGTTGTTGTCTTCAGGTTTTCCCACATGTCTAGTGACAAAGCCAACATTATGGTCCTAATGTGGGATATCCCGTTTTGCTTCATGTATAAAATTAAGTGGCACGACAGTCCAACAAACTGATATGATCGGTCTATATAATTTGGTGTTCTGGTTAAATACAGTCTTAGCCAAGGCGCTGAGACAAGAAATTATAAAATGCTGTTTTGACTGAAAAATCTGACATGAATTGCCACTGAAATTCATCAAAGAGGCTTGTTAGAATCATATCTTCCTTATCTTCTTCTTTCACCCTTCCCTTCATCCTCTTTTGCAGTTTTCTCCTCCTTTGCCATTTGAAAGGGTGAATTAAATTACTTCGTAATCCTTTAAGCAACAGAGTTAAGAACATCTGTCAGCAGGCTGCATATTTTGGCTTGGGTCTTTCCTATTCGTAGGTAGGGGCAGGCCATCAATAGAACCTGTATGAATGTCTGACCAAATATTTCCTATTTATGACATTTTACACGCATGTACCTTTGCAAATATATTTAATAAGCGAAGCTTCATAGTCTCAGATCGTATTACGAAAGCAAATTAATTTATATTTTATAAACACTATTTGTAATGGAATTACCAGTCCCCTGAAGGCAACCCATTTGCGCCGCTTGACCACTGTGTTAACTGCAATGGGCCGTGTAAACAGGGACCGAAAATGTTGCAGGTATATTCATGAAATGAAAACTATTAAATTTATAGAGTATAAATTATTACAAAAAAATAAATACTTCATTTGAAAAAGCACACAAAGGTTAAGGCCATATTTCAGCTTAAGATGTCGCTTGAAAATGTTAATCACATATCTTTGCAAATTAATGACATGATCCAAATTGAGTTGGTCCTCTCATGGTGACTTCCCTATATATGCAAGATTCGCTTGAAACTTCTCGGTCAGGAACTGTTGTCTGAAAAACTTATCTATCCGTGACCAATCAATTTAGCTACAGATATACATGTGTAACTAACTCAGCAGTGCATAGACCTGATCAAGAGAATCATAGTGATCTACGCTAGAAATTTCGTGCCTCTTGTGGAACACGAAGGTTTGTTTATGTGCCCAGAAGCGCCCGCCGCCAGTCTATATTCTGAGTCAGATAAGTCCCCTTCGTAATGTCACATTACATTTATTTAAAATCTATTTTAATTTTGTGCCACCAGGCACCTCTCGACCTTCCAAACAATCTCTTTCCTCAAGGCTATTCTATCAATTATTTGTACAGAACATTTGAGGGTCTGACGGCCGTCAATATGAAGACCTTCGAATCACTTACTTTGTGGACTTCGCTAAACTCTCGCGTAGAAGAATAATAAGTATACGTAAACACGGCTTTAGCGGGCAGGATCGGTCTCTTGTCCTCAGGATAAGACCTAGTCAGACAGGCCTGATACATAAACCTACCCTTAAATTCCGAGTGGGTCTTAGCCTTATTTTTTAGCCTGAGGACGAGGAAAAATCCTGTACATAAAACGTAATGTTTTATTATTTTTTTAAAAAATGTATCGTCTTTGAACAGGGGATCACCGAGAAAGGCCATGAATCAGATAATGCCAAATACGATATACACCTACAGAATTTTATAAAATTATATCAAAATGTTTGTGTCCTGTAATGTGACGTCATGCATTTTCGTACATATGCGCCTGTGTACCATACTGTGCGCCATACTTTACTGTCTCACAACCCAGAACACCAAAATAGCGGAAGTGTTTACCCGTATTTTTCCTCTGTCCTTAGCGCGCCTAGTGTACTTGCAAAATCGCCCTCCTTGATTTGGTCACTCTAAAAACATTCTATGTACCTCAGCTACGATCTCTTATTAGGCGGACCGTACGGTTCTGATGACTACAGCGGAATGTCTACAGCTTGTTTTACATTTGACAGCTATTTATCTCCCGTGGTTGCTGAAGAAATGGACAGTGCATCTATATTTATATCTCTGCGATACGAACATTCATCTACCAAAATTCTTGTTTACCTTGAGGAGATCTGGCTGACGTTTATGAGGAAACAAACGCGAGCGGAAGCAGTAAGAAACCCGATCATGATTGAGTTGTGCATTTTACACGCGCAGTAATGTCGCTTTTTCGTAATATATGTAATCCATCTGACGTACCGCAGACACGCGCAAGATAAAATCGTACTGTCATAAACCTGTTGCCCTTGACCCATCCTCAGTATTTAATCCTTTATTATTTCCTTAAGCAATATTAACTGGTTTGTCTTTGTATTTGAGCTTCTGTTTCGTGTACCGTAGGAACTATATATTTAAACAATACTTAACACTTCAATGACGCTGGTGTTTTGAAACCCAGCTACTGCCCAAAACGGAGAGGCCTCGTTAATGCCATAGCAGTACCCTGCATAGCATTCACGGCCGTGCGGTGCAACGAAGCCGCTAGTATGCTAGGAATCACAGGTCCGTTCAAGTCACCCAGGCTGGCACTGAAGGGCTAAACAAACTTTCAGGCTTCATATGGCTAAATGCTTTGCGAACAGGAGCGTGTGAAGTAATGCAGACACTTGGCAAGAAATCTGGAAGGCCTTCAGTAACAACAAAGAATGTCACTTGCACTCACCATGGTTGACTTTCCCCTGCTCTGATATTAGCATCTGAATGGCTGAGGTTCCTTCGGAACTGGCAGGAGTCTTCCTCCACGGTTTTACCCCAAAAAGTCTGTTTTTGGCTGACTGTCCCACTTTCAGGTATTGTTTGTGAAGCCCCATTTTTAGTGTCCACGCTTATACCACACAATATCCACCCGAGCAGCAAGACTTCCATATAATAATCTGTCCTCTTAATCACTCTGGATCGTTTTAAGCACTACAAAAGCGATCTTTTGCTGTAATAACCTCAGATTACGTGTAAATAGCACTGTTTTTTAGTTCAATATGTAATACCGTGAAGAAGTCATTTCTGTACTTTCCTATTATTTTGGTCTCTTCTTCTTTTTGACCGATTGATTTACGTAAGGAAGAAATCACAGGAAAGCAAGCCGTTACTTTTAAACTTGAGCAACAGGAATTAATTTCGTGAAAAATTTATATGAAAATTAACCCTTTCTGTACTGGAAATGAGAGGTATTTTACATAAACGAAATTTCTCGCTGCAAGAAATTCTGGTTCGATCCATTCAGTTGCACTTTAAACATTCTAATTAAAAATGTGCGTAATTATAAACAAGAATTTTAATACTTCCTAAACGAAATCACAGCACAAACACACGCCATTTGTCTTTCAGCAGAACAGTGAACTTGCAGTTGTCTCTTGAATGTATAGGTTATGTGTGGTACGTTCACATATCACTTAGATGCAGTTTAAACAGAAGACGTTGTTACTTCTGTATCACTTTATCTTAACGTGCACAAAAAAATGTTTTATTCAGATATTATTATCTATAACACTTTGTGTTCTCTTGCACTGAAGGAGTTTCTCCTCCTATGTTCAAATTCAGGTATGGTGGTTGGACGTCGCGCTGTTGACTTTCAGCTACCTCGACACTTAGCGCCACTTCAACCACCACCGGTATGAGTCTGAAACAGAAAGCGAATACAGTGAGAACACACACTGCGCGGACTTCCCCTCCTTATTCTTCAGTTTGGTTCATTGCTTTACTACCAGCACTAAGTAGGCCAAATGTCTTCTAGACCCTCCCCCTCCCTAACGCGGTATGCCTCCTCTAATCTTCGTTTCCTCCTTCCTCAACGCCCCTTTCAATATTACGATAGGCTACCTTCAGAACACATAGACACACCTGTGTGGCACAGACTGGATACGTTTTGAAATCTGAAACCGCGTAGATTGGTAGGTAAGTAGCAACATTTTGAAGTAACACACCTTGAAAGTAGTAAAAGATTTCCTTCTACCCTGACGAGCTGTCAAATTGCAATGCCTCACGCGATCCCAGAAGGCAATAGTACTTATAATGTCGTTGGTCTGAATGTTCTCTTACGTCATTTGTTTGGATTTTCAGATGTCCATGTGCTTCCACGATGTCTGAAGTACTCAGTCACGAAAGTCATGTAATAACCTTTCAATATACAGAATCGCTACTTTTTCAGTGTTATTAAATTCATTATTATTACATTCAATATTATTAAAACCAGTCTTAAAAAGAGAGGCTGTGCGTCTAGGATGGCAGAGGATACCGGTCGGTGGCAGGCTGTTGTGACGACGGCAATGAACCTGCGGGTTGCTTAAGAAGGGCAGAATTTCTTGCGTAGTTTAGAGACTATTAACTTCTGATGAAGACGCTGCTCCACGGAACTCGTAAGTTGCTTAATTAATAATGTTTCTTATAAATTTAATATTTTATGATAGGTGTGCAAGGGAACCAGACATTAGACTTGGTTTATTTTCATCCCGAAGAAAGAGACAGCACATATCTCCGAAACTTCAGTACCCATTTAGCTGACTGCACGATATTAAAACCCACAAGACGAAGTACGAAATAACTCAATCCAGCGCGCATCACCAGCGTTCGTTGTGTATGAACAGCTCTAGCGGTTAAGACGTCGGCAATTCGAATGACAAAATGCAGTCCCAAAGAAAAGCTACTAGAACAGAAACACCGTGGGCTTGTGGCAAACATGCAGATGGCTGTCAGTATGAGGAAAGGAGGAAGTACTGAATGAGAGAAGAAAAGTAGGAAAAGGCAGAAAAGAATGAGAATAATGTTCAAATTTGTACGCATGGATGGCAAGAAGTTTACCCAATTCAAGACGTCTGTCCATATGTTTCTTTCCATCTTGTGAACATGCTTCAGTGCCGAGGTTGAACCGGGTCGCTCAGTCAGTATAGTGACCAGACTGTGAGACGGAATAGCAGAGAATAGGTGTTCGATCACCTGCTGAAGCACAGACTTATCTCTACGCGTCTTCGGTCTGCAGTACACCGTTCGATTACCCACTGAAGCAGACCTTAGCTCTACGCCTCTTCGGTCTGCAGTACACCGTTCGATTACCCACTGACGCAGAGACGTATCTCTACGCCTCTTTGGTCTGCAGTTCACCGTTCGATTACCCACTGAAGCAGAACCTTATCTCTACGCCTCTCCGGTCTGGAGTTCACCCAGCCTCGCGTCTAATGTAAGCTATTACGAGGGCATAAGACTGTTGAAGCGTGAAGCTGGTAACTTCCCTACCTCTAGTGCCGAGGTTAAGAAAGCGTGGAGGTGTACCTCCACTCCGTTACATGTCATTCATATCCTAGTGCTTCAATTAAACACAGGGATAAATTTATATCAATACAGATGTTTCTCTGATAGGATACGTGTGAAATGCGTGAAGCATAAACGATTGTCCAAAAGATATTAACAATTTTAAAGCATGCAAAAACATGTAATTCTAAAACTCTTTTCATTCTGTCCGCTGCCTAAATATATAAGGGCTAAAGTATGATAAAACATAAATTTACAGGTTTCTTATAAATGTGGAACTTGGCCTGTCTCGCTGAAGGAATGACTGTGTGCTGCAGACTGTGCATTGTGCAGTATATTTGGGGCTGAGAGGGAGAAAGTGAAAGAAGGCTGGAGAAAACTGCAAAAAGATACGCTTCATCAGTTTTACTCTTTATCATATATTATTAAGACTGTTAAACCAAGAACATGTGATCGACCTGCCAAGCAGGACTTACGACAGAAATGTATACAGAATTTTGGTTGGGAAATACAGAATGTAGGGCATAGTTTACATGTTATATACAGACGCAGATGGGATAATATTTAAAAGGTCCTAAACGTACAGGATTTAAGGTGTAACTTCTGTTATTCTGAAATAGGAAAAAGTGGAAGAATCTTTTGAACATTGCCATTAATTTTTGGATTTCATAAAAAGTGATAAATAAGTGAGTAGCTCAACGACTGCCAGCTTCTCATCAGTGCCTGGCCTGTAAGAACTTTATATTTATTCCACAATATGTGATAACATACCTAGCAACCAATGAAAGGTAAGTAAATTTTGGTAATGGCCACGTGAATCATATGATAGCTACTGATAGCAGAGCTTAGAAGCCCATAGCTATGTATGCCTGTATTGACAGAGGCGGCTAAACGGTGACTGTGCACTGAGATGTCTCATAGAGTTAAGGAAAAGCGTGGAATTGTAAAAACGTAATTTTGCTGATAATTTTCCTCTTTAGAGACCATGTGACTTTTGAGGCGTTCACAAAGAAAAGTTTCAAGAAATCTTTGGTTAGTTCCGCCATATCTGCTTTGTTCTCTTTTTACGTAGCATGTCAAAAGGGCTAACAAATCTTTGTTGAAATTCATATTGGAGAGTTTTAGAAACCCTAAAAGAAACTTAATTTTGGAATAAAATTTGACAAAATAAAGGACGCCTTACATTAAAAACAAGATGGGGCACCGCGCTCATCACGAGCACAGTTTGCTAAATATTTAATGGAAATAAAATTGCTTCGAACAGACTTCATGCAGAAAAACAATACATTCTATGCGCAATACAATTATGCGCAACTGTTACTATTTTCGAGATAGCTGAATAGGAGAGAGGGCACGGGACGGAATTAATAGGCTATGTGTACATTACAGAGTAAAACTGCATTAAGCGAAATCTGGGATTAATGAAAACTTGACATTGGCTGAAAACTGTTCCCAATATTCTGGAGTCCCAAGGGCTCAAACATCAAGTACCTGTGTAAAACGGGACCTGCTTGCAACGGAAAGAATTTCGGTCCATTGCGGTTCTGTTGTCGGCAGGTTTCACAGTATGACGTAAGGCATGGGTCTCTAATGGGCGGCCCACAACCACATTTGTAAACTGTGTATATACTATAAAAATTTCACAATAATTTGGGCTGTTAGGTGTACCACTTGCTGATATTTTTCGACATGTGGGCCGGCTAACCAGGCCACAAATGTGGGTGTGGCCCTTTGCTACAGAAAAGTTTAACAGCCATGACATAAAGGTGAATAAATCCAGCGTCCAGTCACATTCTACCCTATTTCCTGGTACGAAACAGAACTACGCTAGTGTTTGAGCAAACGAAGAATTGTGTTAGATTCCCGGAGAGAGCAAAAGGCCTTTCGCCTGTCCGTAACATCTAGACAGGTTGTGGGACCCGCCAAGCCTTCTCTTCAATGGGCACTTCGGTTTGTTTCTTTAGGATAAGGCAGCCAAAGCGTCAAGTAAACCATTCGGTATACTTGATGCTTTGGCTGCCTTATCCTAAAATGAATGCCTTATCCTTATAAATGAATGGTTTACTTGACATTAGATGGATGTATTCACATCCATCTAATGTCGACGTTACGAAGAAGTGGAGCTATACCTCTATTCCCCCCCCCCCCGTGTCTTCATGGCGAGCACAGAGCGGCTATAATGTTCTATGTAAGATATACCACCACCACAACTATTAACTGGCGTTCATTTTTCAAATCAAGGCTACATGTTTCAACTTTTCAGTCATCTTTAGGCCCCTTTCATATTAAAATATAAGAGGTAAGATTTTAATATGAAAGGGGCCTGAAGATGACTGAAAAGTTGAAACATGTTGCCTTGATTTGAAAAATAAACGCCAGTTAATAGTTGTGGTGGCGGTATAGCCTACGTAGGATGTTGTTCCAATACCACAAGGGTATGACCAGCATAAAGTTAGCTATAATTATATTTTTTATATTTCGTTTCACTATAAATAAAGCAGTCTTTCGTCACAAAATAATGGTAACAACAGCCAATTCCTTTTTCCCCTCTTTTACCCATACACTACCTGCATACTTTTTATACAAATTTATATTTTATTAGCTTCGCCTCCTTTATCTATCTTGTGTAATACATATGCAAATGTGAATATTGTTAACATATTGTAAAGAGAAGGCCTTCCCTCTTGTATAGCATGTAGAGTTTTATAATCATGTTTTTGTAATAAGTAGCCTGATGATAGCCTAATATAGGCTGAAACTGGCCGCTCGCCTCCTAATAAAGAAAGGAGAGAGAAATAGTTGGCTGTTGACTGAATTTTTATGTAAGATATAGACAATCTGTTACTTTCTCTCAGGCATTTTCATCTATTCACAGCGGTGTTGTTTTTAGATATATAAATGATTTATACTAGAACCGTCTGCATTCCTCTTCAGGCAAAAAGAACCCTCCACTGTGTATATGGAGGCTGCATATTCTCCCGTATATTAATACATAACAGGTATTGAGATTTTTAAAGCGACAATGTTAAATATGTATTTTCTTTTCTACGGCACAGCGAACTTTAGTGGGCCAGGGCCTCTTCATTGTTGAGGCTTCACATCACACTCAGCTATGCACACCGCACTCGGTAGGACTCCTCTGGACGAGTGATCAGCCTGACCCAGAGACTTCTACCTGACAACACACAACGCTCACAGAAGATATATCCATGCCCCCAGTGGCATTTGAACCAGCAATCCCAGCAAACGAGCAGCCGCAGACCCACGCCTTAGACCGCGCAGCCACTAGGATCGGCCTAGCAAATACAAGTTGATGTATTTGCGACTTACAAATTGGACAGTAGAAAGACGAAAGAAGTATTTAACGAACTGAATTCGCTTCAAAATGTCTTCAGAAGCCTAGAGATAGATGGGAGGATGATGTTTAGAGGAATGTCTTCAGATTTATTCCAGGTACGGAACTACAACGCGGCAGCAAGGAAGAGAGGAGGTTGGAGGAAGGAAATTGGGCGAGGCCGTGGCCCGAAAACGGTCCGAAGCGCAACATAGAAGAAGAAGAAGAAGAAGAAGAAGAAGAAGAAGAAGAAGAAGAAGAAGAAGAAGAAGAAGAAGAAGAAGAAGAAGAAGAAGATCTGCGTAAGAACCGAAAAGAAATTTGCACCATCAACTTTTTAATCAAAACTGTTCGGAATAACTATAGGCATCCAGAATGCTAAGGTGCAAAGAACGATTTTCGAGACGGCGTGTATTCCAGCACAGAGCGCAGCGTTGCGGTCTTACCAAGCAAATTATCGTTTGTGGTAACGACAAGCAGCCTACACTCAGTCACTTTTCTAAACGTGAAGATTACGCAGCAATACTTGTGCCCCCTACAGGTCACTGTGCGCTGTTTACACAACTACGTAGATAAGAAGTCAGAGGATTTGCAGAATTAGTACTTCTTTGGAACAAGTCATCGGCTTGCACTGGTAATCGCTACGTCTTGGAATTTGTAGCGCCAGCAAGTCACATGAATTAATGAGGTAACCACGTCAAGGACGAGAGGATAACAAGTGGCTAGTCTGCAAACAAATTTAGGTATATATCTACGTGGATACACTTCCTTGTTTGTTAAACTTAACTTGATGTGGTTTGTCCCGTTGTGTTTTTACTTATGACACGAATAATTTACCATCTGACACAACACTTGTTTATTAAAATCTAACACAATCAGCAACATGTTTCGGCTATATTAAGCCATCCTCAGGCTGTGCGCAACTATGACATTTACAGTTACACATATTCTTTTTGTATAGCTGTACACAGCTTGGCGTGGGCTTAATGTAGGTGAAACATGCGTCTGAGTGTGGGTTCTAACAAATAAGTGTTTGGTACTGCAGATAATTGGCCGATCCCAGCAGCCGCGCGGTCGCTTGCTGGGATTGTGGATTGGAATCCCACCGGGGGCATGGATGTTTGTCTCTTGTGAGTGTTGTGTTGTCAGGTAGAGGTCTCTGCGACGGGCTGATCACACGTCCAGAGGAGTCCTACCGAGTGTGGTGTGTCTGAGTGTGATCGTGAAGGGCCTGGCCCTCTAGGGCTGTTGCGCCATGGAAAACAAAATTATGCGTAATTAAAGAGCGATCAATTAGACATTGCTTAATAAAAAGTACAGAACTATTGCAAACGTAATAAAGAATAATGTCGCTGGTACTGAAATTCCACGTTGTACGTAACATGAAATATTTCCTTCTCTAGTAATGTACATCAGTTTCCCATCGCCTGAAATTTTTCTCTGCCCCGAATCACCCAGAAGGCTCTGGGACCCAAACATCATCCAAAACAACCGGTACCAAGGTCTCTTACCTGGGGTATAAAGTGGCCAGGGCGTGACGTTGACCAGTCACTTTTACCTAGCGCCGAGGGTAAGAATGAGTGGAGCTGCAGCCGTACTCCCTCTAACTTGCCTTCATGGCATGAACAAGTACAAGTGTACCTTTATATAATTACAAGCTGTGTCTGCGACACAGTATATTCTACTTTGCATATTATTGTGCCAAGTACGTGTTGGATCACTACGTCCCTTTCCAACTCCTGTTGTTTTAAGCAAGCTTGCGTGTACAAATAGTTTAGCCTTAACCTTTATCCTGCTAATGTGGAATATATGGTGAGCTGCTAATAATGCCAGCACCGCTAATGTGTAACATTTGGTGACCTACATTTGGCAACGCTGAAAGGAGCCTCTTTGTCTCTCTCTCTCTCTCTCTGCACAGTGTCTCAACACTGAATCAATCGTGAAAGACGTCCTATGTCATATCTGTGTGCACACACTTACTCGGCTACCAACTAGGCCCTTAAGGGCAAATAATATAGCAGTATGTGTTATGGGAATAAGTGTGAAGACGCAACATGTTTCTAAGTGCCTCAGGACATGGTCCAATTGCAGGGGTTTATAAAAGTCGTGTTTTGTAAAAGGTAGTACTCTGATCAACTGAGCAACTCCCGAACAACCTTCATACCACCAGCCTACTGCGCTTCCGAAACGTCAGTTGCTGTAATCCGACTGTCAGTTCTGCCATGCCTATCTGTTTTATAATTCCTAAGTAACAACGGCAGAACTGTTGATTGGATTTTCATGAAATTTTATACTGGCTGTTTAACAAAAATTCCTCAAATTATCCTAGTTTCAGGTACAGCTGGCCGAACATAACGGACGGCAAGACCTACATGTGTTGCTGGGCTCAAGTCGACCGTAGCTCGCTAAATGTTTACTGGGCCGAAAAAGATTTTGAACGCACGTTTTGGAAGACAATGAAGCACACTTTATTTTTTGGTGCAGTACTTCTTTTCCGTGATCCTCAAGCTTTTACAGAGAATTAAACAAAGTTACTTCACGCTGTGTCATCTTGTATCTCCAGAACAGATGACCAGTTCGTGCCAAAATTAGATATATAGAGGAGACAGCATAGCGAAAGCGCCAGAAACATTACATTCTACAACAATTCCTAACTTGTTTAATTTGGGTTAATAATGCAAAATTATAACAACGAATGGAGTTTTTGAAAGAAGGAGGATTTGTTGTGATGGAATTATCATCCACACCACGTCGATCATAACTTTTTTTGATGGCATCAGCAATACTAGACACTAGATTCTCCTTGTCAGTGTGGCGTTATGCACTGTAATAAATACCACTCAGAAATATAGAAGTTTATGCCGGACTGCATAATTCGTAATACAGACTCCACTTGCTCTTCAATGATGATCATTGACGCTGTTTGCAGGGCAGGAAACCCGCCAAAAATACTTCGTGTCGTATTGACAGTCCAGCACAAGACTCTAATACATTCTTACAAACATATTGACACATATGGATCCATTCTGCTCAGTTATTTTCTTTCATATAATCAGTTTGTTTTCACATTCTCTCCATTTATTCTGTTCCTCTCCTTTCCCACCTCCATTTATTTTCTGCTTCTTTCTTTCATTCTCTTTTAATTGTGGTTTCTTATGCTGACATCTTGTGGTATCAAGTAGCACTACACTTGGCCCACAGCAACCAAGTGTCATGTCGTAGCACAACATTCGTGCCTGTTCGAAGGCCTCAGCTGCTACAGTGACATGTACATCAAATAGTATCTCTACTTCATATCATCCGTTGATTAGTTTTGTGTGCTGTAACGATTTTGACAAGAATAAAAAAGGTTGATCTAATTTATATGCAGAGCGAAGAGCACATCTGACAGGTCTATCACAACTAGTTCCTCAGCAGCACGTGATGTAGGTACTATGTAGTACTTCATAACAAAAACGCCTCCAGGAATTTAGACTGTGTATGTGCGGCTATCCGTCGTGCTTTCACTTCATGTACCACGCTCAAAGAAGGCACAATTAAACTCGGAAAAAAGTTATATGCTGTGACGCCGTGTAATCTTGTAGGTGGGTACTGTTTTGGAGAAAGCTTCTGATCATTATTTTGTGTCATTAGAAATATATATATCAGTTCAGCCGGCCGCAATAACTGCGGGACAGCACAAACGTTTCGCAGAACTTCGACAGCGCGAGACCTAAGTAACGCTTAGATAGCCTGTGGAAGGATCTTTTAATGCCTTCAAACAAATTTTGCTTGTCAGGAGAGGCGAGGGGACACTGTGTTCTGAAATTTAATACAGTATATTTTGGGACAGGAATATCAAAATTACGGTCTAAAATATTGCGTCCAGCTTTATCTTCCACCTCGAAGATGGAAGGCAAAATATTGCATTAATACGATCATTTTGTTTTCAGTTGTATCACCTTCCGTGCACTTGCATATCTAATTCTGCAATAAAGATGAATGTTACACCCAAATGAAGTTCTAACAGATACGGTAACTAAAACCAACAAATGCACACAAGAGTATGAAAATCTATTATAAACGCAGTAATACTTCCTACGTGTTTCGGACACTCATGTGGCCATCTTCAGGGAGGTGCGCTACGAAGAATAAATACATTGAGATATTACAAAATTTGTGAACCAATGCAATGTAAAATATTATGTAAATATTCTGTCCGGAGCCAACGTAATTAAACAACAATGAATAGACTGCACAGGTTATTTAAATTTCGGCCTTCGGTATAAGCGACTCGCTACGGGTTGGACGGTCCGGGAATCTAATCCCGGCCGGGGGCCAGATTTTCCATGCCCGTCCAGACTGGCCTCGCGGCCCAACCAGCGTCTCATACAATGGATACAGGGTCTTACCCGCGGGGGGGGGGGGGGGGGGGGGGGGGGGGCCCCCCCCCGCGTTGCTGACCACCCACCCCTTCGAACTCCAATTTTACAAATGCGTTCGAGCTATACCCCTGCCTGTCCTCCGTGCCAGCCTAAGCGTGTCACAGGGACGCCTTTACATTTTTATGTGAAGTTCAACGAGACAAGCACGCACACATAGTAAATAATAAGCGCTAAAGAATGGACAGAGATCTGGCACTGTACCGCAGTGTTTTGCTGCCCCCTTTCATACTTCACATTACCACTTCAGACACTCCACATTTGCAAAGAGATTTGGGGGCACGCGGTGGCGCAGTTGGTTGAGAACTGCGCTACAAACCGGAAGGCCGCGGGTTCGATTCCCGGTGGTGTCATTGCCATAATCCTTCCGGCCGCACTGTGGCCCTGGGGTCGACTCAGCCTCTAACCAGGAATACTTCTTGGGGGGTTAAAGCGGCTGGTGTATAGGTCTGACAACCTTACCACCTTCATGTGCCGATTGTCTAGAAATCTGGGAGCCTCAACCTCCTGGAACCCTAAGGGCCTGTCCAGATTGCTTTACCTTTACCAACGAAATTTGTTGAGATAGTGGCCCCCTTGAATATGACACCGCGTAGTCTGGTAGACGCGGTCATCAGCATATCAATATTTACACTTTTACACCTTTACGAGGGCTGTCAGCTGGATCGTTCTGCTGCGGGCAAGACTCGGGTGAAAGTCAACAGCCATTCACTGCCGATATCCAAGGTGACTTACACTTGAGAATCGAGACCAGTCAAACTGGATGCTTCAACACATTTTGTTTTCGTTTGCGGTAAACGTATTTTAAAATCAGCATTATATGGCACACGTGGCAGACATTCCTTCGTTACGCAAATGTTACACATATTGCATTCCATACTTAAAACATAAACTTATTATGTAATTTTTTATTGAAGACCAACACAGTACACACACTATACGCTATGCAGGGCAAAGGTAAGTTTACTGTTACTCCTACACAATTCAGCCAGTCTGGGCAATCATCGGCGTAAACATATAAAATACAAAGCAGAAATTACTTAATTTTTGCATTGAAATTATTGCCTTAAGATAGCTGACTTTTTACACAGTATGATTTACACTAATGTACTACCAAAATCTAACACTCTGTGTGTAAGTACGAAGGCGTAAGGCCACATTTGCCGCAGCTCTTGTTCCCTTCTACAAGAATCTTTGAAAATACAACAAAAGAATGATTTACAGCTACGTAAACAATGCTTGTTTAAACTTTACATCTATGACGTCTACAAGAACGACTTCGCAACCCTACGGCACAAAAGATAAACAGCGCAATCTTCGTCACTTTAACATTCGGCATATTTTTACTTTAACTGAAGTTCAACTTGATAATCAAACAGGCACACACACCATCCAACCACCTTACTTTCAGCACACACACCATCCCACCACCTTACTTTCAGCATACAAACAATCCCACCACCTTACTTTCAGCATACACACCATCCCACCACCTTACTTTCAGCATACACACCATCCGACCACCTCACTTTCAGCATACACACCATCCCACCACCTTACTTTCAGCACAGACACCATCCCACCACCTTACTTTCAGCATAGACACCATCCCACCATCTTACTTTCAGCATACACACCACCCCACCACCTTACCTTTAGCACAGACAAAACACACTAAAGACTGGAAATACGGGGTCTTTTGTACAGATCATGGCAAAATATTGATATTACAGTTACTCTATAATGGATCAGCTGAATTAAGGCAACAGTTTCAAATGCAATGCTCAAGTAATTTCTGTCCTTGTCCCTGTAAGCAGTTTTTCAGCATGTGAAATCTCAAGTTCTGACTGCGGTGACTAATTATGCAGTATGCTGTATTGTCGAGTGTGATGCCGTGCAATTGGTTCAAGTATAGCAAACTACTCTCCGTATCCACTGACATTTACACTATATTGCTAAAAATATTAGCTACACGATTGGAATCATCATTTCTGCGCATATATTCTTTATGTGAGAGAATAAATCACATGTAGTTACCGATTGGCTTTAACGATTTAGAAATTTATTTTGATATAATGTTGCTTAACCTCTTATATGTATGATACCAGTAATGTTATTATTTTGTAAGTTTCTGAACACCTTGTTAAGGTCGGCCGTGTACATTACTAGCGCATTGGGCCTGGTGTCTAAAATATGTCCCTTTTCTTACTAAGCAAATTAATAAATTGCGAAACTATTCAATGCTTACACACAATTTCTGCGTCAAGAAAATTCTTCTTGGGTCCATTAATCCCTGCACATGTAGGAAGTACGTTGCCTCGAAACATCGCGAAAGATTAACCTGGCAACCCAGCGTCACAGGCCAGAACACATGAATCCTCAACAACACCGCAGTGCTAACCTAAAATCTGGCAAGAAAACGTAAGTTGGATGCACAGACGGACTAAGGATACATAATACTGTCTTCTGGGACGTGACACCGTGTCGTTTGGTAGATAAAAGTTTCGGATAATGTCCTTCATCTCCAGGTTAGGAGAGCCTTAACAGCAGGTTCCCACCCTAACGTGCCAAATAATGGTGTTACGGTCCAGCAGACACTCACTGCCCCGACAGCCTCAAATCTCAACACTTGCGCACTGCCTCATTACATCGGTAAACGTTCCATGTTCCTCACGTGCAGCTGGCAGCTACTAAGCTGGTAACCGACTTATTTGCGCTAACAAAACCCAAAGTTGACACCACGCTTTTGCTAATATCTAAGCCAGTTTCATCCCAACTACCCTTCCACAACACATTCCTCGTAAGTTCTCTACTAATTACATCCTCCACTTTAATGTAAACCCTTTATGCAAAGAGAAATCTTTTAGGTGTGGAGCTCCATATTGAATTGAAATGAATTGAATTCATTTACGTTCCGTAGATCCAAGTACCGGTTGACACCGTAGGATATGGCACAAGTCAAGTACAAGTACGTAATATCTGTACAGTATGGTTTTACTTGAAAATTAATAAGATTATAACACTCAATATTAATATTACCATAATAATTGGATACGTAAGTCAAGTCTAAAGATAAAATGATCCAGTAACATGCTTGAGAATACACTTCAGCTTAGAACAGATACTAGATACTGTTTATTTACATTGAAATATTCATCTATGGAGCAGAAGGAGTGAGAACGTAAGTAATTTTTCAGTGCTGCTTTAAATTGCTTGCTATTATCAGTTAATTTCTGAAGACTTTGAGGGAGGTTATTGAACACTTTGATGCCGAAGGAGCGAACTCCTTTTTGATACAGAGACAGATTTGATGAATGTTGGTGGAAGTTGAGTTTTTGCCCAGTATTTATGTTATGGATGTCAGAATTTAAATTGATCATACTTCTGTTGTCCACGACAAACAACAGGAGTGAGAGTATGTACTGTGAGTGAAATGGTAGTATTTTTAAATTATTTAAATAAATCTCTGCAAGAGTCTCTATTCTTGCTTCCTGTGATAATTCTAAATGCCCTCTTTTCTATTTTGAAAATTTTAGTGTTATCTGTAGAGTTTCCCCAGAATATTATTCCGTATGACATAGCGGAGTAGGCATAGTAAACCATTTTCAGTATTTCCTGAGACACGCAGCGTTTAACAGATCTGAGCGCATAACAAGCTGCACTTAGCGTGTGTAGTACGTGCTCAATATGTAAGTTCCAAGCCGGTGTGCTGTATACATGTTAGAATACCAACGTGTTAGAGGAACGTGCTGTGCCGCTCTTATACCGTGAGGATGGACGCAAGAGCTTCCTCCAAAACGTTGTTCCATATCTACCAAAATATACGAAGTCATACTTTAGAAGATCGCAGTCGTAACAGTCGTAGCAATTAGAAAATAAAATCTCACACATTCTTCATGCATTTATTTTTTCTACGGGACGTACTACGAATTTGACCTATCTTATCTCTTCTGACCTAATCGCTTTAAGATTTGGTACGCGAAGATACACAAAGTATTCAACTAACTACATTATCATCATCATCATCATCTCCTGTATGCAGGGTATTCACACTTATATACCTGAAACAAACCATGTTTCTAGGGTACGCAGTGTCGCAGCTACTCTGCGCTTACTGTTAATGGTGCATATAACGCAGTCTTCACTATTAAACTCTTTTGTGCTTCTACATTAGCACTTTCCTCAGCGTATGTGCACTGTGCCCAATATAGCTGTTTTCTGCAGTTCCTTGATATCGTGCTTTCCTGGTACGCTGCTCAAGTATTTTCTGAAGGATTTTGAAATGGTTCCAGTTGCTCCTGTTATTACTGGTGTCATCTTTGTTTTTACAGTCCACATGAGCTGTATTTCTGTTATTAGGTTATTATTATTATTATTATTATTATTATCATCATCATCATCATCATTACTTTTGAGACAGTGTTATGGACATACCTAGAAACTGAATTAGACTTCGAAACATAGTTTAAGAGAGTGATTTAGTTATAACCTTAAATATATTTTGTTAGTTGCTTTATGTTGCACCTTGTGTTTGTGTAATTATTATGTGCTAGCTCTGTAACTGGCCATTGTGCTGTTCAACTAGAAATTTAATAAATGATAATTGAATTGAATTATTATGCTCGCTGATGGCCAGTCCTTACGGTATTTAGGCCTTATATACCTTGTCTGATGTCGCACTTATCTCGCATTCTAATGAAAGCTTAATTAGTTTAATATAACATTTCAGGGTGATACAGTGAGGAATCCAGAAAGTTAGAATCCGCTTCGTGATAATACTCACTGACACGTTCATCAACATATCCAAAAGGCTGCTGCATAAATACCAAGATCACCACGCGGCGTTGTTATCACCAAGTCACTCACTTCCTAATTTGTAAATAAAGATCGGTATCAACTTCGCCGCTGATTTTAACTCCCCATTTATTTTCCCCTTCCACTATTTTTATCTTCAACCTGATTGGGTCAACTAGACAATGACGCAATATTGGCCGTGAACATTTGTGCATGATGAAACCAAAACGAAGAAGGTAAGAAGGTATGTGTAGGTAACGCTAAAGAATGCATAGATGGACGAAAGCACATGAAAAACAAAATGGCGACGTCACAACGTTTCACTGACGTAAGCAGGTTCTCAGACTCCAAAGTCGGCCACCGCGAACATACACAGCTCCGCCCAATCAATGCTAGGGTAGTACCTTAACCCTTTAATATCTACTACCCGCTTTATCTGTTAAAAACTTTACATTGTCTACACGGTGTGTTCATATGTTTGGTATCGTTGCGATAAACAGTAATTATTTCTTTATGTGATATTAAAATGCTGATCTTTGTAATGGAGACGCAGTAGGTTTCCTGTGATTCACGAACTAAATCTTTATATACTATTTACATGAGCCCCACTTGTTACTCTTCAGGCATTCGAAACCTGGACTGCTGGGTAGAAGTCAGTAATCATCCTGGGTGTCGTGCGACCGCCCAACTCCATCCATATTCTGTGTCGTCGAGCAAATACTTTATAATCCGGAATAGAAGAGGAGTTTTTTACGGAAGTAGTCGACCAGGAAAGGAGGAATCGCGTTATAAGCGAGTCACTACGTCACTTCCCATTAACTCTCCAGTTCCCACTGTCACCTGTAGGTGACACATATTTGAAGCACTTACGAACAAAAACCTATGGAATAATTCATTACGTTTTTGTACAGCACTCTTCCTTCATTTTTGCCTTAACGATCTGTTGTTGTCTCACTTAAAGTTCTACTTAGCGGAGGAAGGAGGAAATAACTATTCAAGATAGTGCAACGTTCTCTTGTCACTATTTCCGCTTCGTCGAATTCAATTCAGAAAAAATGATATGAAAAAGTAACTGAAATTAAACACTTCCCGCACGGTCTCACAGTTGAAACGTTCGGCAATATGCTGATGACATAATTTAGGAGCAGATGACCTTGATATATAGATATATCATTAAGCAATTTCGTGGTGTCACCTACAGGTGACACTGGGAAATAAAGGTGACACTGGAAAATACAGGTTACATTTCACACTTCTTGATGAATTATTTTTCCGTATTGTAGATGTGTGTTTATTTTTGTTAAACAGTGTTGATATCTTTTCTCCTCTAGCCATTAATCTGGAAGTTCACGAAATAATGGAGATTTTGAATAAACCTGATGACGACGGTGACCTAACTGTGATTCTGCCTGAAGATGGGGAGCAGACTGATGGAGAGAGTAGAGATGATGTGCACAGCGATATGAACCGTCTCCCTCCGCACGTACTGAGGGCAAATGTAGAGGTGCACTTGACATCACAGTTTTATGATTTAGACGATCCATATGAGGAAGACACCAGTACCCCCAAATTAAATGAGGAACGTGACTCCATTCTTCCGTCTTGCAAGAAGAGACCAAAAACTGTAGCTAGCAAACCAAAGAAATTGTAAGATCTTAAAAATGCTCTACAGACGGGTCTAGAAGAGAAGACGCATATGGAGTACTGACGAAAGACCCTTGCAAAGCACACCATCACTGAAAAAAGAGAAATGAGACACGTACTTCAAAGAGCACAGGGATGTTTCGACGGTAAAGGGGCATGACAGCAGCTTTGTAATTGTACCTTCAAATTTCCATGGCTTTACTCCAGCGTGTAAAGTAGAGAGAAATGGTACAGCGTATGACAAGAGGACAAATATTCAAGTGGACTCTCCACCTGTTATCCAAAAATACAAAGAGTGTATGAGAGGTGTTGATCGGTTTGATGAAAATGCTGACCGTTTTCAAGTGGGTCCTAGAAGTAAGAAGTGGTGGTTTCAGATTTTTCCTTTTGGAATTGATACTGCCTGCCAAAATGCATGGCATTTAGTGAAAAATTCAGAAGCCGGTAAGGATTTCGCCTAGTGACTATTTCAAAGTGCAATTGTCGAGAGTATTGCGGCCTTTGCGGGTAGCGTCCAAAGAAAGCAGTAATGCTCCAATGGGTACCCCAGTGGCCCCAGAAGTAATGCAAGATCCGCAGCAGAATGCAGGAGCGTACTGCTCCGAAACTAGGTGCCGATTGTGCCTTCAAAGGAAGTGGGTAGAGTGTCAAAAGCGCCAGGCGGGTCTGCACATACTTTGCTGGTATAAGTGTCATACCCAGAAATGAGACAAACACAAGGAAAAAGCAAGTAAAGGTAACGATGTAAAGATGCATATAATAAATCTCTCAAGTCAACAGATATGTTTCTATGCCTTGTCCTGCGACACTGGGTTCATTACCCAGTAAATACTGGATCATAAGTTAAGTGCAATTCTTATTCCCAGTGTCACCTACAGGTGACACCCTTCTACTGTCCATACTACATGGAACTTTTAACAAAATCCTTTTGCATTCACAAGTGTGGCAGCCATACACAACAAATGACACAGAATGATCGGAAAGCAAATAATAGTTGAACAATTGGAATTGGAGGGTTAAACAGTGACTAAAAAGGCAGCGATTTTTTTCTCAATCAGTATTCCAGTGAAAATCTTTGGTATTATTTTCAGTGTAAACGTCATTAATGTTTTTATTCCAATTGATAATTCTTTTTTGAGGTTTACCTCTGCATACCCCACTGGGAAAGAGGGAGTCGCAATATTTTTGGAGTCGCAATATATGCGGGCTTACACGGTAGTGTGTTACACAAATTCCACTTTGCGCTTCATGGCCCTTATGCATCTCTCCTATTATTAATACTAAAAGTACGACCGACTACCGTAATGACCATTTTCAAATTTTTACTTAGCTGCGCACTCAACACTGACAGTTTCAAACCATGTTACCTTGTGTCAAACTTACTTCACAAGAAAGAAGAGCGGGCACTAAGAGGAAAACTTCAGAACCGAATATTATATATCCATAAAACTGGTGCTGTCTGGGACGCGACATCATGCGATATGGCAGTTATGTACCGAATTTCCAGAAAAAAAATCTTCTGCTTCCTTCTGTAGGGTACTCGCATTTGCTATCACGGTTATTGTCATGGCTTATGGGTTCTTTGCTTTCAACCATCCCAACCACCCGTCGAAGGGCTTACGACCAGATGTTAGTGTGCAGCAGTGCAGGCACTGGCCTGTAGTTCGTCTTGGAGGCTTGCTATCGTAAAAGAGCGGTCAGTCGTGTCGTGGAGGCCCAAAATCTGCAGCACATTCAAAGGTGTCTATCATTCATGACGAGGCTGTTGCCAGCTGTCATGGTGACAGCTAAACGGGCGTCTCCCATTGCTGCTGTCTTCAGAACCGCCAAGATCTCCTGCACGGTAAGGACGAGACGGTTTAAGTCACCTTCGGTGACAATGTTTCTGGGTGTTGGTTGCGATGTGGCCAGTATCTTCTTGTGAGTTAGGCTGCGTTTGTTTTTGGCGAAGGATACTGCGTAAGTCCTTCCTGGCAACGTACTGTCTCCGTAATACATATACACTGGAAAGGCATTAGAATATATGAAGAAAAGATTACTTTTACGCGACTTTCGCCTTTCTCAAGGCACTAATTGCGAACGTAATTGTCTTCTAGCATCCGAAGCAGTGTACTCTGCGATACAAATATCAACATTCCTGAAGATAAATCCAGGAGGTCCTTCCAAAATTTAAGCAGCTCTGCCAGCCTGCATGACCTCGCACTACAAAAGGCCGTAATCCGATTACTTCATCATTGGTCCCTTCGACAGTGTAAATGTGTGTTACACAAATATGAGAAAGAAGTGCGAACGCTATTACCTTAACTAACTCCATGCAGAAGAACCCATGTTAGGAATCTAACAGTTTCCCAGCTAATAAAGAAAACACCCGCGTTTTATGGAAGCAAGCAAATCGCAGTGTTGAATGACTACAAATTTCAACAGATGATTCAAGATCCAACGAACCTGAGGAGTAGTGCACCTTGACTTGTTAACACGTGTAGTGCAAGTGAAAATCCTACTGTAAATATTGTAAACAATGTTTGATATTGCCATGTGTATTCCATGTTTTCGCTCTTTACGACCAAATATTTGCTTAGAGGTGGGCACTTACGTTTGCATGTAACTACGAACTCAAACCATGTACTTATTTACTAATTAGCTACTGCATTTGTGCGAGATTTGAAGCTCTCATCGTCGTGTTAAGAACCAACCCTTCCAGAATATTATGCCATATAGGCTGGAAAAGAGTTACTGACGTTTCGGAGTAGCCCCTACCTGCATCATCGGGTCTAGCTGTCCAAGAAGACAGGACTTCCTGTGGATAACATCGTTTGTGTCATCTATACTCCTACGGGGCTACATCTCACGTAAATCGGAATTCACTATATTTTTCTTCAGCTATTCCTACCACGCATTCAAAACTGAAATATTCAAGTGTCGGAAATGATGTAGTTTTGTGGACAGTTACCAACTTCTAGGCGCAATCCACTGTCTGTGTCTCTTATACCTTAAGGATGAAGCGAGAGAAGTCCATTCGAAACCTTAAAAATACCTACCAAGCGACAAGCTGTCACATCCAACAAGATATTTAATGCACTAACCTCAACTCTTACACTCAAGATCTAAATTTTAACAAAAGAAAGTGTCTTTAAACAAAGGAATAATAAGAATAAAAATAGGCACACAAAAGACAGGAGATATCCGCAAGTCACGAAGTGTCTGTACGTAGAGATAATGCAAGATGTCAATGCACGAGGTGTTACGTTGTCCGTAAGGAGGCCGAATCGTCAGTAAATGAAATGGACCAACATTGGCACAGGCCTGCGTGCTGCTCTTCATTGAAACACTGTGACACTTTGCAGTTATGTAGCTGTGCTCTCACTGTCTCAGACTGTAAAATGTTTGGTGAATAATCTATTCAAAACAATCTGGAAGGTAATCATCGAGGCCTTGTTTTAAGTATACCCAGTCATTAGCATGGATAGAATGAACAAAACAACGGAAAGTTTAACTCAGTACAGCAGCTCACCTCTCAAAGGAAAATCAGAAGCTTTGCCACTTGAGACTATTCATATGTCTCTAGGGAACGGATCTTGCCGTTGATCCGTTTGGGTCTGCAGCTAAGGCTGGCACTGCCGCACACAGCGCGTCTGTAGGCTCTTATTATACCTTCAAGGAATTTCTGTACCAATTTCTTTGAAGCCAATAACTAGCTGAAAAATAAACAAAAATTCAATTCCTACCTTACAGAAAACACGTTTACTCGCGGTTACAAAAACTGGTCTCTTTATCGTTATCAGGATATTAAATGCTGTTTATTGTGAGGGTTATGCGAAAGACTGCGTGGATAAAATGCCAATTTCTTATGTTACAGCAGGTGGTAAATATACTTACCAGTGTGCTTTAAAGTTTAAATAAGAAACATTTGTTGTGGTCTGTAAGAAATAAATTCAGTTCCTTCTTCCTCATTTGTCTTTTTCAGGTATCGGCTGATTGCGACATTCTCTTGTATTTACAGTGTTAAAATGACATTATGATGCAACATTTTTCCAGTTGGACCTACCTTTGTTTCAATTGTCAACAACGCTTATTGTGTACTCTCTCCCCGTCTGTTCATCACGTCTCTATCTTACACATGACAGAGAGCGACAAACTGCTTTTGCTTGCAGAGTAAACTAAAAGCTACAGTGTGACCTGTCCTTAATTAAGTACTAAGCCATGAAAACCTAAGGTGGATTTAAGCTGTCGTTCCACACATTCCTATGCTTGGCACTAGATGAACATGAACTGTGCCTTTCACTCCCCCAGC
Source organism: Coptotermes formosanus (assembly GCA_013340265.1). Taxonomy (NCBI): domain Eukaryota; kingdom Metazoa; phylum Arthropoda; class Insecta; order Blattodea; family Rhinotermitidae; genus Coptotermes; species Coptotermes formosanus. The sequence continues at coordinate 1,001,574 of BLKM01000354.1, read as the reverse complement.
TCTTTATCCGCCGTGTCAATTGGATAGGAGGTTGGATGAGCCGCAGGGTTGGTCTGGAAGTTGTGGAAAACAGAGAGTTCTATTTTCCTTGCGGAAAATCGGCACCAGACAGAAAATACCAGCAACCACAGGTCTTCAATTGGTTCCACGCGTACAAAAACAACAACCTTTTTTTTGGAGATACGAAAGTAAGATAAAGGAGAATGGATGTTTTAAAATAGAGAATAAGGAGATAATTTACGCGAAGTATTTACGATAATGACGTTAGAATTTTGGGCTCTGTCGCATTCAAACGTCGGACAAGAACACAGTTCTCTTCCTTTTAATATTATAAATATATTGGACCTTTCCTGATAGCAAGAATTCGCGGTCAGACCAACCATATCTTGATAGATAAGAGATGGCATTCGAGTGTACATAATGTCGACACTTCGGAGGACGTCTTTACCTATACTGAACACTAATTGGTGGTTACAAAAGTTAGAGGTAGACTGTCAGGAAGTAAACGAATAGAAAGCTGGACAACCGTAGGAGGTCGGAATCATAACCAGGTTAGCAACTTTGGAGAAATTTGAAAGTATGACTACGGCTTTAGAAAATATTAAAGACAAGAGCCATATATTAGTTATAGATCACTATCAACGGACGCACCATATGCTGCTATTTTATCAGGAACATTCACAGCTTTTAGATCAAGGAAATCAGGCTAAACTGTGGTAGTTACAGCATTCGAGCCATATTAATAGAGATATTCTGAACAATGCAAGACCTGAATAAAGTAGATATTTTAATCATAAGAAAGGTAATATTTTTAAGGAAAATGTAATGAACTTGAAGGAGAATGAGGATATGAACATTGGAGATGTCTATAGAGGCATAAATCATCTTAGAAGGGTTACCAACCTAGAACTTACTTTGTAAAGAGTGACAACACTGAGATGCTTGCAGATTCTCACAGCTTTATAAGCGCGCAGCTGAAAGAACTGCCTTTGCCAATTATTGAATGTACATTAAGTTAACGGCGTTGTGCACATCGAAATGTATTGAGCTGAGTCATTAGTATCTGAGATAATTGGTGTCTTTGAGAGTGGGATGGCTACGTTCTGACCTCCACAAAAGCAAATATTTGTTTTGGATAAGGAAGAACTTCCTTAACAGTTGAAGGAGACAGTTACTGTACTTATTTTAATAAATAAGTGTTCAGTATTACAGGTAATTGGCCAATCCCAGTGGCCGCGTTGTCGAAGGCGTGGGTCTGGGGCTGCTCGCTTGTTGGGATTGTGGGCTCGAAACCCGCCGGGAGCATGGATGTATGTCTCTTGTGGATGTTGCGAGTTGTCAACTAAACGTCTCTGGATCGGGCTGATCACTAGTCCAGAGGAGTACTACTGAGCATGGTGTGTCTAACTTGGTGTGATCGTAAAGCTTCGTTAATGAGGAAGGTCTGGTCCACTAGAGGCTGTTCAGCTGAGGAAAGTGCAGTAGGCGTTTAGAATAACGGATCATGGAGGAAAGACGAAAACAGTGTTGGTGAAGAAACCTGAAGTAAAGAAACAATTTGGAGGACTTAGGTGCAGATAATATAACAATATTAAAATGGATCTTAAAGAAGTATGGGATGTTGTGGATTGGATAGAATGTTCTCAAGAGGTAGGGAGTGGCCATCTGTTTTGAACAATCGGATTCTATAAAATGAGATGAATTTCTTGACTAGCTGAAAAACTATAAGCCTTTGAAGAAGTAGGGGAGACCGGGTTTAGTTGGCTACACGGGTAGGTTGGCACAATGTTAATATCTCGCCTCTCCTTTGTAAGAGCGCAGCACCTGTGGGGCAGTATGAAGAGCTACATCTTTCATTGGAGGGAAGTTAGTTGGCAATGTGCTGACAGCTGTATCGGAAGCAAAATTTCATTGTACGTGTTTTGCACAACGCCGAGTAATTTTACAACAGTTTGGTAAATACGTATTATTGAGAAGGCTGCTAGGGATTTATCTGAACTAAAAGTGTGTAGTTACGTAGTATACATGTGGCAATATGACTGAGAAATAACAGCGTTCCTTGTGCATTTAATCTCAGAGGAAACTAACCTCAAAGCTGAAAGTTCGTGTTGGGTCTAGTTGGCACATTTGCTATGGGGCAAGTTGTTCCAGCTTACCCCGCGGTCAACAGTGCGGTATTCTGTACGCTTCTTATTACTTTCATCATTTCAATTTTGTTTAAGGAAATACAATTATGCCAAGATTGTGCAAAAGGAAATCTGAAATGCAAACATTGCCCCAGATACAGCTCTTCGAGCCGTTAGGGCAGCCAGAATAGAAAATAGGTCTATTAGAAGTTAGCAAGAGATTTTGGAATCCCGTTTTTCTCTCCGACGAGTTATTGCAGCAGAGCTTTTGAGGATACACGAGGAATTTCACAGAATCCGACCTTCAGTGTTGAGTACAAGAAAACTCGCCAGTTGAGTTCACGTGTGTTTCTGCTGTATGGTATAAGTGAACAGGGAAATAAACCAAAAGTGCTCCGTAGTTTTATTTTTGATAAATGGGTCACTACATAAAGTAAAACGTTCTTATATCTTTCACCATATTTCTCATTAATTTTTAAAAACAGGATAAGTGTAATTTCTGCGCGCTTGTTCACTGATGGTGATTAAGAAATCTCAGAGAAATCATTTTAAATGGCATCAGACATCTACTATGGCTTGTCTGCAAGGGAGGTGAGAAAGTTTTCATTTCAGTACGCAATGGCTTTAAATATAAATATCCTCGAGGGTTGGAGGGATACAAAAATGGCAGGCATAGAATGGTTTGCAAAGTTCTTGAAAAGGCATAAGACTGATTCGCTGCGCAAACCTGAGGCAACAGGCATCAGCAGAGCTTAGCAAGGCTGATGTTAATGCTTTTCTCTTATAAACCTGAAAGAAGTGTTTGGTCGTCTGCGGCTTGGTTCGGGCGACATATAGAACATGGACGAAATGGGTATAAAGTCGGTGCAGATATATGACAGAGTTATTGCGCGCCGTGGTTGCAAATACATAGAGACACTGATGTCCGCTGAATCTGGAAAATTAGCAACTTCAGCCCTGGACGTTTCAGCGGCAGGAAACAGAGTGCCGCCATGTTCTATTTTCCCTAGGGTGAAATTTTGTGCCCATTTCTTGGATGGTGTTCCTGCAGAGATTCAAGGTGATGGTAATCGTCCTGGATGGATGAAGGCGGAATAATTCGTGAAGTCTGTGAAACATTTTTTCCCCATGTGAAACCTTCAAGAGAACGACCAGTAATTCTCCTTTGGAGAGTAATGATTCGCATTTGTCAGTTGTTGCACTCGATTGCTGTAAGGAAGACGGCGTGACAGTTCTCTCCTTCCCACCTCATTTTAGTCACAAGCTGCAGCCCCTTGATAGGAGTGTCTGTGGGCCACTAAACCTATGTCAGTGGTGCATGTGAAGCATGGATCACAAACCACGCAGGAAAAACGATGACGATTTGCGATTGGCCTGGAATTATCAACATGTCTGTCAACTTTACAGCTACTCCTGCAAATATCAAGGCTGGATACCTGGCCACTGGAATTTTTCCCTACAACGGAGATACCTTTGTTGATGAGGAGTTTTTGTCCTCCTCTGGACCAGCTCCAGCCACAGACACTGCAGCATCGAGCTGCAGCAACGGAAACATTAAACACGATGAGTCTGCAGGACCAGACCCTTCAAGAATTCATTTTCCCGAAGCAGGTCCTTCCAAAAGAAAACATGTCAAAACAAATCCTTCCTCAAGCATGTGCTTGACTCCTGAACATGTCCGTCCTTTTCCTAAAAGTAAACGCTAGTAGAAAGAAAAGATGTATAGCAATCCTGACTGATACGCCGGTGAAAGCTACCTTCCGAGATACGCAGAAATTCAGACAAGTGACAAAAGGAAAAAGAACATCAGAAGCGAAGCAAGAGGCCCCTTTTGATAACCCTGAAAGAGATTCTAAGAAGAAGAGGAAAATAGTGAGGAAATTTCAGACAGACTGCTCAGACAAAAATGGTGGGGAAATATTTTGTTTGGTTTGCATGGACATATACTCAAATAGTGTAGCGGGGGAAATATGGGTTCAATGCACCCAGTGCCAAATGTGGGCCCATGAAAAGTGAACTTCTGGCGTTTCTTGGGGATATATTTGTCCCAACTGCGAGTCGGATGTACCAGATGAAAATTTCTGAACTTTTGTGGATATATATATATATATATCAGTACCGCTTTTCATTTTCCATTGTAATTTGTAATGTTTGTCCTTAGTTTTGTATGGACTGTAAATCAGTTTCATTATCTTGTTAACAGTTAAATATTTTAGCGTCATTCATGCTTCCCTGGAATATTTTTGACAATAATAATAAATCAGGCTCTACTATGTGCCAACCTACCCCATCATATGTGCCAACCTACCCCATATATGGGGCAAGTTGGCACACGTGCAGAGGTTAGAAGAAGTTCATTTTTCTGGGAATAGTTATTGATATAACTTCTTCATTATATTTTCGTGCATAGTCTAAGAATGACACGTGCCACCATTACCATTTTCTTTTTTGTATCATTTATATGAAAATTGTAAAAAATAAAGAAGTGAAAAGTGTGCCAAGTAAACCCGGTCTCCCCTACTCTCCATTCTGGAGTTACGTACTTTGATATATATCTAGCCATTTACTTTCGAAATGAGCGCACAAATGCAAATAGGCCTTTAGGTAAGATGTCCTTCATTTTGTTCGATTATTAACCAAAATGTAAAAGATTTTACAAAACCTTAACAAATTGCCCAATTCCAGACTTCACGAAAATTCATTCAGCTTGTCTACAGTTGTTACATGTATATTCCTACAGACCCAATGACAGATGAAATCAGCAATTACAGTAGACGCTCCGCAACGATTAATGTCTCGCTGTACTCATGCCGTACGTTCAGCATCCATAGTTGCTGAACCGTTGTGCAAATTTTGCTTAGAAGTTATTGTATGCGATTCAAACCCTTACTTCCAAAATCTTCTTTAATTACACGAATAAATTTTATTCCCACTCTAATGCTTTCACCCACTATACAGAGTATATCAAATATGATTTTACGAAATTCAAGAGTGAGTTATTCACAAAAAGGAAAGAAAAAATTTCATATAAGTTTATGTCCGGAAACGTGTGGTTTTTGCGTTTAACTGAAAAATTACATTTAAAAATAAATACACTGGCTATGTAATATTTTACTTACAAGCGACATAATACATTTGCAGTACACTTTCCGGGTTCATAAACTGTTGAATTCTTATTGTTAATGAAGTCACAGTTCACAACAAGTGCTCAGAATGCTCTACACCCCAATCAGTGTACTCACGAACTCATCCGATCATTGACTGTCGCACCATTTCAAAAGTCCTGGGGGCGGTAGCGAGCGGTACAAGGGGCATGAAACAAATTTTGATGGCATTTTTTTTTCAAGTGGAGCTGAATACAGCTGGGTTTTTGAATGAACCCACAAATAAAAATCTGAAGGATTGAGTGAGGATAAACGTGGGTGTTGTACCTCAACAAGTGTTTGCTGTATACTGATATTAAACTCCTTTTTTTTTGTTTTGGTGTGGAGAACTCAATCCTGATGTTTGTCGAAGCATTTTAGGAACATCCTGTATACTGTACTACTCACAATGAAAGGAAGCATATTCATGGCGATTCTGTCAGCAAGTGAATTACGTACATTCGAAGTAACATTGTGGTGTAGCGCTGTGTCACTGCTGCTTCTTTGGGACAGAAGTGAGAAAGGTCAGGGTTGCTGGAATACGCTGACAAGCAATAACTTCTTGCTACAAAGAGACGATGGATGCAGCTCATTTCATTTGACACAATAAATCATAGTAACTCTGTTACTGGGACTTCTCACTTCAACCGCATATCTTTAAAAACACAACCTGATTTATATTTAAAACTTCAATTCGTACCGCGCAGTAAGTATACCCCATCTCGATTATAAAGCAAATCAGTTAATTCTATGCGGGTGAATAATTGTTGTCTGTTCTGAGATCAGTACAGAGCACACAAACAGCTCTATCGGCGTAACGTAGAATTTACGAGTGTGAAATCTGCTGGTACGTGAATTAGCCATTGGGATGTAGAAGGTTAAAGACGGCCGCGATTTAACGGGACACTAAGCCAGTTGGGCTTACGCAGTGGTTGAGGCACTGCGCTAGAAGCCGGAAGGTCGCGGTTTCCATTCCTAATGGGCTCATTAGGATTTTTCATTGACTTAATCCTTCCAGCCGCGCTGTGGTCCTGGGGTCGACTCAACCTCTAACAGAAATGAGTACTAAACGTATCTCCTGGGCTGTAAAGGCGGCCGGTGCGTACGCCTGACAAACTCGCCACGTTCATGTGCCGATTGTCTAGAAATCCAGGGAACCTCAATCTCCTAGAACCCGAAGGGCCTGTCCAGGCCAGTACAGGGATAGCTTTACCTTCACCTAAGCCAGTTACGTCTAACACTTTGAAGCATATTAATTACGTGACACCTGCCTGTCATTAATGAATTCTGTATTTTCTTCGGGAAGTGCATCTGTGTGCCGAATGATTGTAGTAAAAAACAATACTCTCTCTCTAAACGGCATTAACCCTTTAAAGACGAAACGTGTCTGCTTTATATAAGAACTCAGTGCGTACCGCGCTGTGAACACTCTCCACTTCGGTTACAAAAACCAGTCTCTTAATGTTTTATAAGGCAAACGTTGCTGTTTGTTCTGAGATCCGTACAAAACACATAAACGCAATGTGGGCACCACGTAGAATTTTTTAATGTTAAACCTGGTGGTACGTAAAGTTACCGCTAGGCTTTAAAAGGTTAATCGGTTCATATCTGCAAAGGAGATGCAGTTGTTTACGGTGGGATAAACAAACTGAAACTGTCTCTATGCTCTCTGTGAAAGCATGGAGGGGAGTAGATGTACAGCGCAAATCATTCTAAACCTCGGCACCATAGACAGCTAAATGGCAACTTAACGCCCCGTTAGGGCCTTGTTAACGCTGGAGAAAGAGTCTCTGGTAACAACTGAACTCTAGGCTGGGTGGGCCCCAGAAATGACGTCAACATTCTGGAAAAAGGGACAAATTTCTTGAAATCGTCTCTGTCAAGGATGTTACGCAGCGTAGATTGGCATTTATTTACAGATATTTCGAAAAACTTATCCGTCCCACACTCAATGCTCGAACACTCCAAGAAGAAATCCTTCTTAGACTGCTTGACCCTTGAAGAGGTGACAGATAGATTTTCCTGAACCTTCGGTAAATAAATACCAATCTACGCTGTGTAACGTCCTAGAAGGGCGAAGAAACCATTTATACCACGGCGGAAGCCTGAAATCAAGCAAACACATTTCTTACTCATTGCCAGAATCTAACACCGCGTCGGCCAGCCCATTGCCTGCTGAATAAGCTGTCCCGGCTCCTTACTGTGAATGAGACACTGAACATTATACGTCATATAGATAAATTACACTCTTCATACTTCCAGTCATTTCTCCTACCACTGATGCATGATTCTTCATCGGAAAAACGTTCACTCGCCTAAACTAACAAAACACGAAGAGATCACAAGTCAAGAATCCTGTCATTATGTAAATTCGTCTTTTTCACACCCGTCTCTTCCTTCTAAGGTACCTTGAATAAGTGTTAGTTCTTACTTTTTTTTGCGTGCGCACGCACGCACACACACACACGTGTTTAGCGAAAAGTAAAGTATCAGCAACAGGCCTTCTCAGGAATTCATTACTGTAGTTTGTCTTACGCAACAGTTACCGTGAAGCCGTACAGAAATGCGTCGATTCATAAACTCTAAGAAACCGATAAGGCTAACGAAACATTAAATACAACAAGAAACAAATGTTTGTTCACCAAAAAAAGAAATTATGCGGTAGTCCCGCCTGCTATAAGACAATTACGCGAAACGTTTAGTGGTGACAACGAGTAACAAGTGTGCGTGCGTGTGTAGTTGATGACGTTTATTAACGTTTGAGCAACAGGTTGCAGAAAGGTTTGAAACCGAGTCAATAGCTCGGTGATTCCTAACAATTTGCATCCTATGTTTTATTCTACCAAAAAGCATTATACGCAACTAAGTCTAAGAAATTCTTGAGCTTGTGAAATGTCTGTAGGTTTTACCTAAAATACTTGGAAAAATTCCATGAGTAAATTCCTCATACTGAAAAATGTTCATAGCAATGTACGTCCGCAAACAGTTTGCGAGGTACAGCACCCACATTTCCCCGATAAGAGTGCTACAGCATTTTATCTAAGGAGTCACTTAAAAAAAAGTTGTATTCAGCTACAATTGAACATGAAGGCATTTTTCGTGCCTGTCAAAAAGTGTATTAGACCAACTGCAAGAAAAATATTACGTAATAAGATACTTACTGTTGAATGTAATCTTTCAATTAACTCCAGAACCACTCATTTCTGTACATACCTCTGTACGAACTTTTTTCTTTGTTGTGGCGTGAAGAAAACGTTTTTTAAGTTCGTCCAAACATTTTAGATACACCTTGTACATAGACACCAATAATCAACATGGGGAATATGAGCGGCACAGATAATTAAATTCAAGTTCCTCTATAATATGTGCTTGTTTGTATGTGAGTTGTCTAAATAGGTATAAATAAAAGCGAACAAATGCAGCATCAGACGCCGAAGTAATACTGACCTAGTACTCGGCCAGATAAGCACACGATGCTTGCTGGAAAAACCATCAGGGTCAAAGTGTCGGTCACAAAATATGTAGATACACGTATTTTCTTTATTATGGTGGTGAAGGGCCCCGCAGCATAAGCTACGGGCGTACCGCAGCCTTAAGGCTTCTTGTGCAACCCTATGACGAAGATTATTATTTTTTGCTCTTTTCCTAGTAATGGAGCACCGGTGGAATGAAATTGACAGGGGAAAACGGAAGTACTCGGGGAAAAACCTGTCACAGTGCCACTTTGTCCACAACAAATCCCACATGGACTGACCTGGGATCGAACCAAATACACGAATTTACTGCTGAGCTGAACAGGCGTATACTAAGTGTTACAAAGACTTTTGTCCCCTACGTCTGCACACTAAGCAAAGTTTCTTTAATCGTTAGTAGGAAGCAAATGCACAGAACACTATGCGTAGGTTCATGCCATATCATCAGAATTCAGTACAGAATCACCATATACAAGGCACCTAATATAATTACACTCACGAAGAAACTGGAAAGCAGATTAAGTGCGGGGTGTGTCTCTAAAATTTCAGTACAGGATTTTCTGTGTTCTGCTGTCTAGAAAAGTGGCAACAAAGGAAATATATGTATAACGTGAAATTGTGACGCCTTTGTGTAAACATTTCTGCAGTAGAAACATAACAATGCATTCTCTGTGTGTTGTTGGGCTACACGTCACTGTCAAAAACATAAAAATATTGAGTATTTCACAACAAGGCTTTCATAGCCAATTTATGTTGCAGGCAACAATAAAACGTACTTAGGTCTTGACGTGAAGTGCCCGATATTCTTGTCCGATATTTACCACATCTGGATTTTCTCAACAGATACTCACAGAAATCCCCATTATTAAATTTCACGAATATCTGTCCAGTGGAATCCGCGCCAGTATATGAGGACAGACGGACAGGACGAAGCTAACAGACGCTTTGAGCGACTACGCAAGCGCGCCTAAAAACTACATTTTAAAAGAATGTAATTTTAAATTTGTTTCCTATCGGTGTGAAACTTGGTCTTTCACATTCAGAGACGAATATAGGCTGAGTGTACTAAGGAAGGTATTTTGGCTTAAGAGAGGGGAAGTAACAAGGGGCTGAATAAAATTGCACAACGTGGAGCTTCATGATTTGTACTCCTTGCCAAATATTATTCGGATGATCAAATTATGGAAGATCGGGTTCGTAGAAGGGGCAAGGTAGATGAGGTACAATTGTACGCATGGAACGTGCATAAAAGGTTTTTAGACATGGTAACAGAACATAGGGTTTCAGAAATGCGGGAAATCTCTTAGATGAGGGAAGCAATATACACTTCTCCATGCAGGTGAATGTTTTGTCTCCTACAACACGTCCCTGTAATTCACCTTTTTTAAACGTTTATAAACCTCACTGGTTACTTTATGTATTACGAACTTCAACATTCAGAAATTCATTTTCTCCACAGGGTACATTCCTGTGGTTTGAATGCAGGGCTGTGGGGTCGGAGTCGGAGTCAGAAGGAATTTTAGGTGCAGTCCCAGGCGGAGTTGGAAGGAATTTTTAAGTAGAATCGGAGTCGGTAAAAATGTACCGACTCCGACTCCGACCTCAATTTAAAGTCGTATCTAGATGCTCCAACTCCAGAGCCCTGACAGCTACAGTAACAATTAGACTTATATTTAAATATAGGTTATAAGCCAAAAAAGTAACCTGATGATTCACGTGGTGGCGATGAAATGACTTACGGGTTTACCCTTATTAATGCATATTGAGCTTCTATGAAGGAGTCGGAGTCGGAGTTTTAAAAATCGAGGAGTCGGAGCTTTTGTGTACCGACTCCACAGCCCTATTTGAATGGGTATCCCCAAAACAGCGATTCTTCCCTTAAACACCATTAACTGACGGGTTTTGTAACAGAGACAGATTGTGTTTACTGCGCCGTACAAGCTGAATCTTTAAACAGGCGAAAAATTCAGGTTAATTTTCGTGTTGGAAGGGTTAACTGGCACGTGAAAGTTGGCGCACAGCGAATAAAAAGCACTGAATTATTCGACTGCAATTAAATACCGGTCACAAAATAGAAAGGACCTGATATCCTAAATGTGTAGATATTACATAATAGCAACTGTTCGTCCGTTACCCTCTAATTCTCCAAAACGACGATTTGTTAAAAAACAAAACACCTTTATCTAAGAAGGACATCACCTTGCAAATTATTTGCTTTTCTTTTACGAATGAAGCACGGGTACTCAAAAATCTAATTTGAGCTGGTATGGACAATTTCATGCATGATCGGAGGAAAACCTTCACGCGTGGATGCCCTTCGCTGATACAGACACATAAAATGCTCTCAACTGTAGCGCCGTTGCTAGGATACGACACACTGTATACGGTATGCAGTCCAGTTCTATAAGACCTTGCTGCTAAGCATCTAATTAGAAAGACTAAATTTATATTACACCTGCAACCATGTGGATTATTTCTATGCTCGCTTGAGTCCGCTATTCTGACATATCCAGAGCCAGATTAATCCAGTTCTGATGAGATCTGCGCTCTTCTGGGGTGTAACGCAGCGTCGAGTGGTAATCCTTTACCGACGTTTCGGGACAACGTGTCGGTCCCATCTTCAAGGGTGAAGAAGTCCAAGAAGTTCTTGGACTTCTTGACCCTTGAAGATGGGACCGATACGCTGTCCCGAAACGTCGGTAAAGGATTACCACTCGACGCTGCGTTACACCCCAGAAGAGCGCAGATCTCATCAGAACTGGATTAATCTGGCTCTGGATATGTCAGAATAGCGGACTCAAGCGAGCATAGAAATAATCCACATGGTTGCAGGTGTAATATAAATTTAGTCTTTCTAATTAGATGCTTAGCAGCAAGGTCTTATAGAACTGGACTGCATACCGTATACAGTGTGTCGTATCCTAGCAACGGCGCTACAGTTGAGAGCATTTTATGTGTCTGTATCAGCGAAGGGCATCCACGCGTGAAGGTTTTCCTCCGATCATGCATGAAATTGTCCATACCAGCTCAAATTAGATTTTTGAGTACCCGTGCTTCATTCGTAAAAGAAAAGCAAATAATTTGCAAGGTGATGTCCTTCTTAGATAAAGGTGTTTTGTTTTTTAACAAATCGTCGTTTTGGAGAATTAGAGGGTAACGGACGAACAGTTGCTATTATGTAATATCTACACATTTAGGATATCAGGTCCTTTCTATTTTGTGACCGGTATTTAATTGCAGTCGAATAATTCAGTGCTTTTTATTCGCTGTGCGCCAACTTTCACGTGCCAGTTAACCCTTCCAACACGAAAATTAACCTGAATTTTTCGCCTGTTTAAAGATTCAGCTTGTACGGCGCAGTAAACACAATCTGTCTCTGTTACAAAACCCGTCAGTTAATGGTGTTTAAGGGAAGAATCGCTGTTTTGGGGATACCCATTCAAATAGGGCTGTGGAGTCGGTACACAAAAGCTCCGACTCCTCGATTTTTAAAACTCCGACTCCGACTCCTTCATAGAAGCTCAATATGCATTAATAAGGGTAAACCCGTAAGTCATTTCATCGCCACCACGTGAATCATCAGGTTACTTTTTTGGCTTATAACCTATATTTAAATATAAGTCTAATTGTTACTGTAGCTGTCAGGGCTCTGGAGTTGGAGCATCTAGATACGACTTTAAATTGAGGTCGGAGTCGGAGTCGGTACATTTTTACCG
>BLKM01000354.1:921464-983964 GCA_013340265.1 Coptotermes formosanus | reverse complement strand
CACAGAATGCCTGATTCTTTTATACACACTGAATAATTTAAATGTCAAAGCAGCCTTCCTGTCCAGTGCCTGAACATCTGAAGTGCAGTGACAAACGTACAGCCAATCGCACTTCAGTTGACTAAAGATACTTACTCCACACATTAACTCAAAATGAATGCGACTGTTAGTTTATCATCCCATCAAACTAAAGGCACCTTTTATGAGCTTCAGACAGCGTTGTTACGTAATTTCGAAAGAAATAAAAGGCTACTTTCACGTTTAATTTATAGCCTTCCTTTTGCAACCTGTTTGTGCTGCAGCATCTCCTGCATACAGGTTCAGATGATGACACGGTGCGTGTGTACTGACGGCTGGAGTACTGAGCTTTGGGCTAGGGGGACGCCCGGATGCGCGGTCAAAGACTAATTAATAATACTTAAAGAGTGAAAGGTGAAAGCAATAAGTGCCAGGAAGTGCATCGTAGTCCTTAGCATTTTTTTCTGAAAGAAACCGCCCAAATTCCAAGACTGGCAAACTGACGTAAGATGAGAACTGGTTGTTGACAGTTTCGAACAGATGCTTGAACTGACTGAAATGAGTTGTGTAGGTCAGGACAAGAGAGCGCTTCTTCGTACCACACACGTTTAAACACGATAGAAATGTGACACTCTATCCTCCTATCCAAACGTTCCTCGGTCTCCTTGCAGATCTTGCTGTAATCTGCTCTGGACACAGCTCGCTCTGTCTACAGTCCTGCAGTAGAATTTGTATTGATACCACGTTATGGGTGCTGCCGATTTCTGGTCGCAGAACCACATGCAAGCGTTACGTTTCGCGTAGCTCTAGACACACACATAATATCTTTGAATCCTGAAGTTCATCCAAATAACACCGAAACACTCATTTCGTACATCAGAACAAATCATTGCATCTCCATTACAAAGAGTAGTCGGTTAACGTTGTTTAGGCGTATAATTGTAATTTATTTTGAGAAGAACAAGAAACAAATAAACAATCTGTGTTCAAAATTCAGAGTTTTTAAACTTAAAAGGGCATGTGATATAGACTGCCTACCGTGTACTAAAGTGCCAGTAATACCGCGTTGTAAAGGAGTACGTATACAGCGGCCTGCGTGTATTCAACAGTGTTTTGTGTATGTATAAGCTGCCTGGTAGGCGGTTTCAAGTTTTGAACCCCTATCCGCTTGTCAGTAGACTAGATGTACATGTTCACCAACAGAATTAGCCGGTTGATATAAGTGCTGTTGCCTAGAGCAAACAGGATGCAAATATCCGTCCGTGTCTGCCTGCATGTTTCATGTCCTGAACCGTTCAATCCAACGCAAACAGTTCGGTACAAGTCTCTGTAGATAACAAAGGTTATTACGTCACCCATATATCAATTAGATGTTAAGTACAGGCGTTAAGATCACAAAAGCCACAAATTTCTCCTCGCTTTAAAAAGTATTTGGTAATTAATAGATGCATAACAGTTCTCGTTACTTAACACTTATCTCATTACCTCCGTAACCGTTCAACTTAGATATTGGTACGCGCAGTTATAACGATGTAAGTTAACCTCAGGAACGTCCTCCAGAATTACTGCAGATTCCATCTGGCACCTGGGTGCCGTCTGACACCTCTACAGAAAGGTTAAGGCCAAGCGCTCTCTTGGCCCATCGAGGAACAAGCAAAAAACCAGGCAGTTTCTTAGGATAAACAAAAGAACAAGAAGCAGTAGAACACACCGCACTTTGATGGATATGCGAGAAGAATGCCAAGGCCTCGCCCTCCACAGCTAGTGCGATTTGCTGCGACTAGCTATTCTGTTATACCCCTATGACGATTTTGCTATTTTGACACCTGATTGTGAACTAGGTGCATCGGCATTTACTCAGTAAGAAAGAGTGCTGGGACAGCGTCCGGGCTGTCCCGCAACAATGAATCGGAGCAACCGAGATTCAGACCCGCAATAATGAACGCAACATTGAGTCAGAGTGAGTACTGGCATAACACAACGCCTCACGTTTCAAATAAAAGTAACCGGCAGCGCCAAAGCAGCCCCAAAGTAGCGCCAGCCTCTAGCGTGGTGCCATGTTGAAAGGCTGCCCACATATCAGAAGTGAAGTTCTGTGCACTCTGGCGTCCTTGAAGACAAGAATACTTGGAACGTACATCTCTAAATCAAACAAATTAGTCTGTGGTTTTCAACTGCACAGCAACGTCCTACACGTCATGAGGTCACGAGACCTTGTCTGCCAGTCCTTCAGAATTTCCTCGCAATTTGAAGCATTCTTTCGCGTTTCACACAATATGATACAACATACAGAAATGTTAATGGTCACGATGATAACAGGTAAGGTAAAGTTGTCTCTGCCCACGCCACGAAGGCATGTGAGAAGGAGGGGCGTAGAAGTACACCTTCACTCATTCTTAACATCGGCACTAAATGCAGGTGAGTGGTCAACTTCACGCTCCGGCCGCGTTATTCCATGGAAGGAACAACGGTACCAACTGAATAGGAGGCTGCGTGGGCCCCAAAGACGATCTCGACTTTTGGAAATAAGAAAAATCTCTTGCCCCTTCCGGGATCCGAACCCCGGATTCTCTGGTCCGCAGTTTAACCACTACACTGACTGCGCTAGCCCGGCTAATCTTATTATTGTCAGTATGTCTATGACATTTTCTATAATAATAATAATAATAATAATAATAATTCAAATTACTACAGTGCGTCATATTTGAGAATACTCAGATCTTAGTAGTAGCATTAATGTCTATTGTAGCAGTAATATACACAGCGGTATGAGCTGAAATACGAATTCAAGAAATGAAATTTTAAGCTTCTCACGACCGTGACCCTGAACGTTAGTCCTGGTGGACGGCTTGTAGTCAGACAGATATATACCTTCGAAATTCTAGCCGATACCTACACATTTAGTACTGAATGTGACAGTGAAATACGAGACTGTTTCGTTACTGCGTAAAATCTTCAGCTGCAGTGTACGTTGCTATCATTGTCCACGAAAATAACCACATCAGTGGCGAAGAACATCTACTCGTAATTTAATAGGAATTACGTCGTTAACAGACTACCGTTAAGTAGTGTATAATTACATGCTGAAACACGAGCAGATCACTTTGAATACACAACCCTTTTTGGCGTCATGTGAGCAAAGCGCGAACTAATCTTATGACACCATGTGATTTCACACGTGCCTAAACATGTTTTGGAATAATTTGTTTCATGTTCAGGATATAAACGTCTTCTACCGCGAAGATGGAGGCAGTATGCTTCTCCGAAACGTTGGTAGACACACACCAGTCTGCACGATATCATAACCTATAAGTCCACAGTATGAAGTGTTACCCCATGAAAATCTCAGACCTTAGGTTCCATGTATGCACTAATGTTTTAAATTTCAGATAAAGAATGACCTACGGACAATCTGACGAAGATGTCACTCTACGTAATCGCCAGGTAATAACGTAACAGACGGTCGACATACCATACTCTTCTGGCCGAGGCCATGTCCTACAACATTGGACATTCTGCAAGATGGATTGATCCCCAAGTGAGTGACTTATACCACCGGCCAAATCAGGCCTACTTATACCACCATAAGGACAGGCCCCAATTCACTTGTAAGATAACGCAAAAACAGGTCTATTTACATCACAGGCACTTCTTTCTTTCATAGTCCTTCCCTCTTCTACCTATTTGTTCACAGTACGTGTCGAGGGTTTTTTGTTATTTCATTTGATCACACTCAAGCACACACCATAGGCGGTAGGACTCCTCTGGACAAGGGATCGGCCCGTCGCAGAGACCTCTACCTGACAACACAAACACTGTACCAGACAAACATCCGTGCCCCCGGTGGGATTCGAACCCATGATCCCAGCAAGCGCTCGGCAGCAAACCTACGCCTTAGACCGCGCGGCCACTGGGACCGGCCATCACAGGCGCACCAGCCCTAATTCAGTTTTCATCTAATGCACGAAGGAGCTGATTTTGTCATCACACGTACGCTGGCCTCCATTAAATGTTCACGTAACGCAGGACATTCGTACGTATATGATCACAGGCACACTGGCCCCACTTCAATTTTCACCTAAAGCGCGACACTCCTACTTGTACGATCTTATGCACACTAGTCCCACTTCAATAATCATGTAACGCACGACATTCATACTTATATGATCACAGGCGCACTGGCCCCACTTCAATTTTCACCTAACGCACGACATTCCCACGTATATGATCACAGGCACATTGGCCCCACTTCAATTATCATCTAACGAACGACATTCCTACTTATATGATCTGATGCACTCTAGCCCCACTTCAGTTGTCATCTAATGCATGGCAGGTCTGCCCATGTCATCACACGTGCACTGGCCCCAATTGAATCGTCATCTAACGCACGACAGCCTACTTATATGATATTAAGCAAATCGGTCCCAATTCAGTTGTCATCGAAAGCACAACACAAATATTTTAACAAAACAAAGGTAAACAAAGAGGAGAGCAGTTTTCAAGTACTTAACCTTTTATCACGTTTAATAATACCGTACACGTTTAACTGCTGCTTCTAAGTTACGTGGTAGCAACTTACTGTGTCACAGTTCCCTCGAAGCGTAGAAAATGCAAAACGTGATGCTTGTGGCATAAGAACATTCCCACACGACTTCGCTGCAATACTGTAGGGTATCCAGTGCTTCCACCTTCCACTGTGTCCTAAACACAAAAGACGTCTCAGTGATTTTTAAGGGAAAATTATATTTGTTTGTACAAGCATATGCTTGTTGAAGAAGACGTACATATTATGCAATATGTTTGGGTAGACATAACACGGTGTTATCGACAGCCAATTTCCAATGCATTAACCAGGTTTCAGGAATTTTGCAGGTAGTAAGGGTTAGACGTGAGTTTTCTGTGGGAAAATACATGAATTGAATGCAGTGTAAATGCTAAGTGAAATTATAATTTTGAAAAATGTAGCAATACACCTTACTGAAGGGAGTGCTTTTGTTCTGTTCTGTCCCGTACGCAGAACATGACTGCGTGCAAAGTACACCCTACCCATTTGACCAGTTCCTTTTATTCTGTTTAGTGTTTTACCGTGGCAGAAATTTAACCCTTTAAGGACCTGTGGTTGCTTTGTATACCACCAATTTAGCATTAAAAAGTTCTACTTTCTGCGCACAGAATGTGTTTCTGTTACTTTTATGGACATCAGAACAACGATTATTTACCTTTATAAGCTTAAAAGACAGGTTTTTAGGCTTTCCTTACGAAATAAAAAAGAACGCTTTATGTGGAAACCACGCCCGTCCGTCTTTGGCATTGTATCAGTGACTAACAGTTCGTCAGATTTTCACGAAATTTGCAGTGGGAACTCTTGACAAAATATTTTCGACCATTTGTGAGTTTCTTAAAACTGGCGCAGCGACAGACATAATTTACAAAAGGGCGTAAATTAAATTTGCCCCGATTTTCTATATTTTTAATTTTACTCACATAAAATTCGGCATAGAAGATCTCCATCTAGTGACGTCGAGCAATTGTGAATTTCGTGAAAATTGGCGCAGTGAAAGACACACTGCACTCAAGGC
The DNA here is from genome assembly GCA_013340265.1 of Coptotermes formosanus. Taxonomy (NCBI): domain Eukaryota; kingdom Metazoa; phylum Arthropoda; class Insecta; order Blattodea; family Rhinotermitidae; genus Coptotermes; species Coptotermes formosanus. The sequence goes on along the minus strand of BLKM01000354.1, from coordinate 978,364 downwards.
CATAAATAAGTGTCAATCCCTACTTTCTAATCTCTACTTTCCATATTCATTGCCCTGTTTGGGTGAAATTCGACATAAGAAATTTAAATATAATGCTCTTGAAATCTGCGAGTTTCATGAAAACCTTCACATCGAAAACAATACTTCCATGATGGGCGTAAATGAAATTGCATTTACGCGTGTAGAAATGAAAATATAACAGTTTTAAAGCAAACAACGTCTTGGTAATTCCGTGTACTTCGTCGCGGCGTACACCATTTTCAGTCTCCTTGTAACGTTGAGACGTCGGGTGTTTACTGCGCGGTAGGGATTGGACCTTTAAATATAATTCAGTTTGATTTTCCTTTCTAAATCTTCAGCTAGCACTGTTAAGGTTAAGATTCATTAAGGCTTTGACTTGGGAAAGCTTGTACTCTGAATTTTAAATGTAACCAACCGGCCGAAATTGCTGTTGCCTTGAGTGGGCAATACCTAGGAGGATTAGGTGCGCAGGGAGGGGGGGGGGGAGCATGAGGCGCGTGTGAAAGTTGAGATTTATAAGTACAGGATTTTGCTTGAAAATCCTGAAGAAAAGTAAAGTGTGGTAAGTCTTGGCGGACACAGGAGGAAAATATCAAAATGGGCATTAAAACGCAGCGTGACAGGGCGCGGAATGGGTTAGTCTGGCACGGGACAGAAACAAGTGGTTGGCTTTTGTGAATACGGTAATGAACATTGGAATGATATGAAACAGGGAGATTTCTTGACAGCCTGAAGATTTATCAGCTTCTCAAAAAGGACTCTGCTCCATGGGGTTTGAAAGTTTGAAGGAAATCTCAAATTCCGCCTCTAATATTTAGGGAAAGTCTGTGCGTGTATATCAAACGTAGTGCATGAAACCTCTGGGTTAAGGCCGCCTTTTTCCTTGTTGCATTGTTTCTATTTCATAATCAGTTATTTTGTACGTTCTTCACATGTGCACAAAGAGTCCTGACCTCTTCTGAGGTTAACTAAAGAGAAATCTGTAATCTTTGTTCAGAATTTCCTTTTACTCTTGTACTCTTGTGTAATTTAAATCCCTCTTCTAAGCAACCCTAGAACGTATGGCAATTTAAAAAAACACCGTCAGTTGAACTAAACATTGTAGGTGTAACCATTTACCTATAATATAATTGAACAACGCCCGTAGCTCGGAGGTGCTTGGAGTTCCATGGATCGCCACCAGATTGCAGGAGACAGAACTATGAGAACGGAGTTCCACAGATGTTTACTGGATGTCAGGAGACGCAAATAAACAGGCCTATGAGAACGCTTTCGAATTTAATCACAAACACTGAATGTGGTAACAGTGCACGTTATTTATGCTGTTACGGTACTTGATATGTATATGGAGTCAAGCGCGAATGAAGGTAATACAACACCACCACGAAATTCCAGTGTTTTAAATGTGGCAATACTGGAATGCACAGCAGTTATATGCTGCGATTCATATACAGCTGCCCCTAACATAACACTACAGCATTTCAGTGTGACAACACTGTAGCATTTGATGCACTCATTCTAATATAACATGCCTAATGCTCTCATGCTATGTAACTGCACATACTGTAGCATTCCAGCGTGACGACACTGTAGCATTTGATGCACTCATTCTAATATAACATGCCTAATGCTCTCATGCTATATAACTGCACATACTGCAGCATTTCAGTGTCACAATATTGCAGCAATTTATGCACTCATTCTACGAGTAATATAACATGCCTAATGCTCTCATGCTATATAACTGCACATCTATATAAAAAAGCAGTAATGCAAAGGTATGTAACGCTTGGAGTTCCATGGGCCGCTGCCAGATGACAGGACAACTATGAGAACGTTCGAGGTTCACAGACCGCCACTAGATGTCAGGAGAGGTAAATACAGAGAACCGTGTTTTCTGCGCGGTACGATCTGAGCCTGTAATATGATTCGGGTTTTTATGTGTTTTGTATGTATCTCGGAATAAACCGCGGTTCTTTCCCCATACAGCACTAAATGACTGAATTTAAAATCCTGTCGGGGTGTGTTTACTGCAAGGTACGGACTGAGGCTGTAATATAATTCAGCTTTATTTACGTGTTTTTTATGGATCTGGGAACAAAAAACGATTACTTTCCTATGCAGCATTAATTGATCGGTTTTTAAAACCGAGACGGAGTGTGTTTACTGCGCTGTATGGACTGAGCCTGTACTCTTAATTCAGCTTTATTTACGTGTTTTGTATGGATCTCTCGGAACAAAAAACGATTACTTTCCTATGCAGCATTAATTGATCGGTGTTTAAAACCGAGACGGATTGTGTTTACTGCGTGGTACGGACTGAGCCTGCAATATATAATTCAGCGTAATCTCAGTCTTTAAATAGTTAATCACAAGGACATAATATAGCAAAGAAATATTCGTAAACAATGTTCTCTTTGGTGTAACTTATGATTTAAAGTTGTGCCATGGCTCAGGCGGTTAGCCGCCGGCCTCCCAGCGCGGAGGCTCGAGTTCGATCCCGGGCCAGTCCACGTGGGATTTGTGGTGGACAAAGTGACATTGGGACAGGGTTTCCCCGAGTATTTCGGTCTTCCCCTGTCAATTTCATTCCATCGATGATCCATTACCAGGAACATGACAACAACAATAATAATAAGTTTCTTCATACGGTTGCACAATAAGCCCTAAGGTTGCGTTGCGTCCGTAGCGTCTGCTGCGGGGTCCCTCTCCACAAAAAACTTAAAATCATGGTACGGGGTTTTATATTGCGTCTTTTCCTTCAAATGCTTCAACATTTTGCCTTCTGCAAGCAGTAAGCCCATCTTATATACACTGTAGCATTGTCAGTCTCTGTCACACTCCCACATTGAAGTTTCATGGACCGCCACCAAATGGCAGGAAAAGACAAGACATAGAATTTAGTTTGACGGATGCGTGGATGATATGTAACAGTCACGCCTTATTGACGTTGCCACGTTAACTAAGTAAAGGTTCGCCTGGCATTAATACGACAGTATAATATATATACATATATACACAGTGTTCGGGTTTTCACGATAACTGCGGGCACCACTACGAAATTATAACACACAGAAATTATAATACACATTCTTCAGGTTTCCACGGTAACTACTTAAATGTGCGTGCCTTGCCTGCCCGGATCGCGGGTTTTCCGCAGTAACTGCGTACATGAAGTGTTCCTTGCCCCCACGAGTCGCGAGGTTTCAAATGTAACTAAGTAAATGTGTGTGTCTTCCCTGCTCGGGCCGTGGGGTTTCCACAGTAACTGCGTACATGAAGTGTGCCTTGCCCCCACGGGTTGCTGGGATTCCACGGTAAATACTTAAATGTGTGTCCCTAGAATGCCCGGGTCGCCGGGCACCAGCATACTAGTAAAAATGAAATTTTGTTAGAAAATACGATACCTAATGAAATATAAATTTTATGTAATGCTGCGTTTCATGCAGTACAGACTGTCAGTGTGTGGGAGAAATATTTTCTATTAAACCAAGGGTATTCATTTGCGATAATTTAAAAAAGAATCTGTCGTAGAAAAATGTTGCTGAAAGTTCTGTAAGAAAATCCTGCATGGAAATCGCGGTCTAAATGAAAAATACAGAGAACAGTGGAAAACTTTCGAAGAACAAGTCAAGTGCGGGGGGGGGGGGAAGACGAAAATTCTTATTTTTCTCGAACGATGGATTGTTTACATTCAGTATAGACGTAAAGAACCAAATAAATACGCAGCTGTTCAGCAGATACACAAACAGCTCACGACGTTTGTGCGCACAAAATCAAAGTGCGGTGTTTTTCGAATAAACAAATCCTGAACTTTTCGTTAAATTACTCCCCCCCTCCCCCCGACACCACTGATCGTAGAATTAACTGAATAAAGAAAACACACTTTCATGGGGAGAATGAAATGTAGATTTTCGGAGAAAAATTCCTAATACTTTACGTCAAAAAGTTTCCATCGCCTTTCGAGAAATATTTTCAGAAGGTGCGAGACCTGCTTAAAAACTGGAAGTTAATATTTCAAGACTGTGTTACGAAATATGATAAGCTAAACAACAGGAGAGAAATTTGACTTCCTGGAGCAAGCATGATTTGCATAGGATAAAGTTCCGCCGACGGCTGTCATGCTGAGGAAGAGATCAGGAAGATACTTTGCATTGTAATATTATCTTTACATTTCTTACGTTGTGTGATTGTTCCTACTACAGTGGGTTGGCCACTTAATAAGGACGGACCATTGTCGTAGCCCCAAAAGTTAATGGGAGGAGATTCTGGAAGAAGAAGTCCCGTGGGAAAGCTAAGAGGTAAAAGGGAGAACGCTGTTTGGAGGGGTACCTTACACGTTCTCGAGATACGGAACTGGAAGGTGACACCAAGGAAGAGAGAAGTTTGGAGTAAGGAGATCGGGGAGGCCACCGTCCTGAAATGGGCCGAAGTGCTGTATACGAAAAAGCGTGATTTCTCCAAATCTGACAGCCACGTGACTGAGCTCAAAACAGAACACTTCCACTTCAAAAAACAACAGCCAGAAAACCTACAAAAGCCATTAATATTGGCAACGGCTTCCAGGAATCAAAGGTGCAGTGAGTGACAAACATTACAATGTCTCCGTCGGCTTACAGCTGTAGTCATGCAAGTTTAACAAGAAATAATGTCTGCAAGGGACAACAACACTTGTCCATATGCGGTGGTTCTCAAAGCAGGGAAATATTAAATCTAATGACGTGACAGAAAATAACCGCTTGAACTTCGACATCGGCTGTTACTTTGTATGATGAACATTTTTCGGAAGCTTAAAGGCTTTAACTTCGGCGAAGGATTGTGGCCTGCTCAGTGATCGAATGTAGTCTTGGAAGTAGGTTCCACCATTTCCGAAGGAAAATTCTGCCTCCATTTTCTGGGTACAATTTGCTTGCATAATGAATACAAGGCAGCATGCCCTTGTTAAATGTTGGTACGTACCTACCGTCATACATATTCTGAAAACTGACAAGATCATAATCACTTTTCATCCTTCATTGCCGACCTCGGTGCACTGTTGTGTGCATTTAACTCTTTAAAGACGGAACGCATCTGTTTTATATAAGGACTCAGTGCGTACCGCGCTGTAAACACTCTCCACTTCGGTTATAAAAATATCTCTTAACGTTTTATAAGGCAAAAGTTGCTGTTTGTTCTGAGATCCGTACAAAACATATAAACGCAATGTGGGCACCACGTAGAATTTTTTAATGTTAAACCTGGTCGTATGTAAAGTTACCGCTAGGCTTTAAAAGGTTAAGGGTACCATTAATATAAAGCCCCTCCATCCTGGGCAGTAGCTGGAATATAAACCCCAGCGTCATTGAAGGGTTAAACGTGTGGTTACAAGAGAACAATACAGCGCCCCAGGCTACCAATTACACAGCCATACCAAACAGACAAGGACTCAAGAACACATTAATATCTCGGCAAACATAAGGTCATGTCATGTGCGTTATTTGAATACACTGTCAACTGCTAAGTAAATAAATCATTGAAGCACTGGTGGAATTATAAGGACAGGGAAATACCGAAACGCTCGGAAGATAAACGTTACCCGTGCCCCTTTTCGACCACAAATCCCACATGGACAAATCTCTAACCAACCCCGCGCCTCCGCTGTGAGAGGCTGGCAACTAACCGTCTGAGACGTGGCAGGGTCCTTTTTGTGAGAATATCCCGCTTTGCACAGAAACTGAAGCCTCACCATCGGGTTCACAAAATAATGCCACTCGACCCCATGCTGATGCCAGACACAGAGCTGACTGTTGCCCACACACTCATAAGCCATTTCTGTAGTATCCAGTTTAACCCTTTAAGGCCCAGTGATTGCGTACCGCCAGTTTTTAATATTAAATATCCTACATTCTGCCCCTCCCCCCCCCCCCCCCACCCAGTACATTTATGTGTTTTTTACGGAGCTCACACACACACAGACTATTTCCCTGCACAATGTTTATTGAACGGTTTTTATAATCGAGACAAAGAGTGTTTACTGCGCGTTACGAAACGAACATTTAAACACAATTCAGACTAATCTTAGTTCCTAAAAGACTAAACTACATTAACAAATGCAAGTCAATGCATGTTATCTTCAAGTATAGTTCTGCTAGAAGAATTGTAGCATTTAATCCCTGTGTGTGTTTCCAATAAATATCATTTATATGCAGTTTATTTAGCTTTCACTACCCAGTCTCCCTATCCTTGTTGGACGCAATATTAAATATGCAGGAATCTTCTCCCGATGGAGTCATTTGGATACTTTCATTGACATAATCATTCCGGCCGCACTATGGCCCTGGACTCGACTCAGCCTCTAACAGAAATGAGTACCAAATATATCTCCTGGGGGGTAAGGACGGCCGATGCGTAGGGCTGACAACCTTACTACATTAGTGTGCCAATTGTCTAGAAATTCTGGAAGCCTCAACTTCCAGGAGCCTAAGGAGCCTGTCCAGGCCTGTAAGGCGATAGCTTTACCTTGTGTTGAGCCAGTTAATTCCAGTCTGCATCACAAGTGGGAAAAGCCGACCCGTGTTTACACAGCTGCTGCCAAGATATGAAATGTTAAACAAAACACTATAAATGCATGCTACATTCATGTTACAAATACAGCTTAATTAGCTGTAATGGCAAAACAGCATGAAGGAAAATAACAAAATAACATTACGGAAAATAGTACTGTGGGAATACATTTTGTATTGTTGACTTCAAACATACTAAGACAAACTAATAACGCACTCGTAATTTCCCATATGTATAAAATGAAGACATAACTTTAAAATTACGATTTAACACGGATAAAAATATGAGAACCGCAAAATTTACCACAATTCCTATGGCCAGCCAGCTAACATGGCTGCTAATCCGTGGTCCACACCTCCAGACTGAATTTCTCTGTTGTCTACTGTACTCGTAATATTTTCCTCACATTTCCTCCTATTCTCGAACATGATTTATGTCTCAAGTCATGAACGATGGTAAGTGCCTTGACCTGTCTTGACTCCTTCAGATAGAGAAAATACACCCGGCCTTGTTCCTGGTGCACTTTGAACCGCGACGAACAAGACATTGTTTGGTTCATGAACACCATAGACGCAACGTCTCAGGTAACTTTCCGTACCTTCAGGCAAAAGCTGGGTAACAAAAAATTAAATAATCTGATATACGATGCTTGTGGTTGAAAAATGAGACCACATTTAAGGAACTCATTTTCCAAAACGTCTACTTTATCTTCGGCAAGAATTGAGTTACCTACGGGAAAAGGTGCATGATACTCCAGTATTGGGTACAAATGTTGTGGTGAAGTTCAGTTTAGTCCCGGAACTGCACGTTAGATAAATTCTTGTTTCTATGTATCTGTTTATCCCTCAGTGTTGTGTAATCATAATGCAATTCTTCTCAAATGCGGACAGAGGTAAGACACTTACATAGAACAATAGGTTTGAGATGTCAGCTCTTCTGGGAAACTACGCAGCGTCGAGTGGCAATCCTTTACCGACGTTTCGGGACAACGTGTCGGTCCCATCTTCAAGGGTCAAGAAGTCCAAGGAGCAACAGCACTGGGACAGGATCTGCTCGGAGTACTTCGGTTTTCCTTGCCAGTATCGCTCATTTATTCACCTACCACAAGCCTTACACAACCTAAAAATTTACAGCGTAGTTAAGTAAAACGGTTATAAAATATTTGCAGGACTGCAGGGGCAACTAGGCTTAGGAATTCTACAGAGATTCCATCCTGAAATTGGAAGAGTAGAAGTCCTAGAAGAGTAGGACTTTTCTAGGACTTGTTGATCCTTGAAGATGGGACCGATATGTTGTCCCGAAACGTCGGTAAAGGATTACCACTCGACGCTACGTTATACCCCAGAAGAGCGCAGATCTCATCCATATGACATTATTTTATAACGCGGACGATACATATGTTGGTGTGATAGCCTTTCATATGCAAATGGCGAACAGGACAGTCAATGGATAGAACGCCTAACAGCATATAAGAGCTAATTTACGTCTTGATTTCAAGTTCCCATTAAAACCATACATTATCAGCTTTATTTAAATTTAAGAGCGACTTCAACACTGCTCTAGCCTTCGAGATATTTCACAGTTTACGTGCACAACAGAGCTGTTTCTGAGTATTTGATACGATCCAACCTCTAATGTCTTACACTTGTTTGGATCTTCTCCGACAGCGCAGTAAATTGTAATCGAATTACCACTTCTGTATATTAAAACAGTCTCCAATACAACTTCAATAATGTGAGAAACCGAGGCTTCAGATGTTACTGCGGTATCTAAGAAACACGATAATGTGTTAAAGCAATAACGGTGTACACAAAATGGCACCCGGTCGGATTTAAGAGGTGGCAAGCAGGAACAGTCCTGGGACATAGCGAAATTTACCTTCTGGCGATAGCTGGAACATGGCGTAAAGAAGGAAAGGGATGAAGAGAAGAATAAAAGAAGATATGGATTATAAAAACTCCACGGTCGATTTAACGTAGTGATTGACATTCAGGAGGAGAAGAGTAATCCCCTCAGAGTGCAAACCCCCAGGTGATAAGGACGGAACTGGGGTCACGGTTATTCAGATGATGACGTCATGATGACGCCTGAAATCGAAGCCACGAGGCATTGTTTGCACATTAGGTATTACATATAAAAACTTGTCCTCTCGATGAAATTGTATTGTAATAATCATGCTTCGGTTATAGGTTTGTTTTCATTGCCAGAGTTCAGGACTTAAGGCATGGCATTACACAAAAACAGCACCTATGTGGAACATTACGGAACGCGTCACTTATTTCACAATGTGTTTGGAGGTGTTCTGCTTCATGCAGTTGAAATTTGGCCATTTACTGAGACACTGAGCAGTGAAATAGAGTTGGCTGATGTGGAATAATTAAGAAAGTGACAAGGCAAAAGACAGCGACAAATTTTATGGCCACATTGAGCGGATGTAAGACATAATATTAAAGAAATGTGCTGAACTGGACAAGGGTTAGCTCTACGTACTCGTATTCATGGAAAACACAAGGATGTATATTGTGGAAGTTCAAAATTAGGAAAGTGGAGACTGGGAGAGCAGACTGCTGTGGAAATTGATGACAGCGAACAGATGAAATGCTAGACCCAGATGAATCCAATTCATGTTGTCCAATCCACCTTCCACAAGCTTCATTTTAATATTATCCATTTCCAGGTTTATGTATTTTAAGAGATCTCGTCTTTTCACTTGTCGTGACCCAGAATCGCGTAAGCAATTTTGAGTTGCCTCATAGGGCAAGTCCCTCTCTTCTATCCCTCTTCCCTCTGGCCATCCTAATAATATTTGACGTCGATCCTCATGGCCGAGCGGTCTAAGGCGTAGGTCTGAGGTCGCTTGATTGTGCTGGGATCGCGGTTTCAAGTTTCGCTGAGGGCATGGATGTTCTCTGTTATGTTTGTATTTTGTGGTGTAGGTAGCAACATGTGCGACGAGCTTATCACTCAATAACAAGGCGGCCTAGGTCCGCGATGGGTTGTTGCGCCAAAGAAAAAAAAATTTGATAAACAGTAAACAGTATGAATTATGAAGTTCCTTACTGAGTAATTTTCTCACACGACTTTCCTCTTCCTTTCCGTCAGGTTCAAATATTCTCAAACCCGTCTTCTCAAACAGACTATGACTCTTGTATGACACAGCTTACACTTTCAACGTGGTCAACGGACCAAATAAGATTACTGTCTTACCAGATATGACGTCACACAGCTATACTCATCTAGATCCCATACACAAAATTTCTTCTCGTTCTTTGTGCTATTTTCCTGTCATCATAGGTAATTCTTTCTTCTGTTTCTTTACTGTCATTCAAGTCTCCTTCCCCTTTCCTTCCTTCCTTCAGCCCTTCCTTCCTTCAGTCCTTCCTTGTTTGCTTGCTTGCTTGCTTGCTTCCTTCCTTCCTTCCTTCCTTTCTTCCTTCTTTCCTTCCTTCCTTCTGTCTTTCAGTCCTTCCTTCCTTCCTTCCTTCCTTCCTTCCTTCCTTCCTTCCTTCCTTCCTTCAGTCCTTACTTCTTCCCTTCGTTCCTTCTTTCCTTCAATCAGCCCTCCCTTCCTTCGGTCCTTCCTCCCTTCAGCCCTTCCTTCCTTCCTTCAGCCCTTCCTTCCTTCCTTCAGCCCTTCCTTCCTTCCTTCCTTCCTTCCTTCCTTCCTTCCTTCACCCTTCCTTCTTCCATCTTGTCTATTTAATGTCCCTGCAGTGTTCACACCTGTCAGCGAATTCTCTCTCATTGCCTGAATGTAGATTACCCGTAGTCCGGCAGCCTTTCATGTTCCACTCACCCTTACGATGACCTATTTGTTATGAATCCACCGAGCAATTTGCAAGTACTGACAAAACTAAGGGCCTTCCCACAGACAGAAGCAGGTGCGCACCCAGAATTTTTCCTTGTGCGAGGGTGGGGCTGACCCTGAGGCTATATATATCTGACGTTTGATTTTAAGAATTATGTTATGAAATCACGTCGCGAGTACAAAATAACACTGTCTGCAACTGTATGTATATACATACGAATATAACTACATGTTCCATGACTCAATCACAATGTCCTACCTTCTTGTTTTTTAAATTTTAGTCATTTATTTTTCCAAATTTTAATGTATTAGTCATCAGCCAATTTGAATGATTTGGCTGAAGGGTAAATCACGTAAAAATTTTTGTATCACAATATCTACAAAATCTGTGCTGTTTCAATTTCGGTCAGGGAGGCCCCCCCCCCCCCACCACTTGGTTGCGCCCTTGGATAAAAGTACATCTGTCTTATTACGTACATGTGAGGCGACAAGTGTTAGGTACCCGCGGGCACCACCGACGTTCTTTTCACTTGAAGCAATCAACACTGTTGCTCTGTACAGCCTTAGTTCACAAATTTTCTTTCACCGGGACAATTGAAGATTTCTGATGCTCATGGCGGAAAACTTCTTAAGTTCTATTCCTCTCGTTTAACAACTGTACCGCTGTGTTATGGATCATAAAATGCAGCAGATAAACTACTTTTGCAAAAATGTATTTAATTAAAATTTCAATACAACGTGCCTGTTTCGCAAAACACATTAATGAACCCCATATATCACTGTTGCCACAGATCAAACTTTGGGAAGTCCTGTCACACGGCATTTTATTTTAAGCTCATATGTGCGCGCAGCACGCTTCATTAGGTTGTGCACCCAGAGAATTTTATTTTTCGTTCTTTTAAAAAGCAAAAATTCATCGAAGATTTAATCATAAGGAATATTATTTTTATTTACCAAAGAAGCTGAAAGAAACAAAAATTTAAATAACTTCTTTAAAGTTAAGAATTAAACTCTACTTTAAAAAATTAACTTTAAAAAGTGTGGGCAAAATACTAAATTCTGCCTACGCACACCCGGCAGACCCCGTACGCACGCCTGTAGTTGAATTGCCTATTTTGTTTCAAGCGCGGTCTGTCTTCAGTTTCTTGTCACATATTCCATGCATCTTATGGCCCTGATATCTTTGCTGTCCTGGGATGTTACGCAGTGTAGACTGGTGGTTAGTTGCCGACGTTTAAGGACAACCTTTCGGGCCCATCTTCACGGATGAAGCAGTCCAAGTAAAAACTAAGTAACTGACCAACTAACTAAATAACAAAACAATTAACTACGAATCGTTGCTGCGTAACATCTCAGAACAGCGAAGATATTATTTACACCGCGGCATTAGCCTGAAACCACGCATGTTATTGCCTTGTTGAGGACAGAATGCCACGTTGATATAAAAATGCTGCGGAAAAATACAGCGCATTTCTACCTCGAGCAGTCACGTGTAGGTAATTCAATCAGCCCTTTTTATTAGCAATAAGACCTGTTATAAAAATTCGACTACCACAGTCACTCAGCCCTACAGGCAAAGTTTCCAAATGCGTATTCAGCGCATTGCTACCTCGAGCAATCAAATCTACGTAAATGAATCAGAGGCTTTTTTTGTTAGGAATAACACGTGTTATAAAAATTCCACTACCACAATCACTCAACCCTACAGGCAATGCACCTATCGTGTTTTCCTTTCTTGACAGCACATTTATCAGTCCTGATTAGAGTACAGTCAATAATAATAATTACCATATTTCAGCGCACTTCTTCGTGGCCGAACAGTAACAATAAAGCCTGCATTAAATGGAACCTTCCTGCAACGAAACACGTTTGGATCCCTCGCGGTTCCCTTACAGGCAGGTTTCGTTACTTCATTGTAAACAATTTTATTATCAGACTATACCATAAATTAATTTAACATTTGAAAAAGGAACAGCGGAATTTTAGTGTTAGCCTTGAGAGATCCCACACTTGAATGTACTCAAGGAGCAAGGTAATTATAAGATATAAAAGCAAATGTATGGTACGTCAGGCTATTATGCAAATAAGAGCCACAATTGACATCACGCTTCTCTGTTTAAAATTATTCGCATTTAGTTGCATTTTTATAGAGAAATAGTTAAATAATATCTTGGACACACGTGTCACACTTGAACAAGAACAGATGGAGAGAGATGCTACTGTAGAAAGAGACGGACTTTTCAAGAGATCGACAGAAGTTTAAATTGAATTTAATCTGTGATCTCTGGAAAAGGTCTTGCAGATGTTGGCAGTTTATTTAAAACAACTGAATTCGTCGTTGAAATGAAAAACTCTGGTGGGGGGGGGGGCGGTGGGGGGAAAAACATCGAAAGCTCTTCTATTCCAGATCGCGCCAGCATTATCGTATTGCGTCTTGCGTGGAAGACAGGCACACAGAACTTCCTCGGTCTACTTGGGCGGTATGCAGCAGTATGGATACCTGAATAAATATAATCATTTTATCTTAGGTGGAATATAGTTTGAAGGTGTTGCGTATAATCAGACATTGAATTTGGGGTGATTTAATAGGCAAACTTGAAGAAGTAAATATACCTGTAACTTCAATGGCGTGTTGGTGAAATCCTGAAGTGTAACACGCTCAATCACGCTCGAGTAAAGCAATAACAATTATGGAATGTTTTTTACCAGTAAAGGAAATTCTTTTTTTCCAGCGTTGACGTTACGAGACTAGAAACATAGCCCCACCCTGATCTCATAAAAACTCAAATGTCTCGAAATACTGGCAACTGGGAGGCTTGTAACCGTCGTTAATACGATGCAGGCCCCACAGTATGTCCGACGGGGAGATGGATTATTCACATTAAGTTTCACAGCTTTATTAACCTTTTAAAGCCTAGCGGTAGCTTTACATACGATCAGGTTTAACATTAAAAAATTCTACGTGGTGCCCACATTGCGTTTATATGTTTTGTACGGATCTCAGAACAAACAGCAACTTTTGCCTTATAAAACATTAAGAGACTGGTTTTTATAACCGAAGTGGAGAATGTTTACAGCGCGGTAAGCGCTGAGTCCTTATATAAAACAGATACGCTTTGTCTTTAAAGGGTTAATCAGTCACTACCTTCACTAGCTGATGCGAGTTCACCTTCTTTGTCACTGATATATTCCTGGTTATTGTTATACTTGACTTCGTGCCGGCTACAATACGGGTTCCTGAATTCTTTTCTAAACCTCCCAAACTAGTGTCGTCAGTTCTGCCGATCTTCGTATTTATTGCCCTTGTTTTTGTACTCTCCCCCTTGTTGTCTTCAACCTCATAACCTGTCAATATTCTTTCCTTCTGTCCCTTTACCCATATCGCAGCGAAACTAGAAGGTCGGAGGGTCAAAGGGTCCTTTCTCGGAGTGAGGCTGGGCACACACACACATACATACATACAAACAAATATTCCCCCAATTTTGGGCTACAGGCCATGGCCAAAAAACGCGCAGAATCACCATACAATGAGAAGAAAAAGGAGAATTGTCCGATTGACGGTCATATATGTAGCTCGTACCCCTACCTACTCCCACCAAATTTTACTCAGTGGTGCCATCCAGCTATCTCTAACGATGCTCTAAGGTTCCAGAACCGTGATTTATGTGGATATTTACCGTGTTCAGTTAAGAACTAAATTGTTATTCTGACAAACACTGCTCTTCTCCCAACACTCCTTGCAGAATCTAAACGCAGTATAAGCAGGAAGGGTGCTTATGGCATCACACGTCACAGGTTCGAGTGACGCACCTGATCCGAGGGGCCCCAGGGTTAGTTAACCGTTCAGTAAAACGTACACCAAAATATGTTGGGTGACTTTCAGGCCACCCTATGTGTACGGCTTTAGCAAGTTTCATTTAATCTCGGACTGCTGCTCCTGAAGAATTCTTCTGTTCGGTCACTCTAAGGATAACCTTATGACAGAATATGCAAACCTCACACACACACACGACAGGTTTCCTAACATGGTCACAGACCAAGTCTATGCTAAATATTTCAACGGCAAATACAAGAGACGGTTCCAAGAAGGCGGTTACTGTTAAAACTATTCAAAGAGTTATAAAAGTTCTTCATATATTTAATGAGTATAGGTCCGTCTCACAGCCAACAAATTCTGTGGCTGCAGCCAACAAATTCTGTGGCTGTGAGACGGACCTATACTCACTAGATATCATACAAGCCAACGGGGATGACAAATATCAAAATAATCTTCACATATTGCATATATTTCTATGTACAGTTACTTTTCCATGGAGTTATCATTAAAACTGCAGTATTTAAAATATTTCAAAGTACTTTTAATACTTTCCATACCGTGTTGGTAAGGCAATGTCTGATATATTAACCAACTCCAACACAATGTACACCAGATTTATTTCAATTTAAGATTTGAAGGAAGGCATTATGGTGGGCTATCTTTATGACAGCCCGCCGTAATGTTTTCCTTCTTTTTCTGGTAAGCCTTGTATCCCTGATGATGATGGGCTGCCCATCGAAACATGTTGCACTCCGCCTAATGAAATTTTAAGTTTCAAATCTTAAATTGAAATAAATCTGGTGTACATGGTGTTGGGGTTGGTTCATATATCAGACATTTCAAATTACTTCATTTGGAAAAATTAATATATACTGCAAATACCGAATACATTTTAGAGTTAAGCTGCTCCCACAGTGTTTCATAACCAGTGCCATTCGTCTCATTAGGAAGTGTAAGAAAAGATTCACAAACAATGGCAGAAGCCCAACATCGTGTTCCCAAATTTTTGTTTTACGAAGGAACCCTTAAAAATACTTAATATTCTGAGAAACCCCTAGCAATGAAAACGAAAACAAAACAAATAGGCAGCTGGTAGCTTACGGAGACTACTCCGGTACTGCCAACTGCTGGACAAAAATCCCCACGATATCTTGACGGATATTTGTCCTTTTCCTTTTTGTTGTTGTTGTTGTTGTTGTTGTTGTTGTTGTTGTTGCGTGTTTCAAAATTTTTATTTGGTTATTCCATAATTTCTCGAGGAATCCTGGTTGGGAAGCACTAGGTTAGACCATCACTTAAAAGGGACATTATGTGTCTGGTCATATAAGAAGCAGCTTCGTGCAGCAGAGATGTCCATGCCGTTTACTGAAACACAAAACTTCTTTGTACGAGGACTGTGAAAATACCATCCACGGTAGGCACGGAGGTTGCGGTCTGTTTCGCCTGATTTATGGACATCAGTTATGTATACATAATTTTAATGTTATTAAAATACGCCACATCTGATTGAGCGACACATGATGGAAAGATTCGGCAATGTTCACTTGCAGTGTAAGTCTCTCCCTATGTATTTTGACTGTTTCTCGCTGGGGAAGTAAACTCTATCCAGCAGCATGCAGTCTGAAGGCATTAACGACGGTCGGGTTGAGGAAGGCATGAATTTGTGTGAAGCCTTGTGAAGAAGTAACTTGCCCACTCAGCAACATCATAACTTCTGCGGCACCCACGGCACACGGGTGAGACGGATTATGATGACACGTAGAAAAGCTATTAAGTGCAGAAAGCAAGAGGTCATCAACTAGTGGACATACGGCTTAAGGCGACTTCGAAGAACAGTTAAATGCACAACATTCTGCCTGAGTGATATTGAAAACTGTGGGATTAACAAATTTACTCACACAAAGTGTTTACTTACTTCCAGAACACTAAATTACAGTGGCTAATAATCGTGCTCCCTTTTCAGCAGATTTGTAAGCTCAGACTAGGCCCACAGTATTTGTCCACCGTCAGAATTATTGTCATGTTCGGATTCAGAATTTAGTTTCGTAAAAAGCTGTGATCAGACTGTCCAACTGTAGGCGCTCTTAAACAAAACCTGAAGAGAGACAATTTATGTGACAGCAAAAGCCAAGACACACTATTAGTGTGACAGTCAGTGACAACGAGCAGACGCGATTTGTCTGACAGCCAGTAACAAGCAGCAGAGGCGATTTGTCTGACAGCCAGTAACAAGCAGCAGAGGCGATTTGTCTGACAGCCAGTAACAAGCAGCAGAGGCGATTTGTCTGACAGCCAGTAACATGCAGCAGAGGCGATTTGTCTGACAGACAGTGACAACGAGTAGAAGCAATATGTCTGACAGCCAGTAACAACTAGCAGAAGCGATTTGTCTGACAGCCAGTGACAACGAGCAGACGCGATCTGGGTGACAGCCAGTAACAACGAGCAGGCACGATATGTCTGACAGCCAGTAACAGCCAACTCTTTCAACAACCACTTATCACATCTTCCACGAAGGTAAGATCTGTCTCTAAGCGAAACATCTCAAACCGATGGTGACAAATGACTGTGAATTAACAGCACATGTACGGCCCGTGCCACCGCTGATGCACTTGTCTGCAAGCAGGAAGATTTCCACATTTGTGCCGGCCCATCCTCACTGCGGCAGTAGTCTGTGGAAAGCTGCTTCACAAACCATGCCATGGTTGTCGCTGAAGTCTGCGGTGGATGTAAATCTAGCAGCAACGTCTGCCCGCAGGCAGTCCTTGCAGTCTGTGGCGATTAAACTTCCGAGAAAAGGAGGAACCCTGAAGACACTGAATTGTCTCCTAATTGACTGACTATAGGAATCGAAACATTCCACAGGTATAGGGTGACAGAATGACATACCGTGATCAAGTCAAACACTCTTTATCAAGGTTAAATAAAGTTTTGAACGTTTAGGAAAGGAGAATGCACTAGTTCATGTGTTTGTACGAAATCCCATACACATGTGAGGCTCTAATTCTCTATTGACATTTCAGTTGCAATCCATGTCAATGTTCCCGCTGTATTCAGCACCCAGAATATAAGAAGCAGGGGTTAAAGTGGCTGGACCGTGAAACTGACCACTCATCTCCATTTAGTGTCGAGGTTAAAAATGTGAAGACTTGCAACTCCACTCCTCCAAATGCCTTCGTGGCGTGCACAGGGACATTTATTATATTACACATATATGAAAGCTATGCACACATAAAGTTATACGATTTTCTCCTAGTGTACATGGCCCAGGACAGTGAGCCTGTATTGCAAGTCGCTATGGTCTGGACAGTTCGGAATTCGAATCGCAGTGCGTGGAAGAGATTTTCTCTTCTCTACGCCCCTCCAGATCGGCACTTGGGACCACCCAGCTTCCTGCACAGTGGTTACCGGATCTCTTTCCCGGGGGTAAAATGGCAGGGGCGTCGATTTCACCCTCTATCTGGCGTCGAGGTTAAGAATGAATACGGCTATATGTCTTCTCAACCTCTGTGCCTATATGGCGTGTTACGGGATGTCTTTTACGTCGTTTGGTGTATTAAGTAATAAGGGTATCGGGTGAGGTTTTCTATCGTTTGTCTACTCGTTCAGAGTAGCCTCGAGAATAATTCTACTTTCCCGCCAATTTGAATACAAATGCACTAGCAAGGAAAAGCTGCGCGTGGATGAATGTTTATTTAATAAAACGGAAGGTACCATTGTACACTGAATTACTAGTTTTACGCTGTGTGTATGTGAGCCCCAAAAGCTATCTTTAATTAATTCGCAGTCTGAAGACATTAACAGAGCAAAAGTGCCCGAACCAAGCAAACACATTCCCCAAAATCCTAACTCTATAGCTTACCTGACGTGCAGGGGCGTAACTGCGGGTTGGGGGGAAAGAGTTATGCGGCGGCCTGAGCGGCAGAATCCAAGGGGCTGAAAAAATAATATTTTAAATGAGAAAAGTTCTACTGCGTTCAATAAGTTTTAAATTATTCAAAAAAATAAAATAAAATAAAATTCAAAAAATAATTGTGATTTTTTAAGTTTCATAATTTCTGTTAGGGGCTGTACTTGTGATTACTCGCCCCGGGCGCCAAAAAACCTAGCTACGCCACTGTTCTCATCACCTTTCATTTCTCATTTATTTTAACCACTAACTCTTCTCTTGCCATGAGAGACTCTTTGTTCCTTTGCTTTGTACTTAATCTTACGACGCCCTCAGCAGCTCACACTAGGCCCACACATCGTGCAATTACAGGATGACTGATGAATCAGGGAAGGTTTTTACAACATCCGTCTTGTCCTTATGCTTAATCAAGCACCGCGCCTTGAGAATATGGAGGGAGGACGGCATACTTAACCCCTCCACTACATGGAGGTAACTGGTTAGCTTTACGCTCCTGCTGTTTTACTCCCAGGGAAAACAGCTCCGACCCACCTATCCACTAAACAGAAGGTTGGCTAGACGCTTTCCAGAAGAGGAAGATCCTTGATCCTGTCGGAAATCGCACCTCGGCAGGCAAGAGGTTTTCGTGCAAAGTGCCTAGGTTAGCCCTGTGTCCCGCAAAGCTTCGTGATCAAAACGTGTCAGTGTTCTACACCATGGGGATAAAGCGGTCGGGGCGCCAAGCTGGTCATTCAACCGTATCGATTGCAGAGCGTACAGGAATGACCTGTTGTGCGTGCCGTAGCCTAGTCACTACACTGACTGAGCTAGCCCAGTATTTGCACAAAGGCAGTGAGGGGAGCCATGAAAAACCTGAGTCACGACAGGTGATGAAAGGACCGCGGTTCGAACCGGGCACCTCCAAAGCACAACTCTACGAACAACGCTGCCACAACACCAACGATTTCGGTCTTTGTTCTTATTATTTACAATTTTCATTATCCTCTTTTCAACAGCCAAGCCCCCTTCCGTTCTTAACATAAATTTTACTCCTTGCCTTATGATGAAATGCTTGAATATTTTATCGTTATCGCGTAGTCTGCCTTACCACAGGTCCATAGCCTCTTCCAAAGCGAATTCTCCACACAGTGCGATGTAGTGCTCCATCTTTCAACTTCCAGTATCCTCTCGTTTCCTCAAGGTCACCTATAGTTGCTTACGTCTTCTTCCTGATCTTCCCGTCACCTCCATCTTTCCTTTTATCTTTCCTTCAATAATGTGTTTCAGAAGGCAGTTCCTCCGCAAGATGACACCAATCCAGTCAGCCTTTCTTCTTTTATTGTATGGAGGAGGTTTTTCCTGCTTGCCTCTTTTTAATACTTCTTCATTTTTCACAAGATCGGTTCAAATGATCTTCTCCAACCTTCTCCAGCACCACATTTCAAAACTTTCAGGGTATTTTAATCTACTTTCCGAAGTGTCCAGGTTTCAGCACCATAAAACGCTATGTTCCAAGGGCAGTATTTTACCAGTGTATTCCTTAAAAATAAAGAACAATTTGCTGGTGAATAGAGTCTTCTTATTTTTGAAAGCTGATTTCAATTTCACACACACACACACACACACACACACACACACACACACACACACACACATACACACACACAAGTTAAAAGTAAATGCCGCCTTATCACATGTCACACGCACACATATATAAATATACACATACATGTGTGTGCAGTAATCACTCTCCCCGGCAAGGGTAATTTGCAACAGCTTAGCAGATTTAAAAATTGAAAAGGCTGAAGTTCAAAACAGAATGGGGAATCTTACCGGTTAATTTATAAAAGAGAACTAAAAAAGACAAACCACTTATCTGGAAATAGCGCTGACGACATTCACAAGTCCAAATAAATTTAATGTGTTCCATGTCCGTGAACTATATCATACACAAGCACTAATCACCAAAAAATGTACAAAGAGAGTTTCATCATAAATCGTAACACACTCCTACATGTTTCGACCCTGCTCGGTCATCTTCACGGAGAACTTTTCGCTGCTGACTGTGTACGCAGCACACAGTGAACAGCACATTCTCACTCAACTGTAAAGTGCAACCTTAGTGTAATGGTAACGAAAAGTTCTCCCTGAAGATGACCCAGGATGGTCGAAACATGTAGGAGTGTGTTACGATTGATGTTAAAACTCTCTTTGTGCATTTGTTGGTGATTAGTGTTTTTGTAAGTCCAAATAGTTTGCCTTTAAGCATTCATTTTTTTAAAGGCTAAATGCAAATCAGATGAACCACTTATAACATACCGTATCACATTCCTTCATAACAATAAAAGGCTACTTTACATGAAGATTCACCCTTCTTAATACCTGACCTCGCCAGAAAATCTGCCTTCATCTGTTAGATATATATCACTATACTCACTCAGAATTTCTCGAGCACTTCTCGGCCATTTCCTTGTAATTATTACTAACGAATGTAAATATTTCAAGTCAGACTACTGTCCTCTCCTCTTGCCCGTCCAGGAATGAACTGCCTAGTGCCCTTGCCTTTTGAATCAAAAGTACCTGGTGGACAGTAAAGCAACCGTGCAGTAGCACGCCTTAGGATACTGCGTAAATACACCCAGGCTAATGGAACTCTTGTTGCCTTAGCAGGCTGCAGGAGTAGTGACTTCTTCAAAACTCTGAACACTGCAGCAATAATCACAAAACCTGGCTAGCTAAAGCAGATTTGGTATCACCATCCCACTGTGTTTGTTAATCGATATCTGTTTTTATTATCAGAACGAACACAGCACTTTAAACCCTGTGCATTCCCTATAAGGGGATAATATGGTAGTTAAAGTTGGTTAAAGTACAATTATCGAGTTTTAGACGGAAAACATTTCTTTGTTATTCGTGGAGCATTCAGCGAATGTGGTCCACGTAACCGGCAATGTTAGGCGTAATCTTAGTTGGTGTTACGCTGGTTTTCCTTATAATGTAAGACGTAAATTTTCTTCTTCGGTTACGTTAAACGTCCGTAGATAGCTTTCTTGCTTATGGAACACAATGTGTTTCAGTGGAGGGTGCTGAACTCCATGACTCGTTTTATTGTGTAAAGGGATCTATACATTCGTCTATTCCGAAACAGTGATACGTAAAGATGGCCTGCAAAAGGTAAATAGTTCAGATTATTAAAATAACTTACCTGAAGATTGACGTGAATTTTAACTACGTATTAATTATTCAGCCGATCCCAGTGATCGCGCGGTCTAAGGCGTCGGTCTGCGGCTGAGCGCTTGCTGGGATCGTGGGTTCGAATCCCACCGGGGCATGGATGTTTGTCTTGTACAGTGTTTGTGTTGTCAGGTAGAGGTCTCTGCGACGGGAGGGTCCCTCGTCCAGAAGAATCCTACCGACTGTGGTGTGTATTTGAGTGTGATCAAGTGAAATTACAAAAACCCTCGACACCTACTGTGAGTAGGCAGAAGAGGCAAGGACTATGAAACGATTAATTATTCAACTCCATTTAAAAAAATAATAATAGAGTATTGTGTGTATGTGTTTCCTTAGTTTAAAAACTAGGAAACTACAACGAGTTATCCTGTTTACAGCCAAATGTAAACAGCAGTACAGTAAACATACACCGGCTCCATAAACACGGCGCAATATCGTGCAAATAAAGCATTCATGCAGGCTCAACGTTACAACTAAAACCTACACTAATGAAGAAGGCTAGCCGAAACATTCAATAAGGCTAGAAGCTACTGAAGGCGCCTGGAAAATATGTATCTACCTAAAATCGTATATAATCACACCAACTCTTCCACAGGCTACAAATAAAAAAATCCAGTAAAAGATATCAGTTACAACCCAACATGTTTCGACGTTCTCAGGCACCATCATCAGGGGAAAATATAAAAACACTGAGCAATAAACTGATACCTTTTACTAAGATTCTCTTATTTGTAACTTGTGCACGAGTTGCTGTGATTTTACATAATTTTAGCGATATTACGTGCACGGTACGGACAGCATACGTGAAACGTGCAATACATATATCCCGCGTTACAGACCTGTGTAAAACAGTACGTTGACTCAACCAGCTGCCGACATAGCGGATTATGCCGGTAGCGCTTCCCATAGATATCAGTATTGCTTTTATTCATACTTAATACCTTTAGAGTTGACCCTTTCCTTCTAAATCACTTTTTATTGTTTTTATAACAACTTCGGTATTTTTAACGCTTATTACATGTTATATAGTTTTAATACTTTGTTTTGGGCTTACGGAAAACGTTCTTTGTTCTACATGCACACATAATGTAGCTTTTGATATAATGGCGAGCTCTACATCCTATCGTATACAGAGTTTTCCATTTTTACTCTTCTTCTTAGTGACCTGACGATGGCTCGCGTTTTGAGACGAAACTAGTTGCCGAAAGGAACAGCGAATACATAAACTAGCTTGTTGCGCGTGATTGATGGTTGAGCAAAAACACATTTGTTAACCAATTTTAACTAATATTGATCATATCTTAATATTATTCCCTTATAGGGAATAATAGTTAATTTATGTATTTTTGACGTTTTATCTGTGAAGATGAGGCCCCCCACCTCAGCACACCTTTCCATTTATATTACTCTGATTCTACTTGATGATGGCTGATACAAATGGCCGAAACATGTTGTAGAAAATAGATGAATGCATAGCGTTTTTATGTCCTCATGTGGGCCTTCTTAGCCGAAACCAAGTCAGAATCATGCGATTTGCCTTATTGTAATGCAGCTCAGTGACTTAGCTGCGGCAGGGTGCTCTCCAGACTGCTTGCACTCCGAATACAAACAGGCATATTTCTACATGTGAAAATGAACCCAGTTCTGCAATCACAAATGGCGAGTGGCAACGGAAATCGGGGTTTCTCGCAGATCTAATAAAGTACATGAATGATTCGAGCACCGAGACGCAACGTGACATCGGACTTATATGAGATGTTTATAAACACCTTAAATTTTCCAGGCAAAGTACCGCTTTCTGAAACTAGGATTGTGAAAAAGTTTTTCTTTCATTTTCCGTGCTGACGACACTTCAGGTCACTTTTATTGACAGGAAGAGCGAAGTTTGAACTCCAGTTTGACTGAAGTTTATCAGACAAGGATAAGTTCCAGTCCCTGCTGTAACAGCTAAAAGCAATAAACCCTAAAATGCTTAATTTCTCCTTCTCTAGGACGACTTATTTTTTTCACTCCGTGTGAGTGGTATTATGCAATTGTGTTAATAACAGTGGCTTCTTATTTTAATCAAACTTCTACCAGGCGCTATGGCAGGCAGCACTTCTACGAGATTTAATGACGAACTCCAAGGTAGCAGAATGAAATTTAAGTGTCAGATATAGCCAATTACATAA
Source organism: Coptotermes formosanus (assembly GCA_013340265.1). Taxonomy (NCBI): domain Eukaryota; kingdom Metazoa; phylum Arthropoda; class Insecta; order Blattodea; family Rhinotermitidae; genus Coptotermes; species Coptotermes formosanus. The sequence continues at coordinate 954,881 of BLKM01000354.1, read as the reverse complement.
CCCCCTTAAAGCATTAAATATATGATACGCCCCAGACTAGTGTGATTTAACTTTCCTTTTTGGATGATCTGGTCCCCTACTGGTTAACTAGACAGGTTAGGCCCGCAGACGATAAAAATATGAAGACCTGTTGGACAATGAGGTTGTCTCTACATAAAAGGCGGAAACCTGTCTTAGGTCTTAATTTGGTCAAGGTCTCCTTTCGTGACGGCGTTCTGTTCCCAGAATCCCTCTCATTACATGAAATCATTATGGCAGTGCGCAAAACATGTTCATTAGACTAATAACTGAGAAAAAATCGTCTCCTTTGTTGGGACATTGCCTGGTGTAATTCCTACAAGGGTTGTAACCACTACACACTCTTAAGATAACTCCCTTCTTACATGTGATGCCGTGTACTATGGTAGACAAGTATTCTGCTGCCTCCAGTAGGCTACCTGGGAGATGGTCGCAGTACGGCTTTCTTTTTCGAATATACGCGTATTAATTTTGGAGCACACTGTATAAAGGTATGTGTGTATTTGACAAGCTAAATATCTGCGGTTCCATCTGGACTTGCATTGTTGACAGGTCTTCTAATGCAACACTTCGTTTGGTTTCTACATCTACTACACAAATTGTACTTTCATCAACTTACGCCTCTTATCACATCGGTAATAAACCTATAACAGGTGCATTTCGGTTTCCATGAAACCATAATCAGCGTCGTCACACATTTTACATGAATTACCTGTCAATATTATTCATGGACTGTTATTTAACCCTTTAAAGACGAAGCGTATCTGTTTTATATAAGGACTCAGTGCGTACCGCGCTGTAAACACTTCCCACTTCGGTTATAAAAACCACTCTCTTAATCTTTTATAAGGCAAAAGTTGCTGTTTGTTCTGACATCCGTACAAAACACATAAACGCAATGTGGGCACCACGTAGAATTTTTTAATGTTAAACCTGGTCGTATATAAAGTTACCGCTAGGCTTTAAAAGGTTAAACGTACAAGTAAGCCATAACATTATCAAAATTACCAATACCTGTTTATTAAAAGGTTCTTCTCTGACATTTCCCAGTGATTTCACCGTTGCGTGTAGGTATAGTAGACCGAGATGGCTTCTTAAAATTACTCTTATAACGTTCTTCTATTACAGTCAACATCCACAGTCTTATGTTTTCTCATACTGTTGCCTCCGTTGGTGCACTGTCTGTTGACGTATGACGTCGAAGCTGTTCTAATAGTTGCATATACACTCCAATTTTTCCTTCTCTTCTCGCCGAACTACGTTCAATACCGCCCACTGTTTTACACTTCTCTCACTACATCGAAGTGTCACCCACATACTCTGCGTCTGAAGTTTGGTTGGTATAAGTGCTAGTGCTAGACGTGGTGACATTTGATAAACAGCAAGGAAAACTGTAATGAATTCATGAATTCACAGTACATCGATACTAAGAAATATAATAATAATAATAATAATAATAATAATAATAATGTCACATTCACGTAGCAAATACCGTCCGTCAACAATGGGCTATCAAATGTGGACTGTCAAATGGGCCACCAATGCCGTATTATAAATATAAGCCACAACCTACGTCAGAGAACTTATGAACTATACGGCGACAGGTCCATAACAACTGACAGAACTGACCATAACAAAAAGCCAGCCATAGTCATGCTTGACGAAACCGTCAAAGAAGCATACTTACCAGATGTAGCAATTCCTAACAGTCGACAATCTCCACAGCACCATCACTGAGAAACTCCAGAAATATACGGAGCTAAAGAAGAGCTAACAAGATTATGTATGGTAACTGAACGCGGCCTATACACTAACATTAGTATTATCCACAACGGGTATTATCCCAGAAATACTACACGACAGCTTGAAACTGCTCGATCTTCGCCCTGCTCTACATATCCAAATGCAGAAAGCAGAAATACTTAATACATGCCGTATAGTTAGAAAGATTTTGGCATTGAATAAGAAGTGCTTGGTCAGTGAGATCCGTACTCTTTTGAGAACCAGCTAAACAGCTGTGACGTAAGGAATGTGGATGATGATGATAACAAAGGCTAAGCGTACCTTTCTAACATTTAAAATTGCAACAATATCTCTATTTTCACCTTCAGTTAATGTGCATAAATAAATTCTTCTGAACTCAACCTTCATCAGTACGTACAATTGAAGTGAACCCTCCGGGCACAGATGTTGCTGCTATAAGTCGTCAGTGAAATCAAACCTGAAAGGCTAGCCACCCTGAGTCTATGCACATGAAACGAAACCTTTCCCTGGACGTATGTAAACATATACTCTTGGTTACAGCGACTTCAGTTTCCGTAACATCATTATGTTTGCAATCGTAATATCCTTACGCCGGAGTCGTGTAGCCGCCGTTCTCCGAACTCTGCCTTCGGTTCATGTGGCAACTCGTGGCGTTATCTATGCGGCATTCGCGGAAATATTTGGAGCCCACGTCGGTAAAGATAAAATTGTATCTCCACACACCATAACCTCTGCACCAAATGGATGTAATGCCTTCAGCATAACGAATATTAACAAAAATATAAACTGTCCCCAGAATTTTCTGGCATACACTTTAAAAATCAAGACGGATACCATAGAAACCAAAAGTTCTGTATGCAAGTCCAATGTCTCAAGGACACCATGAAGACATTATGTAGACCGCACACAAATCCAATATACTATGAAGGCAATCAATACAGACCCCTTATACACAAGTCAATGTAAACTGTGCACTGCAGTGTATCGGGATATCCTGAAAACAATTAATAAAGATCCTGTACAAGCCTCAAGTTTTGTGTAAACTGTCAATACAAAAGATAAAGTTTTATACATGCCATGAAGGCATACAGCGGGAGTGGAGGAATAATTCCACTTATCATTAACCTTTTAAAGACTAGCGGTAACATTACATGCCACCAGGTTTAACATTAAAAAATTCTATGTGGTGCTCACATTGCGTTTGTGTTTTGTACAGATCTCAGAACAAACAGCAACTTTTGCCTCATAAAACATTAAGAGACTGGTTTTTATAAGCAAAGTGCAGAGTGTTTACAGCGTGGTACAGACTGAGTCCTTATATAAAACACGCACGCTTCGTCTTTAAAGGGTAAACTAATGCCTACAATCCATTGTAGTCTTCTTGGATACTCTGAAAACAATAAATATGGATCACATAAAACCCTCAAGTTCAGTGCAAATTTTCATAGTCTTCTGGGATAATATAGGACAGTGACAATGTTCACAGAAAACTGCAAGTGTAAAGCAAATTGCCATCTATTTTGGACTGTAAAAACTGTACATTATACTTGTATAAAATCATTAAATATTGACACATTACACTGCACAAGGAAGACCACCATAACTCAATTTTTGTGCATTTTGAGCTACGTTTAGAAGCAAATACACTTCATAACTGCACCACCTGCAGAAAATTGTGTGAAAGTCACAACTGATGTTGAAGTTAAAAGCAGCTGGTTTTCCTGCATAATTTAACATTTCCCACATGAACATACATCTGTCAATGTAAATATTTTTGCATCATACCTCAACATACAATCCTATTCCACGGTACAAGCTACAGCTGGTGGTTATATATAACAGCTGAAGTCCAACCAAGACCCTATGGGCTTTCAGCCACTAAATTTTATGAAGGACTGCAGCATGTGTTATGCTGATTGTATCACTCATTTGTCTACTGCTCTCACTCACATAGCTGTCAGGCATGGAAAGACCACAGAGGATGCTGAAACTACTCAAGGAAGATATCAGAAAATGGTATTTCTGTACAAAAACACCTTCATGATTTTGTTCATTTAATAGTGTTTTAAGCAATCAGCTGTATTTGTATACTAACCGATTTAACTTTACACACACCATATATGGACAATAAGGAGGATGAAGACTTTGGCCCCGTAATTTTAGAGTATGTATCACTTTGAAGTATGCATATGTACCTACGAAGTGAAGACACTCCTGGAACTACTGTACAGGAATGATCAAACAGAACCCTTCATAGACAAAAAAAAACAGAGAAGGAAAAGAAAAAGGAATGTGAGTTCATTGAAGGATGTGTGGGAAAAAAAGGAAAAACTTTGTGTTTGTGATACATTATGACAGCTTTGAAGACAGTAATAGAAAACAACATTGGTCTGGTTCAGGGCTTCCTTGTTGGTAGAAATGTAAGCACAAAACGTGTGCAAAAAACTGCATAGCAAAAATTTCAGGTCTTGGAGAACTGGACCTTGCACTTGCCAGTGGAATTTCACTGCATGATGTGTAAAGAAATCTGAAAATGATCAAGTCACTGCAGGCAAGGACAATGTGTCTAGAAGAGGATGCAGTCTTGTGCATACATACGTGTAAAATGAGTGTCTGGTTATATTAATTTGACATGGATCAAGATACCTGAGAAAACACACCTAGCATCCCACAATCACAAATAATTACCATTAAACCTAAAATTTAAACAGGTACAATAAACACTAGGGCATTAACAATCTTTTGTATTACATTTCCACAGAAAATGCTGAAAGTACGAGTTTTGACAAGCCTGAGAACGATATGTTGGGCCCACAAAGAAATTCTAGGCAGTAAATTACAATGGCTTTTCTTGTGTAGTGTGTTATGTTCACACACCTGGAATTACTTAAGAATCAATAAGACACAACATGTTTCATGTAAAAACAACGCAGGCACTTCACTGCTGCATCCTTTATGCTCATGTGTCTCAATTTAGTCTTGCCATGGTACCCCTTAGGATTTGACACATTTTTGTTGGACTCCTAATGAAATCCTTATATATGATGCTAAAAAACAGACCACAAAGATAACAGTATATGAATGTTGAACAACAACACGAGATTAACAAATTACATGATTGAGCAATGAAATTTACATATCACATACACAAAATAAACCTTACACTAATATGCAGTGTCATATCAAAAAAGAAAAACTTATTTTTAAAACTTACGTATTGTATTCATCCTACCACTGCAACAATTCAGAAATATATCAACAAACGACTCATTGGCAAATACAAATGAAAATTATTTTAGTTATGGTTGACTATATTATTATTATTATTATTATTATTATTATTATTATTATTAATTTCTCATTTATTAAAGTGCTAGCTTAACAATGCACAGGCCAACTACAAGAATAGCACAAAGGAATTAAAACACACACTACATAAACGCAACACAACAATCAACAAAAAACTGGATTTATGACTTAAATTTAATCACATTAGCTAAATCATTATAACCATAACTGAAATTAAAAATACAACTAGTATGAAAGCTGTTTCAGAGCACAAATTTGCTTACTAAAAATGTCTGTATAACTGCACACCAAATTTGCAGCTCTTGCACATCTAGCAGAAGGGCAATTTTTTTGTGCTACAGAAAACAAAGCAAAGTTTCTACTACTACGACACCGAATGCTGAGACTAATATTATCAACTAAAGGAGGACAAAATTTTGATCCTAAAAAAGCACGAATAAAGACAACAGCATCAAGGCGATGCCTTTAACTTGTAAAGTACATAACTTTAGAAACTCAAATGCCCAAGTAAAATTATAAGGAATATAAGGAAAAAAGTGACTGAAGCATAAAGCTGCGAACTTCCGATGGACGTGATCCTGCTTACTGGTGTAAGCAGTCGTAACATTATTCCAGACAAGTGAAGCATATTCCAACTTAGATCTAAACATGGTGTCATATAACAATAAACAATCAGTAATAGAAAACGATTATATTACTATTATTATTATTATTATTATTATTATTATTATTATTATCTATTCTTTCTGCATTAAAATGAAATAGCCCCAGAAAATCCCAAATCAAGTTCTACACACCGCTATTCAGGAAATACATCTTTATGCTACTGAGAACTGAATGGTGATTCCATGGACACAAAATTTATGTATACGGTCACGTATTTCATCGATACAATCAACAATCCTTTTGCATAATATGTCACAATAAAACTCTCATATAAATTAAATACAGTCAAAAACTATAATAGTTGTCATGATCTGGAATTTCATTGTGATACTGATTAACAAAATACCTCCCCAGAACAAGGTTGTACACCACATTTAAACAAGCTGAGTTAACATCAAACAAGCCAAACAATGAGACTGGACCAATGGATCTCCCTAAGACAATACACCCATCAGTCTATTCTCCATGCCCCCATATACCTTTGGAAGCAATGATGCCACTAAGCAATGTGACTGCAACAAAAGGCAATGGAGTGAAGTGGTGGGGAGTTTCAATCTAGTAGCATTAAAAATGCAAAACAAGGCAGAAAAGAAACATGTGCATCAATGAGTGGGCTGGCCTTAGGCAGAAAGCTTTGAAAGACTCTGAAAATACTGACATTTCACAGCTGGGAAAATATTACTACAAACTCAGTACCAGCGATGGAATTTTAACAAGGATATAACCATGAGAACAGGTGTTCCCCATGTAATTTTTACATAAATATAATGTTCAATTAAGTATAAAAGCACATACTGGTTCACAGTTATACATAAATGTGTGAAAAATGAACATACAAGCCCACTGATGTAGACAGTGATTAAAACGTTTGTAAGTAGACACTGAAGAAAAGTTCAGCACTAATAGCTTCCTATACTCCTCTCAGAAAACACTTTGCTGGTTACAGCCTTCTTCTAAGAAAGTATTTAATTGCTCCTGCATCATTTATGCTTACCTGCATGTCCAAAAATAAGTTCCGTACAGGCTACACAACATATAATTTTTAATACTGTACATTTTATTGAGAAATGAGGCAACCAGGTACAGCATACACGAGAAAATACTGATACGCAGGACAGAAATCATCCCAAACTGCTTCAGTTCTGCAAATTTATCCATTTCTCACCCTTCTTATTTCCAATCACATCCCTGCCAGCTACAGTGCTAAAAATCATGGCCACACGTTTAGAAATAACAGAGAACATATAAACTCCTGTCATCTGTTACAGCACACAAACAACACAGTCCTCTAACTTCTGTGCCCTGAGAGGATAGAGAAATATATGATATCAGTGTTCACAGGCAAGTCACACAAGATGAGCCTCATCTCATGAGCGCTGGAATGTGAGATGGGTGCTCAGTCATGTGTTAGGAGTCAGGGCAGTGCATGTGAGGAACACATTCTGTTGAACAACAGTGTTCACCTGCAAACTTTTGTACAATGTCATGTAAAAAAAAATCACCAATGATGTGTAAAAATATCCTGCATCCACGCTGCTGTGTAAATGAACAATACACAGAACAGTGGAAAAATTTCATTTGACAAGTCCAGTGCTGGACTAAAAAAAAATATGAACATGTCACCCATCAACTGAAGAGAGACTTGATAATACTGGCACTGGAAGAGAAATAAGCAACAGTAAGGCTTCTCACCTGTTGGCTGTTTTAAGTGGGGTGTCAAAATTCTCAGCTGACATGGCAACAAAACTTTTCAGAACTACATACATATAAAATTAGAGCTGCACAACAACTCTTTCCTCTGGACTGGAAGCAAGAAGCTGGTACTGCAGGTGTTTTTAAGAACCAGTAGCCAACACATTGCTTGATCCGGAACTTGTGTTTTCTCAGCTGAGGCACTTTTAACAGTAAATACATATGTAAACAGCCAGAATATCACACACTGATGTTCCAAAAATCCCCACACACCTCAGCATTTTCCCTTCACGACCTTAATGTCACAATCTAAGAGTGCAGTTAGTGCACACAAAAACATGGCGCCTGTGACTTTCAAAGCAATCATAAATTCAAACCATTATGTTCAGTTTTTTCTGACACCATTCTTTGGAAAATTTACAGAAAAAAAATCTAAAGTGACTTCATGGTGGACAGTGCCATGGTCCACAGAGAAAACTTCTCACTGACTGCTCCCAGAAGAGTTACTTAGTGAATGGTTTATAACTCACGGAGTCTTACCTCTACTCATAGACCTCCAGATCCAACACTAAAGGTATACAGTTTATGTGAATAATCCATATTATCTGCAAGAAATGAAAGATAATATTTGAAGAGAAATTACTGCTATTTAAATACAAATGCACTCTCATGAGTCAGGCACTCTTCAGAAAGTCTGAGGCCACCTTAGGAGCTGGAGGTCAGCATTTTGAGACTCTTCTACAACTGCAGTGGAAAAATAAACTCAGAAGGCATAAGATTCCTATGTAGCAAAGCACCCACCACAGCTGTCATCCTCAAGGACACTAGGAAATGGATATTCTGTAGAAGACACGTCAGAGAACATAAAGGGCAAAGATATAATAACCAGTATGCAATAATACCATGATGTCAAATTTGCTTCTGACTGGTGACTTGCATGGGAAATTATGATGGTGAATGCTTTTGGCAAAAGGAAAGGAAAGGAAAGGAAAGGAAAGGAAAGGAAAGGAAAGGAAAGGAAAGGAAAGGAAAGGAAAGGAAAGGAAAGGAAAGGAAAGGAAAGGAAAGGAAAGGAAAGGAAAGGAAAAGAAAGGAAAGGAAAGGAAAGGAAAGGAAAGGAAAGGAAAGGAAAGGAAAGGGTGTTAGTTCAGATGCAGAAGATAACATGGAGATAAATTATATTCTGTGCTAAACGTCTTGCTAGCCAGATTTGCTTAAGTTCTGAGATGATCACCATGGCCAGTCAGAGCATCACAGTCCAGGATTGAAGTACAACTTGCGGAAACCTCTGTTCTCATAGGAAGACGTCTGCAGTGTACCATATTCAGATATAAGTGTGGCCAACTTCTGATCAACCTAGAAGATGGAGAAGGAAGTAAGTTCCATGTTTTTGCTATGGGTCTAATATGAAAAGGTGGAAGTATCTGGTGGTTCTTTATGCTTACCTCGTCTCATTTCTCCCAGTTTCCAATTTTCTTCTACAGACAGTGCTAGTAGCAGGCAGGTAACATATCATATGCCAATTTCTATTTTCTTACAAATCAACATATGTGGATTGCATCATTTGTATGGTATCATTTCCCTATGTTAGTTTTATCTATTCATGTATATTTGCACAATTTTCACTGCACAATTTTATGAATTTGTACATGAACAAATCTCATCCCAACCACACATATGCTACTCAATCATTGTGGACAAAGTCTTCTTCATCGGGCAGTTTTATTTCGCCACACTTGGCTGATGCAATCTCAGCATGTGTCACCATCATTCAGCACAAAGCCACACCAAGTTAGCTTCACTAAAAGTGACACTGGCATGCACAGCAGATGTGTTGTTTCTTTCTTAACCACAGATGTTATATTTTCAACCTAATTCTTACCCAGGATGACAGTTAATCTTTTGTGTGTGATATTTCTCAGCTCGAATGCTCACAGGTCATTTAATTGTGAAACCACTAGTATCCATACTGTTAATTCCAGCTACTGTGTTACGTGCACTTTATGGCCGTAAATGCCACATTACATACCACTCTAGTCAAAGGACTATTAGTGTAATGTGTCGTCATACTTCAATCAGTGTATCACATGTGACAGTCTTGCATTGTTCTAAGTAGATATACAACTGCCCTTGTATTTTCTATTCATTACATCAGCACAAGTTGTCATTTACTTACACAGACCAAGTGAATATCAACCTACATTTCTGTTCACCTGACAGTGTTACAAGGATAAAGTGCATAGTACTGATAACTGTACATGTCTGTGGCAATCTATTTACATAACCTGTAAAGTGAAGGGTACAATTATTTGCAGTACACTGTTATTTCACTTGGTTGTGAGCCTTCCTGATTTACATGGTGTTGGTTTCAATAACTCTTCAATAAATAGTAATCTAACAAGAAGACTGTGTCCCAGTATCAAAAATATAAATGATTATCCAAAATTTAAGGACTGCAGACCAGGCCTATTATCCGTTACACACAAGGTGTAACTAGTTTCATTGGAGCTGCTTATGAAGGTTCAACACATGATATGTGTCTCAGACACTGGCTGTACACGTGCAATTAACTGACATACGTGGTGCAGTGACTGAGAACAGCTCTTTCTGTTGGACCCGGGCATACCCGCCCCGCCTGAGGATAGCAGCAGACCCACGTCCTGAGAAGTTGCTTATTTTCTCCAAAAAGAGAGAACTGACGAAGTCTAGAAACCAAGTAATCACAAGAATGATAAAGGTGATAAACTCACCATTATGAGCATATCCTGGACATCCGTATCACAGGCATGCTCCATGAAAACCTCGCAGATAGCTTGAATATACCAGGTTCCAAGATACACGTCCCTATTAGATGCAAATCCAGGCAGCGTTGAATATCCTATAAGTATATCAGACATTGAACGCTGAACAACTGAGCTGCAGCCATCAGCTTGTATGCGACCAGCTGTTAACTTCACCCCAAAATCCCGCGTATCACCTCTGAAAATGAATACAATATCCAATAAGTATATCAGACATTCAATGCAAAAATTAGAGTAGGTGCTGTCAGTACATATGTGACCAGATGTAATCTTCACCCCAAAAGCCCCTCTGCCACCTCTGAAAAACAATACAATAATAAGTATACCTAGCACCATACGCACAACAGCTGAGCCGGACCCATTAGTCTGTATGCAGCATGTAAGTCAGCTGCAAATCAAAATTCCTTTTGTCACCTCTGAAAACAAATATGATATCTAGTATGTATATCAAACATTACATGCAAAAATCTGATGAAGCCATCAGTATGCACCAGATGGCTTCATCCCAAAATTCTTTGTCACCTCTGCAAACCCTCACTCTGGCTGGATGGTCTGCGGATCGCATTTTGGTGGGGGCGAGATTTTCTGCCCCTGTCGAGACTAGCCCTGGGGCCCACTCAGGCTCCTGCACCACAGGTACCAGGTCTCCTTCCCGCGGGTAATGCAGTTGGGGTGTAGCGTAGTCACCCACCTGCACCTAGTGCTGAGGTTAAAGAAAGAGTAGAGCTACACCTCTACTCCTTCATGGTCTCTTCTACAGCAAACTTGACCTTTACTTTTACCTCTGAAAACCTACATAATTTCAACTAATGGCATAATGCCAATTATGCATACCCTGACCTATCTTTGTAGTTCACTGAAACATGTAGATATATTAACTGTATTAATAAATAAAATGGTTGTGCTCAACTGAAAACTGTTTGTTAATACTGTCAGAATACTGAAGATGATGCAGACATATGCGATGATACGTGTGCGCTGTTACCAGAGTGATATACAGAATGATTCTTGTCTTATGGACATAACTGTAGAAGACAGCTTCCTAGATCTCTGTGACTAAAGGAGCTTACATAAATCTGTGTCCAAATTCTGAATGGTTACAGAGTTATGACCCTACAAAATTGAGTATAAAATACAAGAATTACTGAAAAAAGATGGAATAAAATACTTGGTACATTACCCAATAAATTTAATGTTTAATTTTAACTTCATGAAAAAATATGCCTTTAATTAACACAATGACCTGTGCTTAGAGCAAATTTTCAAAAATCCCAACTTCAGGTACAATGCATCTTGCCACTCAGTTGTGAACAGTATGCTTGTGAGTGCAAGACAGAAGCCTGAGATTTGTTTACATACCTGCCATACAGTGCTAGCAAGCGTGCTTGTTCAAGGGCACATAGTCCATTCACACGGTTTACAGATATATGTTTACCAGAGTTAAAAAACACCAATGGCACAATAACCACTGAAAATAGGACCCATGTTGATAGCAACTCTTTTTATCACACAAATGTAGGAAATCATATCCTACAGTGAAGTCCACAACTCATAAATCACTCTGTATAGTGTAGAGGCAGCTGGAACTCTAAATGTGCCTACAACATGGAAGTACGCTTACAAACGAAGATTACAGTCTGCAGTCAGGCAGCTAAACATCAAATTACACCACGTTATATTCTATAAGACAGTAAACAATTATCAGTCACCAACATGAAAACCTAAAATCTCACAAGTGTCCAAATGTATTCAGATTTCAATCCTATATGGATGAAAGCATTTGCTTTCCTTCTTTGACTGCCTTTTCACCATAAAAAGCACTTGCAGTACTTATATCACCAATTTAAAAGCCATGTCACACCTGCATGTTTGGAAAAAGAAGATTTTAGGTTTTGCCACAAGACTTTGAGCATTCTCATTGGTGAACTGGTCCAGAACCCAATCTATCTCCAGCAGCTGACCATCTGCAGATATAATGGTGGTATCTTGCTTACTCCTTCCTGCTATACCATGACTCATGATTGCGACTACACAGGAATCATAACGTGAATGCTCTCTTCGCCGAGCAAATTCATGAATCTTATGCTTCATGTCCTGTGGAGAATGAAAGCAAATCCTCACATGTATTATCACCAAACTTATTTAACAATGTCCACTTCCTTTGGAGATACAGAGTACCATATCTCCTACCTCATAAGACACTACAGGTGGTCAGATTCACCCTATAATTAGCACAGTATTTTTTTGGATTTAATGTCTTAACTAGAGAAGACATAACGGTGATCTCTGGGACATTTTCCAGGGGGAAAAATGTATCTTATTGCGCACAAAATATGGTATGTTCAATTATGAAAATGTTATTACATTACTTATGGTTTATTTAATAATACTGTCAGTTCTTAAAGAATTTTTTACACTGAATTGCAGAATGATAACTAAATGGTGAGTTGGAAGAATGTGGACAAAAGCTGGCATGGCATTATTTAAGGTACTTTCCTGGTACTTGTCTGTACAGTCCAAGGAAAACCACAAAAACCTCAGTCACAATTGTGTTCTAGCTAAAACTCAAAATAGGCACCTCCTGAATTCCAGTCAGCTGTGCTACAGCTTGCATTAGCTTGTTTGATATGGGAAAGTGATACGCTGACAAAGATGAAACAATGTACTGTAAGCCTGCATTAGAAGTACTACTTAATGCAGGGTAAGGATAAAGCATGCATAACTTGCCTGACTGTCCAGTACGAAAACACAGACACAACTGCATTAACACCAGAGGCTACCACTGTAATAATAATGTGCTACTTCACATCCTCATAACCCATTTCCTCACAATCCAATTTCAATATCTCCACTCCCAGTATGTGTCTTCATGGTGAGAACAAGGACAACTTTCCTTTTTCTCATGATTCTTTAAAGGCCAGTCACAATGGTTGATAAATTACAAGACGTCTGTTCAAGAAGTTCTTGGACTGCAGGCACACATCATGAAAAATGAAACTCCTGTGGTTCCACAGCTACCCAACAGCCCTGATCTCTCTCCAGCAGATTTTCCTGTCCCAGAAACTGGAAACTAGTTTAACCTTTAAATGACCTGTGTTCACATATGTAAATGCATGTACAAAAAACCACCCCAGGAAATTCATTTTATATATTCAAGCAATAAGCCCATTCACAGCATTTTTAAGCCATGCCACATAATCTGTTTCATTTCCCACAAAATGCTGTTTGTTTCATAACTGCATCCTTTTCTGTTCAAATAATACTCACACTTTTCACAAACCATGCCCAAAAATTTAAGTACCAACAAGGTCATTTAAAGGTTAAAGGTCATCAATTTCAATCAGTAGATGAAATACAAGAAAAACATTAGAGCTGCCAACCAAAGTTTCTTAAAAATCACACATGGAATGCTAGAAAAAATGGAAACATGGCTGGAATCGCTGGATTAATCTAGGAGAGAAGTCTTTTGAAGAGGATAATAAAATTTACTTTGTGTGTATTGTGTTTTATTTAATCTGCCCCAAGAACTTTTTCACTAGACATTGTATCTACCTCTAAATCCGGGTCATAGTGCAAGTCCACAACAGATCTACTTCTAATCCTTGATAATGGTGTGACTCCATAATTTATCTACCTCTAAACCTCACACATGATGTCGCTCCACAATACAGTTGCATCTGATCTTTTGTCATGGTGACTTCAAAATACATCAACATTTACATCATCACCATGGCACTGGCCCACAGTATATATGTCTCTAATCTCTAGTCATGATGCCACACAATGTTCACCCCAAACCACTGGTCATGATATGGCACAACGGTACACATACCTCTAACCTTCAGTCATGTTGTGACTGCACAATATATCTACCTCTAATCCTTGGTCACGGTGTTTCTCCACAATATAGCCAAACTCCGTAAATAATTCAGCAAGATTCCTCTCATCCACGTCTGCGCCAATCCGTGCATCCATAATACCATTCACAAACTGAACATTATTAATCATAAAGAAGTAACCTCTTGGGGAAGAGCGCATCGGATACACCTGAAAGAAACAGCAGTTTCCCCACATTTAACATCTAAGATGATAATCCTGAAGTCCAAATTCAAATGGCACATGGCACAACATGGTGTGTTCTCAGTGAACAGCCAGGCTATTTCACAGAACACAACAGAAACTTGTGTGTCCAAGATATGACATGTTGCACACATCTGATATACAGGATAACTGAAAACAACTGTTTTAATATTGGCGTGCTGACAAGCCACTGGTTAACAAACTAACAAATTCCATGGAGCCGAGTCCTTCTTGAGATGCTAACAGTTCTCAGACAAGAAATTTCCTGGGCATTAAGAACCTGAAGATTCATAACCACGTCCACAAAAGCCTGCTACCTGTCCCTGTCCTGAGACAGATCAATCCAGTCTATGCCCCTCTCCTATTTCTCGAATATCTATTTGAATTGTATCCTCCCATCTATGCCAGGGTCTTTCAAGTATTCCTTTTCTCTCAGGTTTCCCCACCAAACCACTCTCCTCCCCCCCATACATGATACATGCTCCGCCCACCTCTTTAGTCTTGATTTCATCACCCACATAATACGTGGTGAGGAACACAGATCATGAAGCTTCTCATTATGCAATGTCCTCTAGCCCCTGTTACCTCATCTCTCTTAGGCCCATACATCTTCCTCAGCATCCTATTCTCAAACATTCTCAGAATATGTTCCTCCCTCAATGTGAGACAGCAAGTTTCAAACCCATCTAACAAGCCACCAGTTACTAGTTTTTATTGTCTTGTCTGCAATGTATTCACATATGCTATGGATGGCAAGAACTTGAATACAGATACAAATGACATCACAATTCTGAAATAGCGCTTCATGTTGGATCATGTCTAAAGATAGAAATTGGTGATGTTCAGTGTTGGGCTGCTGAAGGTCACAAATGTGTGAACAGTTGTAACGGAATTAAGATCATGCTTATACACAACTGCATCAGCTGGTGCAGAAGTCATAGTTATACACAGTTTGCATGTACAGGAACTGGATAATGATTCATAGTAGGCCAAATGCACAAAAATAATTTCTAATTCAGCAATTTTATGTGGGCCTCTTCATGTCACATGGATGCATATAAGTGCAGATTTTCAAACACACCCCACTCAGATTTGACTGAAATCTAATGCATTTGTAAACCTGACAGGCATGTGTAGAAATGTTAACTATCACCTCCTTGTGCCTTGTAGTTTACTTGTCGCAAGCACTGATAATTCAAAACAGCAGCATTCTTTAGAGACATGGCTTGTAAAACTGGCTCTAATTCTGGCCACATATGAACTACACAGCTAATTTTTGGCTCATTAGGATGCTAAACAAGTGATGGTTCCAATGACATGGGACACATTAAAAATCAGTGGTGATTATGGCCAGGGTCACCACAGTTCACTTTCAACTTTTAATTGCTACAAATGTTTGAAATATATTTCAGGGATCTCTTCATATCTACCATAGTAATGCTACAAATTTATACACATTACACAACTACGGCTAGTTACCTGCACCCCTTTTGATGTACAAACATCCATCCTCATGGTGGCTTTCTTCACTACAACCTTTAATGGTTCTGTGTTTAGATTTGTTACAGACTGTAGATTCTGAAAAGCTAAAGTTTGAAGTTTTGGGCTAAGTCCAGTGTCATCTTCTAGCATATATGCTGGTAGATTAGCCAGGTTTGTCCTATGAAAAAACAAACTCAATAGTGATAACCAAATTCTGAACCAAGTACAATCTTTATGAAAGATAAGAAGATAGTTTCCTCCAGGGGAACAAGAAAGCACAGATTTGTTGTGATGCTTTAAAACTAAACACACACACACACAGACATGTAACATGACAGTCATTTCTACACCTTCTGCTATGCTCTTTATAACGAAACAGCAACAGCACATTACAACTGTATGTAAGTCTACATCAGAGTGTTGTCATACCATGCAAGGAGGAAACAATGTATTTTTCCATAATTGCAACAGGCTGATGGCTAAAACCAAATGATTCATGTCACAACACAGCAAGAAATGGTGGCACATACCCACACCAAAATTTATTTACTAGCTTACGGTCAACAAAGCCTGCCAGCAACACCACTCCCAATACAACCAACACTCCACTCCACCTTTCAGAACAGTGTTTCCCAACATTTCTTCCATGGAGGAACCCCTAAAATAATTTTTCATATCGCAAGAAACCCATCTAAGAAAATGTTTACAGGTCAGAAAAAGGTGACCACCACTAGTGTGGCAACTCTGTTACAATATGCAACAAACATGGACACAGTACAATTCAGTGGATCTCAAATACAAACAGACCAAAACAAAACAAAACAAACAGGCAGCTGGTGGGGTATAGACATTATGCCAGTAGTGCCGATTGATGGATGAAAATTCCTGCAATATTTTGCCACATATTTGGATTTTTTTGCAGTATTCCAAGATGTTTATTTATTTATTTATTCCACAATTTCTTGCAAAACCCTTAATGATGTTCTGTAACACCCTCATTGGAAAACACTGTTTTAGACACAGTAAACAGTTCAAACTATAGTTTTCTTTCACACACCCCCAGAAAAACTAACTTCATTTATTTATGACTTATCAAATCATGCCATTAGTAGTGCAGACCAAAAAGTGTCATATGGGAAGTTTATTAGTGGCTAATGAACTGATCACTATGTGAAAGCAGTTGCAGCATGGCCTGAGATACTATCCCAGCATTTACTGGGACTGAGGCAACTGTGAAATGCTTCAGTCAAGATAGCAAGTCTCTTGACCAAAACTGAAAGCAGACACCTTCTGAATACAAGATACAAGAATTATAGTCTGAGCCAATTTCTCCAGTGAAAAATAAAATATTCATATTTCCTCCAAAACCTTCAGCGCAGCATAAATAACTTTTACGGTATATTTCATCAGCAAAACTGAAATAAAACAGTTCAAGTTTTCACCACATTCAACATTCATATTCTGATTTGCATTATGACACCATGCGGTCTGTTATGTGAATAGAAACTTTCACAGCAAATTACTTCTTTCATCTTCAGAGTAGAAATGCTGGTACTCTCCTACACACTACATGGTGTCATAAGTTGGCAGGCTAGATGAATGTATGAAGAGAGACAGTACCCTTGTCGAGGCCGAGGCACAAGTTGCTCTATGTAGTAATTCCTTATATCAATACGTGGTTCAAGACGCCGGACTAAATCCAGATGTCCAGTCACCATCAGAGAAACAATAAGATTCTGAAAGGCCTCTGGGCCCCTTGTCTGCAGATCCAAGTACAAATCTCGCTTCCTCTCGCGAAGTTCGGTGTTCTTATCCTATTGTAACAGTGAAATAAACATATATATATATACGCACACATAAACACACACACACACATGCATACATACATATATACCAGGGGTTTACAAATTTTTCAGAAATCTAGCAGTCACCTCCAAATTCTAGGAGCCAGAAGGGTGACATGAAGCAAGGTCCACACTGACGGCCCACAGTTCTCGACCCAACAGCGAATGTCACTGTTATCTGCCACTTTCTGCTTGGTGCATGTGAACTGATACACATTTTTGTACGTACAACACCAAGAAGACTGCAATAATCATGCTCAAAGCATTAGGCAACACTGTACAAAATTCAGACGGCAAATATTCCAGCAGAAGTTTTAGTATTAGTTGCACTGTAGTAAATGTCTCTGCCTAATTTACAGTGTGAGTTCGTGTGTTTTCATAAGTTTCAATTTTTTCTCTAAATACCCAGTAGGAAAGAGGGAGTCACCTTATATTCAGGCTTCTACAGTATGTATTATAAGCACCAGTATTTTTTATGTTGATGGTCAGTAAGCTGGTGCAGACAAATTACTGTGGCACAGGGGGCACCTGTTTCCTTTGTGGAGTAGATACTCATATTTTGTTGGATTTGTGTAAGTGAAATGTGCCAATGGGTAATGACACTGCTTGGGCAGGAACTTTGGAACAGTAACATATTGACTATATGCAATAAGACTTAATCCTTCTTTCTATTCCCAGAAATAAGCCACACAATGTATGAGTTGAAAGGATGTTTTGCAATCACTTCAGCTCAGTGCAATCAAAATGGCACAGGGAGGTAATAATTTATCAATTACATTTCATAGAAATGCCACATCCAACTACTTGCAAGTGACTTGGGCACTACTTCAAGCTAAATATAAAATTAGAGAGCCTGCTTAGGCAAATGAATAATCCACCATTAAGACTGTTCCTGTAGGGTAGAAAGTGCTCCCTTCATCTTCCAGAAAACAGTTCGTTCCTCCAGAACACTGGTAAACACCAGACTACACGGTGCCACACTCCAACAGACCACACTGTTAATATTTACCACCACACAAACCTCAAACCTTATATCTGCGCTACTGGTCACTTTGTCTTTAAGACAGAGATGGCACCGAGTGCCCACCACCACAAGATATCAGACACAACATTTTATATACAAATACCAACAACATCTGAAATCTTACTTATATTAAACAGATAGCTTACCATATATTTCTGAATCATTCCAGAAGTAAACACTCCCCTTTCACACAGTTTAGGTATCAGTGTACCTAGGTTTGTTTCTTCAACAAGCTCCACCAAATTGTGCGTGATTTTCTGTCTGTCTTCGTCGTTCATTTTAGACAATCTGGAATGACAAAATCAATCAGCAACTGGGAAGGAAACAATACCATGGGAGTACCAAACCTTTCATGCCACTGTACGGCAATATCAGCCATTTTGCAACTACAGACGAAACAGCCGTACTGCTGTGGTGAGAAACGTTTAGGTCACGTATAATGAAATGCTGAAACAGAGAATTTTTGTGTCAAGAAAAACATGGAGATCTTTCTGCTACAAGAAGAATGTAAGAAATTAATATCTTCAGATAAAATTGAGCTTAAGAGCAGAACACACAGCACCTGTCTTCTAAAATAAAATCTGGATTAAACTGGTTACCATCTGAACCAATTGAAGTTGTCATGGGCAATGTTTGTGTGACATGAGAGCTTTTTAATTATGCTTAAATTAACTACAAAAGTGTTTTTATTGTCGCTTCATTATCTGACATGCAGTCCTGCATCCTGAACAGCACGACATCTCTGAAGCCATTTCTTCCCACGAAACAATATTACAACAAAACTTCCATCTCTCACATTCACTGCATACAACAGCTGTTCAGCACATGACATGAAATACGTTCATTCTCATCTACATAACCTAACAAATTGTGTCATCAATAGTGACTCCATATTCTATCTCCTCTTCCACCACCATTTACTATATTCAGGTTCTCTAAAATGCAGGTCAGTCCTTTGACTACCCATGCAATTACTAATTTCTCAAGGGCTCTGCTGCATAGAATTATTTATGTTACTTCAGGCAAGGTACCCTTACTGTATCTGTAATTTTACTTACACAGAAAAATTCCATGATGATGATAAACACTTGGACTAGAGAAGTTACTATAAAAACAAAATGAAGCAATTACTACTGTATGATTATTTATTTTCTGAACTTTGTCCAACATCAAAGTGTCTTGGAAGTGTCTTACACGTGTTACACCTTCACAACCCCAAAGAATTAACCGCCGAATCCAAAGAAAGGAAATTATAATAAACCAGTTTGGTTATTAGGTACTGCATGCCATGTCAACAGTTTTAAAGCTCACATGTATGATCTTTCAAAACTGGACCCACATGGGGCCGTACATGGCACTTACCATAAGCCACGCCCCCGTAAAAGACTATTAATGTAAACTTATGTGTACCAGGGTTTAACCGAATCCACGAAACAAATTCCTTCCTACGTCAGCCAAACACTTCAGTGCATCGTAACCGCGAAAACAAGAAGCTGGAATAAACTTATGGCTACAGTGGCTACGCTACAGGCCCGGCGTCTGAGGAATCGCGGTTCGATCGTTGGCAGGAGTATGCAATTTATCCATTTTACAGAGTTTCGACACCGGCTCTGGAGCCCACCCATCCTCTGATCCAAAGGGTATCGCGGCTGTCTCGCCAGAGGTAAAGCCGTCAGGACGTGAAGCTGGCCACTCACAACATCTACAGCCAAGGAACAGAATGACTGCAGCTATACCCGTACTCCCCCACATGTGCCTTCACGGCGTGTAAGCGGACAACTGTACTTTACTAGTCCATCACCGAAATGACTTATTGCTGTTAAGCACCACAACATGCATTAAAATCACGTACAAACTCTACATGCCACACACCTTTAATCCACGCCGAATCACAATTTGTATTGCAAGTGATATCCCCTTTACTTCGCGTTGCGAGAGTCAACTGCTGCAGCAGAGTCCAGCTCGTGCTGACGTCACGCGTGGTGGTGCTTGGTCTATGCTCTGCGTCCGCGCCAGCACTGCGACAGAGTGGGAATTTCAAGATTTGCATTACCGTAGACATATGAACTCGAAACTTGCAACAGACAGCAATTTCCTTAACCATCAACGAAGACAGCCCTTAACTTTCATTGTAAGTTGATAATGGAACATTGTTCGTGGCTCATGCTCATATGTGTTGGAGCAAAAAATTGAGTTTCGCGTATGTTTATTTTCTTTAAAATACCGTTGATATGCGTAAGGAACCCTTCACACGACATATTGTTAAATGTGATTTATGTCCAAGCACATTTTTCCGTTAAACCAGACGGAAAATGAATACATTAATACAGGTGCGCACCCAGAATGTTTCCTTGGCGGCGCCCCCCCCCCCCCCCCCCCCCTGACCCCGAGGCTATATGTAATTTAGGTTTGATTTTAAAAATTGTGTTATAAAAATCATGTTGTAAGCACAACATAACACTGTTTGCTACTGAATTTATATACATACAAACATAACTACAGGTTCCACGACTCAATCACAGTGTCCTAGTTTTCCTTTTTTAATTGCATTAACTTGTCAAAATTCTGATGTACCAGTCACCAGCCGATTTCAGTGGCTGATTTCGGCTGGAGAGGAAATCACGTAAAACTTCTGCTATCATAATATCTACAAAAATCTATGTTTTTTTAAATTTCAGTTTTGGGCGGTTGGGGGGGGGGGGCTGCAGCCCGACAGCCACCCCCCTTGGGTGCGCCCTTGCATTAATACGATCTTCGTTTTTGACTTTAGGCCACAAAGGACGTGCCGGTCGTTAATAATGACTTCTTGAGAAGAACGTTGTCCGCTTTCCACCGATTGTTATCGTAAGTTTCACTGCTGAGAGCCCGAAAAGCAACAACAATCGATCAGCATTTAATTATTCAGATACAGATTTTACAATGACTAAAAGATCATTTTGGTGACAGACATAGCAGGACAGCAACGCTAAAATCAACAGATCCTCTTAATATCATGACGTACAAACAGATCAGACCTTCAAATGCAATTGTCGTTGGCCTTTGTGAATTTCTCCCTCCTCTAATCGCTTTGTATTATCCACACCGTTCCCCATCCTTACAGTAATAACAATTCTGAAATGATTGGAGGACACTTGAAAATAAGGAGGAATCACAATAACATTGTTTTTATAATATTTTACTCTTCGGACGATGGATGAAGTCCATAAATCCATCACCACACAATAATATTATTGCAGAACATCAGGAAATACAGGACAAAAGCAAAGGGGCTAGAATTAATTACATTTAGTCCCCAAGCCCATTTATCGTGCGAAATTGAACCGTCTGCTCCCATTATATGAACCCTGGAAAGACGTTCTTCTTCCCTCGTCGGTTGTAATAAATCTTAATTCGTATTTTGTGTCTTTGGGCAAGATCGATGGCTAAAAACCCGGACAATTCAGTAATGAAAAATCCGCCAAGAAGTAAATTTTTCCTCAAAAAATAATATGGCACCGACTGCTGTTAGAAGTTGATAAACAGTGTATGAATGTGGGAAGTGTGCTGCTAATACCACTTGCACGCCTTTCTTACCGGAAAGTTACACTAAAACATGACAGTTGTAGATAATGCTTATCTAATGCAGATAACTCTTATCCGTCGCTGTAAGCAAAGCCTTAACGATCGGGCAGAGGCGGATTTAAAATGCGCAGCCCTTCCAGTCTAACCAGAAGTAAATAATGTCTCATTGGCATGCTTGAGTGTCCAACATCGGCAACGCCTAGCACGTGACAAATCGCACTGTTTCGCGTGACGGCAGGCAGGCAGCGCAGTGATCGCCGTTATTCCAATCTGGCTCGAGTCGGGGTTCATACGTTTTAGTTGAATGTCTTGCAGTTAATTCTGCGTTTTTATTCACTATATTTAAAGACGATGCTGGAATTGCTTTTCTTGGCCTCATAGACACCCATCAAACGTAACAGGCACGTTGTTCATTGCACGTCAAAATTCCGCTGGTGAAACCGAAAACAATATCTTATGTTTTCTTTCAGGTCGTCTTCAGTGTCAGGTTTATTAACATGCACTTTATTCTTCAACATGGCCCACAAGTACAAATAACACGGTTTCAGATCTGGTTAACGACCAGGCCATAGTCCCCTACACCTTATTCTGTCACCAAAAGGACCCCGTAAATAAAATGGTGTCAGAATATGTATAACATCCATGTGAATTTATGAAATAAAAAAGAAAGGGTCAGTCCATCCTAGCGTGTTTTTTTTTCAATGTGCGCACATTAAAGGACAACGTGTATAGCAATAATCCTCACACTGAAGACGGTCTGAAATCAGGCATTCAGGATGATATGGTGTAGTACGGTAAAATTATTGTTAAGCTTTTAAAGCCTAGCGGTAACTTTACGTACTACCCAGTTTAACATTCAAAAATTATACGTGGTGCTCACATTGCATTTGTGTTTTTTGTGTGGGTCTCAAAACAATCAGCAAGTTTTGTCTTACACAACATTAACAGCTTGTTTTATACAACCGAAGTGTAGAGTGTTTACTGCGCGGTACGCACTGAGTCCTTAAATAAAACAGATATGTTCTGTCTTTAAATGGTTAATTAAATTAAAAATACAGCACAAGGTTAACTAATAAATACATTAAAAGGCACGGAATTTCTGCGTCGTGAGCTGTTGCGCTGTCTTCCTGGGGTAGGGGGGGGGGTGAAGTACGGTTCTGTCGTAATCGAACAGGATTTCACAGAGTGGTGCCAATGTGTGTAATAAACATCGGCGTAAATTTATGGCATCAGAAAAAGAGACGGGCCTAATAATATTAGTTGTAATCATACCACACCACATATGAGTCATAACATCATGTAGTGGCACTTTGTGTATTAGCATGGAAAATCTGTTATTTTGAGATTTCATGTACCCACTTGTTGAAACCAAGTTTCACCGCTGAACAGAGCAAGTGGGACGTCTATTTCTCTATCACGCACCCCACAGAGGTACCAGTTCACAAAATTCAGCCTTGCTTCACGATATGTTTAGCAGAGGTTGTGAACCGCAGCTGTGTTCTGCACGTTCTTTTATTGTCTAGACTGGAACCAACTGTCCGAAAACTTTTCACGAATTTGTAAATTGTTGTCCTGCGTTACACCACGCTTTCTGCACCAACTGCTTTCTGCGCATGTATCATACGAAATGCGCACAGCGACTACCAGCTAGCTCGTACACTTCCAGACCGGCAGCGGGAACTGCGGGCCTGTGTACAACCCCGCCGAACGCAAGTTACTATCGATACTTGTCAGATAAAATGACGTCACTATGTATAGGGCCTCCGCTCTTCCTTGCGTACAAGAACCGCGCAAGTACTGCTTATTGTTTCTATTACTATAACCTAGTTGAGGTTCCTACAGCAATGTTGATGACTTTTCAAGTCTTCCGGGCCGTTACGCTGTGTCGACCGGTAAATAGCTACCGACGTTTCGGAGGACTGCGTAATCCTGACGATGGAGGCACTTCGCTTATCCGAAACGTCTGGATCCATCGGCCATCAGACATGACATAACATCCCAGAATACCACGATATTCACCGTTTACATTCAGCATATTAATTGATAATACTGCCTGCAGAAAGACGAAAAATAAACAGAACGAGATATGCTTTACACAACGCGCCTGTCAATTGCTATAGTCATATAGCGTCGGTGGGAGATAATGAAATGTATGGAGAACTGGTGGAATTATACCCACAGGGAGTGGGGGGACAAAACCAGACGCTTAGACAGGAACCTGTCCCGCTGCCACTTCGTCCACTACAAATGCCACACTGATTACCGTGAGCACACGTCCGGTCCTCTGGAGAGATAAACCGATACCCATTTGCACTCGCGAACGCCACCTACAAATAACATTCCTCGCTGTACACTCGAATATCGCATCATTGTATTGCGCAAAACACGTAAACATCAGCATCCGATATTATTCACGTGATCTGTTACGAGAAGAAAGGGGAATTACTATGCGGATTATTGACGTGACGTATTTGACACCATATATATAGAACTGCGTCTCACTGTTTCATTATTCGTCGCAGGTGCTGGGTAAGGAATTTTTGTTTGCATTTGACGCTGACGAATATCGTGTTAAAAATGGGCATCTTCCGTGCTTTCTTATGGCTGTGTTATAAACTATCTACGATATTTAATAATATAAAAAACATTTACTCTTTTCTTGTACAAAGTCAACAATGTCGAGAAGCACCTGCTGATTCTGTAATACCTAGAAGTGTCAATTATCATCTGACGAGACAGTGTAATTACCAATGCGGATTCTGTTTCCATACTGCGAAAACGTCATTTCTGTTGCCAATAGAGGAAGCCAAGAAGGGACTAATGCTGCTAAAAGATGCAGGTAAGATACGACAATGCGCATGTGGTGATGTAAAGTTTTCAAACTGGTACTTGTATGACGCCATGTTTCTATCAACATTTTCAGAACTTCATTGTTAAGTCGGCAATTTCCTTATCTCCTCACCTACCAACAAGAATTACACTCCTGTTGTGTCTGCTACTTATGATCTTGAGATCATTCTTTTGAGCACAGTCTGAGGCACCATATAGCTTTTACAAATTCAACAATGCCATGACTGCAATTGTGGGTCAAAAATAAACGATTTCTTTTCCATTTCCTGACTTGTGTTCAAGATAAACATATTTCTTGGGCAATATGTGTCCAATTCTACAGTTTGTGTACAGACTGTGTAATTGAAATACAAGCATCCTTGTACTATTCTTTACACGTACCTTTGAAAGCCTACTGGATGGTACGATTGTCGGGTTTACAGCTAGCAACTTTACAAATGGCGTCCTCCGTGACATAGTACGCACACGCTACCAAGGTGTTTTTTTTAACCTTTTAACTACTATCGTACAGTTTGGCGGTACACGCGCAAATGTAACACCATTTATCCATGTAAAAGATTTTCACGAAACTCCCAAATGCCCAACGGCATTGTGTGCAGATGTTACACAGAATTTCTGCTAAAACGGACAAATGAAGAAAATATGGATAGAAACATACTCACCCCCCCCCCCCCGAGCAAAGTATCGCTTTTACTGCACTTACTTTCACGAACCTCGCAGTCACTCAATATACTTCTGTGGACCTCTCCTGTACTGAGGTCATCCAAATCGGACGAACTAGACAATACTGCAAAATTTAATTTACGCCCATTAAGTGAAGTGGACTGTCACAGAGCCGATTTTCACGAAACTCATGCTTGCTCGACAACCGGCTGCCCCCCCCCCCGTAAATAACTCCTATACCGAACTTCACGAAACCCTGAATAAGGGTTTAGTCGCTGAGATCCACAGACTGACAGACAGACATGGTCTCCGCAAAAGGTGTTCTTTACAAGGCCACAGCTCTGTATTTTGGTTAAAAATCTATTTCTTTCATACGATTCTCGCAATAAATAAGCATTATGTCCCTATACAACATCCAGCACTTAAGTCTTTCTATATAATGCAGATTACTTCATCTTTGAAGGGTTAAAATTTGTTTCTTGATTGCTATACATATGTTTGATGTATAATTTGAATCTTACACATTCAAGTAATAATTTTTATGGAACTGTAAGGCATCTTTTTGTGACTTTATTTGTATTTGTTTGGGTCTTACTTATGAATGAAGCACTAATGAAATGGAGGCTGTTCTGTTTTCATGGGCAGCTGAGTACTGAGGTTATTATGAGGAACAGAAATAACATAGCTGAAGGAAAAAAAAATTACCTGCTCACATGGCATCAAACCTGGTGAACTAGAACAATTTAAGAAAAAAAAGCCTAAAACATTGGGTCACAGTGTATGGACACAAGGGGAATGGGGGGACACTTGGGCTGCCCATCCTGAAATATTAGGCATAGGTTCAGCCCTCGTAGAAATTGGTAAACTATGCACAAAAATAAAGTGCCCATGACTGACAACATAAAATATTGGATTACTGGTTTTTGTATCAGAATTTCATTGCCAATATTAGTAGGAATGAAAATAATTCAAACTCGTGAAAATTACATACCATACACACCAGCTAGCAGACATGACAACAGTTACCACCAATTATTGTAGGAATGGTGAAATATCACCCGCAGCAGTACATTTGGAAGGATCATAGTACCCTCATCTTCATGCTCAAGTAATCCAATTACTTTTGAACTGCTTGATCCAAAAGATGAAGGCACTATGATCCTGCAAAATGCTGGAACTGCTCCTTTAAGACACTGGAAGGTACTCGCCCAACAACACAGTTGCACATCCCAGAACACTTGAATCTTGAGCACCATCGTTGAGAGAACCTCAAATCTCGCAAATTTGTGAATGACTGGTGCGCTTGGAATTGTGGCTTGGAGAACTGCTCCTTAACACTCTGAGCAGAACTACACTTTAACTATTTAAGACCAAGTTTAACTGGAATGCGTTGCTCTAGTCTTGTATGGGGATGAGAAGGCAGAACAGGTATGAAGGTTAGGCTGATACTGGCCAGCAGTCACAAAGTTACAGAACCATGTACCCTACCAGGAAGACCCTCTGTAAAGTCAACTACTGTTGACTGCACTAACTTGTCCAACATCTAAAGGTAGATGAAAATTCAGAATGTATTTTTCAAAGTGTTTGTCAGTTAAAACGCATGTTACAGGGATGGAAAAAGTGAACTTTTCTGGAGGAGAGCCATTTCTACCCCACAAAGGTCATTATCTGGGACAGCTTGTCCACTACTGTAAGGAAGAGCTTCAGTTGCCAAGTGTCACAATAATCAGCAATGGAAGTCTCATTACAGAGGCCTGGTTCAGGAAGTATGGTATGTTAGTTTCTTACTATGCTTGCAGATAAATGGTGACATATTTATGAAAATTATGTTAATACATTTTGTAATTACAATATAATTCCTTTAATCCAGCACCGGCAGGACTA
Source organism: Coptotermes formosanus (assembly GCA_013340265.1). Taxonomy (NCBI): domain Eukaryota; kingdom Metazoa; phylum Arthropoda; class Insecta; order Blattodea; family Rhinotermitidae; genus Coptotermes; species Coptotermes formosanus. The sequence goes on along the minus strand of BLKM01000354.1, from coordinate 927,243 downwards.
GACAGGTGTCAGATTATCAAATGATGTCTATAAAGACCTAAGTTCTTACAGGTAATATTTTTTGTTACTGCTCATATACTTGGGCTGAACAACTAATGACAGAAATATTATGCTTGGATATCTTCTTCAGCTGCTGGTTCAGGGGTTGTATCAGGGTACCAGTATTGAGTTAGAAATCAGAAGTAAAAGATCTATGGAAATAGTACAGGAGTTACTACATACATAAAAGTTTCTTTGTAAGACATAGTCACAGGCCTGCAGATGAGTTCTGGTTGTGTGGTTTGTCCTACTGCAGTAACATTCAGTTGACTGCAACGACTGCACGATTTTGGAATATTCAAGACGCTAAGAAAACCTTTATGTAATTGCCACTAGGGCAGTAATACTGAAATCAGGAAGCTGTAAATTCCTATCTTTATGCAAGTACTGTATGCCTGACATACAGAGCTTTTACTGTGATTTGAATTCTTAGCTCAAGACATTTACAGTAAACTTTTCTCCGACACTTTTTCGCAGACCACTCTGCATATCAGTCATAAAAAATATATATTCAAATTACATAAACTTAAACACTCCCTTGGCATTATCACAGCCTCATCCACAAGGATGTGAAACCAAAACTGAATGTGACCATGCCATGGCTGGGGTTGTTAATCACCAGCCTCTCACCACAGAGGGCCAGGTTCAAACCCAGGTCAGTCCATGTGGGATATGCGGTGGACAAAGTGGCACTGGGAGAAGATTTCTGCTGAGTACTTTGGTCTTCACCTATCATTATGCTGTACACTCATTCACCTATCAGTGACACTATATAATCTTAGCAGTTGATAGTATTGCTGAAACAACACTTAAAAAGAACAATGCCCACTTATGTCCGCATAATCACTTCACTATCATTTCCTGATAGCACTTGATGTGAGTCATTCTAGGCACATACTGGGATAAATGGCAATGCACACCTAGTGGTAGGCTGATCTGGCTGTTGGTTGGGAAGTACAGGAATGTGTGACGTACAATGGAAAAGTGCTGGCATCAAAACATCCTTGTACCAGGACCCGTAATGATCTACTGAGCACCTCTTACCATTTATCCTATAAATAGCCTTGCATGTTAATTACAATCATACTAGTCTGCTGAGCAGGACGTAACACCTGATGCTATGGTATAACAAATCAGCTCAGTACCTACAACCCCTCACATTAGAACTCATATCTGCCAGTAGGATCATCAGCTAATCTGACTTCGTACAGATGGACAGCTCATACAAACGTCCATCTTCCCCTGTGTCAGCATCTACACATACACACACACACACACACACACACAATATGACACTCTCCTGTGTATCGGAAACAAATTTTGTGCTTCTGAATCTTACACAATACCAACTAAACACAAATTACACTAAATTTCAATAAAGGCCAGACCTTTCCTTTCTTTGCGGCTGCGTTCTTACCAGTACATATTCTTGTCACTTAATATGAGTGGCATGAAAGACAGACATGATTAATATCTGTAATGAGAAATAAGTGTGAAAGGTCAAGTCAAATGGACACATCCCATCCCATCTTGCTCAGTGCAGACACCAGCTTTAAAGTGAACAAATTATTCAAATAGGGACAGTAACACAGTTTTGTAACATGTATGTATTACTGTAATAAGGTGCCTTATGGTAACTATGGACTGCTTGCACACTGCTAGCTGCCCAACACTTTTCAGGCAGTGCATTCCTCTGTCACATTCTGCATAAAATTAACTGCTCCATATTTACTGTAGTTACTAAGCCCCACCATATACATAGACATTGGGAACACATCAGCCACCTGTTGCTGACAATGGTTGATTGCAGGACAGTATCTTGACATTCTTGCCATCTCATGCGACTCATTTAATGAAGAAACAAACAAGGTGATTGGGCGAGGACAAGGAAATAAGAACCACGTGGAAAAGCTGATGAAAATACGTAGCTGGTGCCATCAGTACAAAGTGGCCTTCAAAATAAACACAGTTGTGAATACATACAACATTGATGAGGACATGACTGAGTGGATGCTGAAGCTAAATCCCATCCGATGGAAGGTAATGTGCAAAGGAATGTTGAATTGGGATCACAGAACCTGCATGTTCCAGCAGGCTTGAGTAAATATGCAACAGAACAATTCTGGGAATGCAAGCATTGTACAACAATTCTGTTGTGTTTGATCATCTTGGAAATCGTAAGACTGCTAGCAAAAGTGTACTCAGAACAAAATGCAAATTTTAATTTTTCTCCACAGCACTGGCTTCCAACGTTTTTTGCTCCCATACATATTTAGTATGTTACACCCGATGATCCCAGAAATACATGTAGGTCTTGAGATCTGCGCTCTTCTGGGGTATAACGCAGCGTCCAGTGGTAACCCCTTACTGACATTTCTGGACAATGTACCGGTCCCATCTTCAAGGGTCAAGAAGTCACTCTTCTTGGACTTCTTGACCCTTGAAGATGGGACCCATACGTTGTCCCGAAACGTCGGTAAAGGATTACCACTCGATGCTGCATTATACCCCAGACGAGCTCAGATCTCAACAGCATCGCGACAGAAGCCTGAAATCACGTGCAGGTCTTCACGTAAAGCGTCTATCAGTAATGTCTGATTTTAATCAAAATTGGCAGAAACAAAATCTAATGTCATTAATGGTCATCTCAACAACTTAAAGAATAAACAGATATTTTGGTATATCTTTCCCATGTGACAAAACACAAATTTTCAAATAATTTCCATAAAACTATGCTTTATTTATACTAAAAGAATAGAACAATTAAGTGTAAAAGAAAATAATTATTAATGAAAAACAAAAGAGAAGAAAAATTTTAACTTCTCCCCGTGTTCAAGGAGATTTAAACATGTGCATGTAAGATGTAAAGAAACTGGGAGTTCTTTACAAACCAAGCTTAATTTTATAAAATACTGCTGCTAAATGTCCTTATGTTAGCATGTGATAACTATAAGTGGACATCACAAATGAACTTCTTTATTCCATTTTCCATGCATATTTAATGGTACAATCTTCCACCACATCCAACATTTTTAACCCACTATTGACAAGCTTCATCATCATAACAGTATAACATGCTTGTGTGCACACAAACGCATGCACATTCCCCCCCCCATCTCTCTAATCTTCATTGTAGTTGATGCTGGTTGGTTGAAAAGCAGGGCGCATCTCTCCTGATTCAAATTCTGGACTTCCATTCCCTTGACCCTGGTAAACAAAGTTTCTGCAGGCATCACTGTAAAACTGTGTGAGGCTCAAGTGGTTGACACTTTTTGGTTCTCTGTGGGGGTACGAACAGGATTTTAATGCTTAATTGAGGTTCTTTCTGAACATATATGAATCCTCACAATGTGATGCATGTCTATATGCTATTAGCAAGATCCTTCCTGACAGTTTATACCTACTAATGTGATCAAGGAGCACAGAAAATACCTTGTGTCATTTACATGCATTCAGGCTCATGCACCAAGGACCCATCAGACATTCTTCTGTAGTAGGCACCCTCTGCCTGATTCCTTTCATTATGATGAAAGGTGGTATGCCAGTCCTGTTGCACTGATGTACACCATGACTGTCATGCTACAGCCTGTCACACTGATGCACACCATAAGTCATGGTACAGCCTGTCACACTGGTACACACTGTAACTGTCATGGTACAGCCTGTTCTTTTGCAATGGTGCACACCGTAACTGTCACAGTACAGCTTGTTCTGTTGCACTGGTGGACACCGTAACTGTCATAGTACCGCTATCCCGTTGTACTGGTGCACACCAGAACTGTCACAGTACAGCCATCCTGTTGTACTGGTGGTGCACACATAACTGTCAGAGCACAGCCTGTCCTGTTGCACTGGTGCATACCACAACTGCCATGGTACAGCTTGTCCTGTTGCACTGGTGCACACCACAGCTGTCACAGCAGAGTTCCTTTCCCTGTCATTGTATGACACAGATCTTTCTTTTTATGGAAATTACTTTGCCTGGTTTGAATATCAACTGCAATTCTGTTCACCATCCATAATAATAGTTCTACCATGCTCCTCCCCTAGCCAACATTGCCCATACACTCCCTTCAGGCGCCTGCAGAATTTACCCTCCTCTTTATTTAGTCCTTTGGAGGAAGCAGATGACTAACATTGAGCCTTCAAGACACTTAAATTTGGGTTTCTTTCTAAAAACGAATAAACCCAATCACATCATACCACTTTCTTCTCTAAATTACATTTATGGTTCAGTCCCCTCTTAACTGAAAACTGAAAAGCCAATTCTTCTGTCAGAGTCAGTCCAAATACTGTAGCTGAGCTCTCAGTGTAATATCACAGGGTTCTGAGTTTCAACCCCAGTAAGACTTTTGTGTCATAGCCTGAAGTCTTCATACAGCTCACATTAAGCTGTAGGTCTTCAGTACAAACCTTTGCCATCACGATCACCCTCTCATAGGGGTGACAGACTTTGCTCTGTGGGTGCCACCACTTCAGAAATGGGTTCTGCTCTTGCCTAGGTGGGTAGAGACCAGAAAGGTTAACACAGACCACAGCTGGAGGGCACCAGACAAACAACACTTATCAGAAGTGCATGATTACCTATCAGGACTTAAATCCTGCTATCATACAGACAAGCAGATTGCACAGTTGTGAGTAACTCATGGAGCAGAGTCCTTCTTGAGAAGCTAATACTTGCCCAGTTAGTCAAGAACTCCCTGCATTTTATGGAACCCAAAGGTTCGTAACCATGTTCACAACAGCATGCCACCTGTTCCATCCTCGGCCAGATTGAGTCTTTGTCCCACCACTCTTTGCCACCTGTCCCTATCCTGTGCCTTGAATAGTACTCTCCCAGCTATGCCTAGGTCTTTCAAGTGGTCTCTTTCCCTCAGGTTACCCCACAAAACCATTGCATCCACCTCTCCTCTCCACCATACGTGCTCCATGCCCCAGCCATCTTATTCTTCTTGATTTGCTAACCCAAATAATATTTGGTGAGGAGTACAGATCATGAAGCTTCTCATTATTCAGTCTCCTCCAGTCCCCACTGTTACCTGGTCTCCCTTATGCCTAAATATCTTCTTCAGCACTCTATTCTCAAACACCCTCTGCCTATGCTCCTCCCTTAATTTGAGAGAGTAAATTTCACATCCCTATAGAGTTTTGAGTAATACACAATTTATTCATATGTGTTTCACAGCCATGTGTGCATCTTACACTTGCAGGTTTTTCAGTGCTTGCTTCTGGAAGGAGAGAATGTAGGTGCTGAGGCTCTCCGACAAGCTGATAAGTTTTATGTGACTGAGGAACAGTTTGAAGGTTTTCTGCAATGTCACAGACATATTCCATTCCTTGTGGCAGAATCTAATGAGAAGGTATCCATCGAAAGATATTGTTTTGTACACAGACTTAGTCTTTCTACATTAATCCACCATTATCATGATCAAAATAACTTTGACATTCAGAATTCACTGGCTGGTTCCTTAATTTATCTAGCAAGGCACAGTGTATACTGTTAATTGGGACAATAACTGGGAAAGGCCAAGTGGGAAGGAAGCAGCAACACCCTACTTTAGTATCAAAATATTTGCCCAGAGGGACTGGGGTCCATCAGCCTTTCAAACAGTGACTTTTCATATGGTCTAAATTCTCAAAACAAGCAGTCACAGTGATTATGTGACCTAAGGCATTTACTCTGTGTGTGTGTGTGTGTGTGTGTGTGTGTAGGGGGGGGGTGGTGGTGGTGGTGGTGGTG
>BLKM01000354.1:722576-921402 GCA_013340265.1 Coptotermes formosanus | reverse complement strand
GGTGGTGGGGGTGGTGGTGGTGGTGGTGGTGGTGGTGATGGTGGTGATGGTGGTGGTGGTGGTGGTGGTGGTGGTGGTGGTGGTGGTGGTGGTGGTGGTGGTGGTGGTGATGGTGGTGATGGTGGTGGTGGTGGTGGTGATGATGATGACGACCTGTTTAGGTAAATGTCATACGAGTTGATTCCCTGTGCAAGAAAAACTCAAGATTCTGACTTTCTGCAGTTAATTCTGAATTGGAACAATCCATAAAGGCTAAAAATGAAAAGAAGAAGAAAAAAAGAACTTTCAAATACTGGGTACTTCTCCTTGTATTTATATACAGACAAGGACATAGAAGGTGGTGGCAGACACCATTAAATTAGGGTCACAGTTCTCAGCCTTATCAAATGTAACAACAAACAAGGGCTATCCTCTAGCTACGACAATGAAGAGTGTAAAGGGAAAGAAACTAAGGTGAAAATAACTGAGACACAACATTTTGGGAGTTTCTATATTCACATGTCGAAGTCACTGGCACGAAGCAGAGTCCTTAAGAAGCTACTAGTTGCAGACTTAGTCCAGAAAATTCTAAGTTCTACGGCAGAAAAGTGTTATATATGAGAAATATGCTACGCAGGAAATTTCAACATTACACATATAGGCCTTTATTGCTGGACATCAGAAACCAATGGAAAATTAATCTGAAAATATTCCATGTAGAAACAAGAGCTCATCAGTGTTCTGCCATAGGTTTCCCCAGATAGTTAAAAAAATTCCTTGAAGTTCAAGATTGTAACATCAACACTAGAACTGAGTGAAACTTTACCCCTGCATTTTATCTAGAAAAAAAAACATGACACACTCACAAGCCTAATTTATGAAGCAAACTCAAGCTGTCGTTTCTTTCAGATGCAGAACAGCTACTTGATTCTGGATGAGTATGTAAGTATCAGACACTGCTGTATCAGTATCGGGCACTGTTGTATGAGCAGCATCAAACAGTGCTGTACAAGCAATAAGTACGACTGTTGTATTAGCAGTATCAGACATTGATGTGTAAGCAGTAAACATCAGATACTGTTGTACAGGGTGGAGCACAGGAAAGATACCTATTTTAAAAATTAAATAATACATTTATACTTGTTAAAAATTTTTCTTTCTTTGGCATAATTAAATAGTCACATATTGGATATGATTTTTTTAAGAAAACAGGTTGTTTTGAAAATCATGTCCTCCAGGTGCTCTCTATTTTTCTGAATGCATTGTTCAAGTCAGCTTCCAAAATTCTGTCTCACCTTCTGCAACATTTGTTGTCGGACAGCTCTAACTTTTCCGTGAATACACTCCTTTGGTTGTTCGGCTGTCATCAGATCATAAGAAAACACCTTCTCTTTGTGACAGCCCCATGAAAAAATAGTCAGCTTCAAACACATCAGGCAATCTTGTTGACCACTGTATGTCTCCAAGTCAAGAGATCAAGCAATTTGATGCCTTGCCACACAGTACAAGCAGTAGCCCCATCTTGTTGGAACCGGATATTCACAAGTTGACACAGCTGAAGCTTAGGAACAAGGAAAGTCTGTAACATCTCCGTTTAACATGCTCAATTAACAGTTACTGCACACCCATTTGCATTCTGGGAAAAGTAGGGCCCAATGATGCTGACAGCGCCAATAGCACACCAAACAGCAAGCTTTTCTGCATGTAGTGGTCATTCGTGGAGGTTTGTTGGGTTGTTTTCAGCCCAGTAATGGTAATTCTGCTTGTTCACACACACTCAGACAGAAATTTGCCTCATCTGAGACAAGTAACATGTCCACTACCAAAAAGTCTTGCTGCATGAGGTCCTGCACTTGCTGTCAAGCGCAGATAGTTCGCCTTATCACGCTCACTCGATTCCTGCATTATTTGCATCTTGTATGGATGACAGAAGAGTTCAAGATAAAGAATTTGGCATAGAAAGATTCAGTGATAACACATGCCTAGTGGCAGAATGACGTGGACTTTGCACTAGCACGGCTCTAACTTGTTCCACATTTTCTGGTGTGCTCACAGTTCTTGTAGGCCTGGTTTCTGTAAGTTGTGCACTGAACTTCCGCAAGCCACTTGTTCATCCACGCAAGAATAGTTTTTCATCTTGGAACTTGTCCTCTGGCATGATCGTCACTAAACTCATATCGAAATGCTCGTTTAACTTCTACGATGAAGTTATTTGTTACGGGACGCTCCACTGCAAATGTACATTGCTGTACAGACCAGCATGCCATCTTCTTACTAATCCAGTGTCACTGAAAACAAGCCAATGTCAACTAAAAACTCCATGCTACATAGATACTCAATAATACCAACTTGTAAACAGGTAATCTCCCATGCCTAATCCAGTATAAGCAGTATCAGAAACTGCTGTATAAGCAGTAAGCAAAAGAAGGTGTACAAACTGTATGGTAAATGGTTATATACCACCATTTCATGCCGAAAGCAGCTACATACTTACAAAAGGCGGAAGAGGAGGTTAAAGCACTGTTGACTACAGCCCAGTTGGTCTGCAGGTTATCAAAAATATGCAGAATCAACTGCAGATTTTAGGTATCCTCAAGTGACAAGTGGTGTATTACATTAAACTTTTTACAGACTATAATTAAATAAATCAAGACTCAGTCTGCCCTGCACAGTAAACACACTTCTTCTCAGTTATAAAAACCAGTCAATGTTGTACATAGAAATAAATGCTGCTGCTTCTGAGATTCGTACAGAATGCATAAATGCACTCTATCGGTAGAACACAGACTTTCTGAATGTTAGATCTGTGGTACATAGAGGAACCACTAGGCTTTAAACAGTTAAAATAGGATTTTATCAAGAACCACACATCAGTAAGTTGTAACACTGGGGGATCTCATGGTCTAGGAATGATATTCCAGCACTAAAGTGCTCACAACAGATCTGGATAAGATATCAATACACTTCTGTTCCCTGGCCTCACCTGTAACTGTGACACCTACTATGTTGAGTATGCCATGGCACAGCAAATAAATGTTACAGAGAAATACACAGCTAAAAATGTAAGGTTATTGGTACATACATGACATATGTAGTGACATGACAAATTAAATGACATCAGTGAATCTGTTCCGTACTTTTGTTTTTGTAGCACTATAACACACAATAATGGAACAAATTCTTTGTTAACCCAGATGCTAAGAGTTTGTATGAAGTGTGAGGAAATATGTGTCTTGCATGTACCAGTAATTACAATGTAGAATTTCTGTTTCAGATGAGGTTCCTGAATTGTCAAGATGGAGCAAAAAAGCCTTCTCGCTCAATCCTGGATGTGGGTGTGCGCAATGCACTAGATAATTCTGGCTTCGATGAGGGCATGTTCCTCACACGTGGTGGTATTTATAAGTGGAGTAAAGCCAGTATGAATTTGGACTGGTGACTATCATAAAGGGAGTCTGTCATGGCTAGGAGATGGGCCAGATGATGACAAATCTTAGTTGATTCCTGGCAGGACCAAGACATTTTCTTTTCTTCAAAACATCCAGATTGGCTCTGGTGTCTACCCAGCCTCATATGCAATGGGTAAGGGGGGCTTTTTCCACAGGAGTAAATCAGCTGCAGCATGAAGCTGACCACTTACCTCCATATCGTGCACCAAGGTTAAGAGTGAATGGGGCTGTACCTCTATTCCACCACACACATTCATGGCATGTGCAGGAACAACTTTACCTTACCTTCCCCTTACTAAAAATGGTGTAGCTTTTGGAATTTTTTAAAATTACTGTATGATGAGATCAACACAGCCAGTAACAAACCACATACTATGCCAACTTGTGACAAATATCTGCAAGTATCTGCATGTTCCTTCCATTCTTGGAGAGTTAGTGGGCTAATAAGTAATCAACAGTCCAAGAGTAAAATGGCATGCACAGATGTTCGGTCAGAATGCTGGCCTGTCAATAAGACTGTATTACTTAATGACTAAAGAAGTGTTAACAATCTCTTGGAATATCCTGTACTGATTACATAAGAAGGGCAAAAATGACAGAGGGAGGCAGTTATGTTTAGTCAACAACTGACTGACTGACTGACTGACTGACTGACTGACTGACTGACTAACTAACTAACTAACTAACTAACTAACTAACTAACTAACTAACTAACTAACGCCATGGTGCAGACTCTTCTTGAAAAGCTTAGTTCCTCAGCTAGGCAAGAAATTTGCAGCGTTGATGAAGCCCAACTGACAACAGCTTGTCACCTGTCCATATCCCAAGTCAGATCAATCACACTTAATAAACAGGGAAATGAAAACCCAAACAAGGGATTATTATTATTATCAAAGCAAAAATTATAACACTTGTCTGAACAAGGAAACAACTTCCATTACCATCTTACAGGTAACTTCACCAGATCCATCGATGACAAAAATGGAAAATTTTACTTTGTATAAACATTGAAGTAAAGGACCTTGGTCTGTAGACCATATTATGTAGAACAGTCAGATGTGGGGCTTCTGCCACATGACACTGCAACTGACTGCAGTCAATGTGACAGACAATACCCTTAAAAATAGGACTGAAATTTATGTTATAGTAAAAGTTCAGTGTTATAATGGATGACTGTATGGTACAAAAAAGTGTGTGATTTACCGACGGACAGAAAAAGCACTGTTCCTGTACAGATTATAAGGCATATGAGGGAGTGGAATTATAGCTTCACTCATTCGTGACCTTGGCACTAGAGGGATGTGAATGGTCAACTTCACACACCACCCCCTTTACCCCATGAAAGCAACCATGTTACTAACTCAGTAGGAGGGCTGGTGGACCCCAGAGCCACTCTGGGTATTTTGGAGAACTAGAAAATCCGTTGCCCCTGTCAGGAATTGCACGATTCCCTTGGTTGTCCAACCTATAGCCTAGTCACCATAGTGACTGCACAGTCTGGGCTGCCTCTTACAGTACAGGCTTATATCATAATTTGATACTGCACTGTCACCAGACCATGCCAAGGCCCTGGCAGTCAGTTGCTGGCTCCTCACTATAATTAATTTTTATAAGATTTATGTTAATATCATACCATGTCATTATTGAGTACTCTTAATAGATTTCCTCAACACAATTATTTATTATCCTTAATGTTCCTCCTGCTGTCTGTCTTTAATTATCTTTTGTGCATTTACCCACATAATAGGCCTTGTAGTATGTGAATAACTTATCCCAGGACAGCCCTGCTTGCAAAGCTACCACATGCTTAATTAATCACAGTCCTTGCCTTTTATGGAACCAAAACGTTCATTAGAGCATTGAGAAAAGCCCACCACTGGTCCCAATCCTGAGTCATGTGAATCCTGTCCACACCCTTGCACCCCAACATTTTAGGTTCATTTAAAATTTTTCTATTATCCTCATTACCTATGTCTATACCTTCACTGCAGGAAAGAGATCACTCAAAGATCTTGTAATGTACAGGAAGAAAGTAAGGCAACAAATACTCAAATTATAAAATAGACAGTGACCCAGTTTATGTAATCCTAAAGGATGACTTAACCCTCCTTGTTTGGCCCTCAAATCCCAATGCAGCCACTGATGTCCGGAGTTATTTTCATTGTAATTGTCCCTGCCTGCACCTGTGCAGGACGGCATTTCCTCTTTTTGTCCGTGAAGAGTCACCATACATTTAATGGGACAAGGACACCCTGTTGAGCTGATGAAGGTTAATGTAAAATCACTTTTGAGTATGGGTATGAGTGAGTGTGGGTCGAGCCATTACGGTCCCGATGCACATAGGCCTTGACAGGCCCTTTGTGCCGCCCCCTCACTAGGTCCAAGTCACGAGAGCCCTCTCCTTCTAAAGAAGTTCCAGATTGCCCTTACACTCAGACCTCTAATGTCCTCAGGGTCCAAGAAAAAGGATCCCAGATAAATATGCCTGAGTGTCACCAAGGCTTCACACTCACACAGCACATGGGCTGAGGTTTCCTCCCAGCCCCACATTTCCTACACAAGGGACTATCCATCAGCCCCGTTATGTGAAGATGTCTTCTCAGGGTGTTATGCCCAGTAAGAAGGCCAATAACCACCCTGGATTGCACCCTATTAAAGGACATTAGTGTGGTGTTGGCCTCAATACAAGGGCCCAAGATCAACTCTTGAGCCTGTCTCAAAGTGCCAGCCAGACCCCGCCATCGTACCAAGTGCTGTCTATCCAACCAGCACTGAAAATAACTTTTAATTTACAGTATAAATCACAGCCTAATAATTCAATAATACCACCATATAATGATTGAGTTGTCTCCATGCTTAATTAAGCACCACACCACAAGGACATGAGGGGAAGCAGTACAGTTCCTTGTTCTTTTAGTCATGGCTCTAGATGGAAGTGTGTTGTCAACTTCATGTCCTGACTGCTTTACTTGGGGAGAGCAACCCATGATACCCACTGAACAGTGAGTGGGTGGGCCTCATTTAATGCGGATGCTCTGGAGAAGAGAAGACCACCTGCCTGCATAACGTCCGGCCCACAGCCTGGTCTCTATATCAACTGAATGACTGTGATTACACATACTAACAAAAAACAACAAAGTAATTAAAACTGAATGTTCAAAGTGCTACTTTACTATTTGCAGTTAAACTGTAGCACATGCAGATCATGCCACCTAACACAAACTTTGAGCAAGAAATTTAGGAGTAAAGCAATCTGAACTCTTACAAACACTTGCTCAGTTTCCAATGTTGAGTTCATTTACTACACTTAAAAAATATGTATTATTGTGTTTGATGAAAGTACACAGTTGTAAACTATTATAAAATCACAACCTAACCGAACCCTGAACTCTCTCTATATTACAGTTCTCACTCCATTGCATGACTGATATGATGTATACGAGACTCGCCTAAAAAATTCACACAGTTCATCAGGTCACATGTCGTAAGACGGGGACATGTTGGGGACTGTTCAGAAAGCTCAACATAGTACCTATTCCATGTGTATATATATTTGCACTTATGATGTTTGTTACCAACAATTTGGAAAAGTTCCAGACAAATTCCTCCATACATGGGGTTAATACAAGGAATAGTGCTCAACTGCATAGACCTATAGCCAATCTTACATCTTATCAGAGAGGTGTATACTATTCAGGTATAAGATTATTCAATAGTTTACCCATTAATATTATAAACCTAAAAAATGATAAAAAGCAATTTAATATTGTGTTATGAAGCTATCTGCAAACACATTATTTCTATTCTGTAGAAGAATTAATTGTACAATCACGACATCCTCACGTAAATGGTGTTTGAATTGTGTTTTTATTTTTTAATGTGTTTCTTCTCGGTTTTTATCAATGTTGTACTGTCTACTACCTTTGTATTCATTATCTTCTAATCCTTTGAACATTTGTTTTATCTGTTCATTAGTTATGATATGTGTCAATTTTGATTTTATATGCACACTTCTGTGATTATTAATTGTTCTGAGTAATGTGAGACTCGATTTGTATATTTCGATGACTTATGATTGCTTGCAATCATGTAATGTAACAAGTGACAAGTTTCATACCCAGTGCCTACACGTGAGATGATGGATCCACGAAATGAGACTTGATGTGAATGTGAATGTGAATGTCAATGGAAAAGGCAAGCAGTATGTCAGCAGACACCTGAAGACTGTGTATTCACAGCTCGATAAACCGCTGGAAGTGTATATTACACCAAAGGACAATTCACTGAAAAAATCGTTAATACGTGCAATACTTACAGAAATACATAAAAACCCGCACAGTGTGAAAAAAAGTGGCAACAGCAGAGATGAATACAAACCACCTCAGGCCCTCTCATGATGGTGACTATTCTGTGGGATTCGGTAATCTTCAGAATCAACAGACTTTCATACTTAATGGCACGCACATATTTATATTTTAGATTAGACCTAGTTAGTTTTGATGGAGATTACCATGACCTGCTTAAAATATGCAGCACAACGTAGTAATAGTGTACCAAACATAAAACGGCCCGCAAGCCGATCAACGTTTCGTTTAAAAAATATGCTTAAGCTAAAATAATAAGAGCAGAATTTTATGGATAGCAGAAACAACTTCATAGACCGTACCTGTCTTACTGAGTAATTTCCAAATCTGAGTATGCTTGCGTCGGCGGCAACGCTTCCGATTCGTATGTGAGAGGTTCGAATCTCCGTTGGGACACCGCGTAACAGTATTTTTTTTCGTATTTTTCTCACCTCCTGATGAACAGTAGCTGAGGTTAGGTTATCAGCACTTCCTACACCTCTCCAAGACAGTAAATAATCTGATATACAGACAGCGTCTTTAAATAACCCACAAACATACAACTAAATTACGACACAAAACTGCTCCCACACCACGAACCTCAACACCACGCAATTCACATACGCCATTTTATGCCGACAAAATAAGTGAACTTCGAAAGCTATGCTGACCAACAGCACAGACGCATTAAGAATGATAGCACTTAGGCCCTGCAAATACAAGAAAATTTCTGCAGTAATAATCAGAATATTATTTCGCAAGATGGTAAGCAGATCATGGAACAAGAGTGTAGTATACAATTACTTTGACCAGGTCTCATTGTAGTAATACTAACCTATGTGCCTTCTGAGTGGGTGCTTCCAAACTGCTTGAAATTAAAAGAAACTAATACTGCTTCATTTCGGGATGTAATGTTGCGTAGTGTAGCAGCAAGGACCATTAATGTTTCGGACTATATGCTGTTTCCATCTTCAGGACAGAAGATGGCCAAACTACTTTGTATTTGAATATTCCGTTGTGTAGTCACATTAAACCAAGGAATGATAAACTTCTATACGTCCGCCCAACTCATTTTGAATTTAGTTGGATGTTGGAATACAGGGTATACCTAATGTATTCCACACCTATTATCCACAATATCCCAACCGACGTTCACAGATATAAGCAAGTGTTGTCACTTTATAGAGCAGTGGATAAGGCATGGTCCAATTAATACACAGCTTTACAGTTGAAAGTTGTGTTTAATGGAACAGCTCTGTAATATTTTTCAAAACATTTTATTTTAGTGTGCAACACGTATACCTTCAAAATCTGCATCGCCCAATCCAACAACACACGATATGATTGGACCACCAGATCCAATATCAAATCTACGACTAGTTGTTTACCATGTACCAAAAAATGAAGAGGAAATTGAAAAGGCATTCCGTATACGCAGAGAAGAAGTTCAGAAGTGGAATGAAGCCTTTTGGAGAAAACACAACCAAAGTTTCATTACGGTACAGTTACGCATCTCCATGGCTTTGTTAATACTTGCCAACTGGTACAGCTGTTCAATGGCCTGAGTTTAATAACAGAGACTAATATTTTGGACATTGTTGATCATCTTAACCTTTTCCAAACAGCATTTTGGAAACCAGATGTTTCCATCATCAGATGTGTAGAAAAAAGGTTCCAACTGAATTGGGCCCATTAACCTTTATCCTTCCTGGGTGGGTATTTAAATTTCAGTGCACGCTTCATCTTCAAGGTTCAAGAAGTCCAATGAAGCAGGGACTTCATTGGACTTCTTGACCCTTGAAGACAGGACCAGTATGTTGTCCCGAAACATCTGTAAAGGATTACCACTCGACGCTCAGTAACACCCCCGAAGAGTACAGATCACATCAACATCGTGGCTGAAGCCTGAAATCTCATCTGTACCTTAATTCAAAAACACTTCTTTTGTATTTTGTACAAAAGAAGAGTAAATTCCAAAAATAGGATGTTCCTGAAGATCATACATCATCATCAAAACTCTGCAGAATGGTCTGTGTCTTATCCTGGCACAAGCAGAATCCAAATGGAAAAATTTCCAGACTTAGGTTTATCGGATTGGTCCAACAGGCCACGTCAGCACATTCCATGTGTTTTCTACACACACATTACTTAATCTAAAAAATCCTACCTTCATCCCAACATCCTGCCTTCATCATGCAACACACACAGACAAGGCTAATATTACAAAAAATACAAACAAAATATGCTATTAATGACACATTTATGCATTAAAAGGTACATCATGTTTTGGCAGGCTGCCTTTATCAGAGATCACATGAATACACATGGAAAGATTTATGGTCTGCAAATCTTTCCATATGTATTCATGTGATCTCTGGCAACGGCAGGCTGCCCAAACATGTTGCATCTTCAACCAATAAACGTGTTCTTTTAATAGTGTACTTGGTTGGTATTTCTCGTAGTATCACACTTCCATACACGATCACAGTGTGTTACAAAAACACATTAGGCTAGTTCAGATTTTTCCATAAACACCATTTCAGATGTCTGTGTTCTGAGAGTTGCAACCTCAACACTGAACCTGCGTCACCAGTGTATCTCCTGCCTCATTCACAGGAAGTGCTGTAGGCTTGACACCTCTTATCTTGATAATACCTTCCAGGGCCAGTATTTACAACTCAACTACAAAACCATGCGAACAGATTCAGTTTCCGAACGAGTGTGTTTGGAAAATTAAGACAGTGAACAGTGTCCAGAATAACAGTTTTGTTTACTCTTTATTAACCACTTTACTGTTAGCCCCGAATAAACTTGCTAGGTAAGATATCTGTGCCTGTTCAGGGTGTGGAACTAGCCACCCCACCCCCTTCTAGCACAGGCTAACAAAAGGGTAAAGCTAGACCTCTATCCCCTTTGAGCTTAGGCTTGTATAGGTATCACTTTGCCCTTTTTTTTTTCATCTCTGCCTGTTATGCCAGCCCCATTCTGTGAAGCTTTGTATTCCAGCGTCACATTTTTACTCATAAAGCCAAGAGAATTCCGTCAAACATACTTCTGTAAGACCACTAGCCTTTCTTGTATGGAATTCGCGCAGTGAACTCTTTTTCTGCCAGCATCCAAGGGTTAGGATGTGGTAGGAATGCCAAGCTGTTTCCGAAGAAATTAAAGCTGTGGGTGATAGCTCAGCTGGGGGCATAATGTGCCACTGCTGTGGTGGTAGAATGGCCAGCCACCCAGCACTAAAAGGGTTAATTCCCTGCCACCAATGTCTGGGTGGTAAAATCTGAACTTGGAAGTAATGTATTTTTATTAAAAACATGCAATTCTATGCTTGCTGGACCACAGGCATTCACGTCACAGTAATGTGACACATGGCCAATTGAAGTTATGTTCAGATTAATATTTATAAGGAAGAAATATAAGGCACTTTCTCAGGAAGTGTGGCATGGAAAACCTGAAAATATGATTAGAGTGTTACAATTTAGAGTAACTGACATTTTTCTATGATAAGAAAACTATGTGTTCCTATGCCATGCCTATAAAATGCCACTTGGATGCAAAGGTGAACCCACAATCACAGATGGGACAACTGGCAACCAAGCGATGACAGTATGGCCATTCATGCCACAACCAGTAGTTTTTGATTGTGCAAGTTTAGTTATTTTGCTCCGAGTTCATTAGTATAATGTGCTAGACATCACGAGTTACCAGTACATAATATATGAGGTTTTCACACTGCTGAAGATATGTATTCCAGTCTGCCAGAGTATAACACCATGTAATATGGCACATGGAAACGCACAGCCTGAGATAATGAGGGAAAAATGGCTAGTTATGCTGAAGTAGGAAAAATAAGAAATGGGTGATTGAGAAATGAAGTGGCTAATGAAGACTAAACTAACTAACTAACTCCATGGAGCAGAGGCCTTCTTGAGAAGCTAACAGTTTCTCAGCTAGTCAAGAAATTCCCCGCATTTTATGGAACCCGAAGGTTCATTACCGCATTCAAAAGAGCCCGCCACCGGTCCCTATCCTGAGCCAGATCAATCCAGTTCATGTCCTCCCATCCCACTTCCCGAATATCCATCTTAATATTATCCTCCCATCTACGCCTGGGTCTCCCAAGTGGTCGCCTTCCCTCGGGTCTCCCCACCAAAATCCGGTATGCACCTCTCTCCTCCCCCATATGTGCCACGTGCCCCACCCATCTCAGTCTTCTCGATTTGATTACCCGAATAATATTTGGTGATGAGTACAGGTCATTAAGTTCCTCGTTATGTAGTCTTCTCCACTCCCCTGTCGCCTCGTCCCTCTTAGGCCCAAATATCCTCCTCAGCACCCTATTCTCGAACACCCTCAGTCTTTGTTCCTCCCTCAGTGTGAGAGACCAAGTTTCGCATCCATACACAACAACAGGTAAAATTATAGTTCTGTATACCCTAATCTTTGTGTTTTTGGATAGTAACCTGGAAGACAAAAGATTCTGCACCGAATGATAGCAAGCATTCCCCGACTTCAATCTGCTCTTAATTTCTTCATGAATGGAGTTTCGATTCGTTAGGGTTGCTCCCAAATATTTGAATTCTTCCACCCTTTCAAAGGATTTATTATCTATATTTATGTTGTGATTGTGTCCTGCATTCTGATTTCGAGACATGACCATGGACTTAGTTTTCTCAGCATTTACTTCTAGACCAATCTCCTTACTAGCAATCATTAAATCTTCTGCATTTTTCTTTATGCTATGTACGCTTCCACCCAATATATTAACATCATCAGCATAAACCAGAAGCTGATGTGTACCATTCAATTTCAAGCCCTCCTGGTTTGCCTGAACCCTCCTAATGGCATATTCTAAAGCAAAGTTGAAAAGCAATGGCGACAGAGCATCTCCTTGTTTCAAGCCATTCTTAATAGGGAACGTGTCAGACAGATGTTTGCCTACCCGAACTCTGCTATATGTTTCACTTAGACACATTTTTATTAACCTTACTAGTTTCATGGGGATACCGAACTCAATGAGAATATTATACAAGACCTCCCTCCTAACTGAATCATAGGCTTTCTTGAAGTCTATAAATAGCTGATGCACTGCCTCATTGTATTCCCATTTTTTCTCAAGTATTTGGCGAATGCTGAATATATGATCAGTGGTTGACCTGTTACGTCGAAATCCACACTGATGATCCCCAATAATTTCCTCTGCATATGGAGTTAACCTTGACAAAAGGATGTTGGATAGAATTTTGTACGTAGTCGACAAAAGTGATATGCCTCGATAGTTATTGCAATCTGTCTTATCCCCCTTCTTATAAATAGGCACAATGACCGACTCCTAATGAAGACTGTGAATGGAAAACAGGAGGCAGGGGCCCTGCAAAGAGCTGCTGCTTCCCTTTTTTCATGCACTTCCATAGTGTCTTTTCTTATTCTTCCTGCCACATGTGCTGCAGTAGTTGCACCTATCGGTATCTATGGTTTGTATTGGCCATGTCCACCATCCTCTGTGACTCATTTAATTAAGACACCATATTTCCAACATGGCTCATTTCTGCACTGCATGTAGAGGCACTATATTTTTACAAAACACTGATAAGCATCCATGGGCAAGAGATTTATCTCTTCTCCAAAATGTCTGGAACAGCTCTGGGCCCACCTGCCTCTTATTCAAGGTGTACCGGGGTTCTTTCCCACGGGTAAAGTGGCCGGGATGTGATGTTCACTTACCTCCATCTACCACAGAGGTTAAGAATGAGTGAAGCTAGACCTCTGCTCCCCCTATATGCCTTTATGGCGTGCACAAGGAAAACTGTTTTTACCTACCAGATTACACAGTGTCACAGCACTGAAGACTGCAATACAAATAAGCAGTACAGTTGACTTTAAACCTAGTGACAGTCCATTAGCAGTGATGTTCAGACAAAAACTGGTTATTTGGTACCTGCATAGATCAAAATTCATCCTACAATAGATAGAAATTCATCCTACATTTGGTAACTCTGCAGCAAGTTTCCCTCAATGCTTATTTTTAATGCTTATTATAAATTTTAATTACTTGTTGCTCCTACATGTCTATATTAATTAGAAATAATTTACTATATATATTTACTTTGTTTTATTTAATAGCTGTCCCTTCAATAACGTATTCATCATAATCCTATTTTTACTTGTTATTGCTTTGAATATACAGTATTTTTAATCTCATACTTGACTTGTTCTATATCCAGCAGGTTTTCTAACCTTTTTGGGTCTAATGACTGTAAAATAAAATTAAACAAAATGTAATTAAATTATGGGATGGCCACAAAGATGTATCATTAATATTGTCTGGCGCAGGTTGCCTTAACAGGCACACACACTCTAACCCCGATTATTATGTTAGCAGGCTGGGTTTATAAAAAGTGAAGTTGATGGCCTGATGTATTGGGACACTTTAACTGCTTGCCTGTAATCACAAAGTGTGTGACCTAAGCGTCAGCAGTTTGACCCTAACCAACTGCCTTCCTATGAAGAATGTAACAAATATGGTATCCTCTCTGTTTAACAGGAGCGAAAAGAATTTATTGCAGCCAACCTTCCACAAAACAAATCTTCAGGAACAGATGAAAAAACCCTGACTGCTGATGAAATGTCTGTATTTTATAAAACTTTCCTGGACAAGAACTGGAAAGTCCATAAACGGTATAATGCTGAATGGTACCGGAAGAATATAGAACTGGTTATTTTTGCCTTGCGAGTTAAGATATTTAAAGCCAAACGATGGGTCATGACACGTACAAAATAGTTGTTCCTAGTCAGATCAATCTAACATCACACCTTCACTGATGAACCTTACATTTTTCCAGCAGAATATTAATCTAAGAATATGATTGTACTTGTAAGCACGGCTGGAGTTTTCATGAACAGTTTAAATGTAAATATACTTTTGACAAATCATGGGTAAACTGTGATCTCACATTTACATGTTTCACATAAAGGAAACTAACGCTGACAATTTTGCAAGCAAGGTACAGGAGCAGTACCTCCAGCACAAAATCTTGCATCCCTTCCCCACCTCTTCCCTGCTTTGTCTATTAGCAAATGCCATGAACACTTTGAACCAAAAACAGTTTTCTCCCATGTCTCTTAGGTCCACATATTTTTGTATTACAATAAAATGCTAGAAGCAGCTTTTTCCAATACCATAAGTGTTAAGCGATGGAAGAATTAAACATTTTTATTGATAAACTTTTTATAACTTAGTAATAAACCTATTTCAAAACAAAGACTTGTTCTGTCAAATTTGTTCACAGTTTCTGTGTATGACCAGTCTTCTTCACATTTGTTTGGGCTTGCTGGAAAAAGTCGGAAATATTCAGCAATTCATGCTCTACATTAGAACATACACCAATACTGAAACCGTATCTTATTATATACGGTATGAAGGGCTTCTTTGTAAAAATTCCTTCAGCCGACTCTTCATGCACACCCGCGTACTTACTTCATTAGCAGCTATGCAGGAAAATACTGCAATGGAATCAGAACAGACGGTGTTAACTGACATAAACTTGTTGTCTGATGGACACTGAATCTTATGAATGTGAGTCCTTCACGAAAGAGAAAGTGTAATTTAAGATGAAGGAGCCCTACAGTTGTCTTTACTAAACACCAAAACATGTTGGGACAGAACAGAAAATGCCAACAGGATCCAGTCAATCTACTAACTGACGCCCAATCATTGAGCAGCTGTCAGTATTTTGAAGTGAGGTTGCAGTCCAAGAACTTTCAGGACAGAGATTGTATTCAAGATTGTATTCTAAAATACAGAGATACATAAAATCAGAATACATAAAAGGGCAGTGATTACTATCAACCTCATACATACCTGTATATCAGAGTAGACTATCACAGAATCATGGAACCTTGCAGTGTTCAGTCTTCTAACATACTGTCTCCATTTGATATTACTGTGTATCGCCTTTCTTCAAACATGCCTTTTGCATAATTCACTTGTTGGGAAACCTGCAGGTGCAAGGTTAAGTGAACAGATATACTCCAATGCAATGCACATTTTGCTATAATATGCTGTGTACCTCAGCATACCTGATATTCATTTACTGTAGATAGATATGATGGTGTATTACACTTATACTCATTACTCTGCACAATGTCCAAATAGCAAGGGACAAAGGGAAGACATGTGACCACCAGGCTAAATGAGATATTTTCTCACCAGTTTGTCTCACAAAGAAACAAATAAAAGCTGTGTTTGGACCCGCTGACACCTCAGCTTTCATCGCAGCATCATGTCTATAGTGTTTCCTCTAAGTGCTCCTTCATGAGACACATGGTCTGGGCTGAATGGTGGAAAGGCAAGACATTCCTACCAGTCTGCATAGAAGAAGCTGCTAATGATATTTTCAGATGCATAGTGCACTTTCCTTGTTCAATTCATGGACCAGGGATAACAGGGAATGCATAATGCCACTGCAGAACACAGCAACACCTCAAGCTAGCAAGCAAGCACTGAGCCCTAATTGCCTTAATTGCTCTGGAAATTACATGGAGAAGTAGCATTTTTCTGTTTATTTTTTCCTGTGTGACATCTGTGTGAAAGTAATAAATACAAGTGTCAATACACCCTTAGATGTTACCCAATGAACATCCGTCACACAAATGTACTGCTTGACAGCTACACATCACACACAGTACAGCACCTTTCAGAAACAGTCAAGGTGCAAGGGTCAATGCAGTGCCTGCCCTATTCTACAGCTCCTAAGTAAATCAAACACTTCCTCATTTGGCAGTGAAGAGCTGCAACAGTTTTTGACCACAGTTGTCATGATTATCATCATCAGGTGCAACAGCACCACCACAACATGACGATAATAACAACTCCAAATAGCACAGTCCTCCTTGAGAAGCACAGTTGCTCACATAGTGAAGAAATTCCCTCCCTCACATTTTATAGGACCTGAAGTCTCACTGTCGCCTTCACAAGAGCCAGCCACTGGAATGAGCCAGGTTAATGCAGTCCACACCCATCCTATTTCTTTAAAGTCTGTTTTAGTATCTTCCTATTTCTTTAAGGTCTGTTTTAGTATCTTCCCATCTACATCTAGGTCTTGAAGTGATCTCTTTCCTTCAAATTTTCCCACCAGCAGCCCATATGCTTTTCTCTTCTACCCGATCCTTCCACATGCCTCACTGATCTCATCCTCCTGTACTGATCACTGTCCAAATATTCTCCTCTGCAGCATGTTCTTGGACACCCTCATAAGATAGGCATATGCAATTAGTTTTCTCAGCATCATCCTTGTAATGACTAATACAGGTTCTAAGCCTACTGCGACGTCTGTTGCTGTGACTACTATCATACAAAACCAGCTGCTCATGATGGACAAGACATTACTGTGTCTCTTAATCGCTAAGTACATACCAATTTAGCAACAGCCTCACTATCACAGCGCACTAAAGGCCTCCGTATGGACTCAAAGCCAACACTGTCGACTCGCACTGTCAACTCAATGTAATGCAGAATATCGTCAGAAGATCTCGAGCCTCGTGGTTCATCATTAAGCCTACTCGTTGGCTGACAGTGATACAGGTCACTGCAAAACAATAAAGCAACGCACTGTGAACTCCACAGTCAGACTCTGGGCCTATCCAGCATCCTATTCAGTGGCTACTGTAGAGTACTGTGGACAGCTGCTGTGCACCCTGAGGTGGCCAGAATACAAGGTTATTTTTCAGTAATGTTGGTCCAGGATCAACATCAGCCCTGGGCCACTGTGAAAGCCTGAAACCATCTGGAAGGTTAAGGATGTATGAAGCTGTCATTCATGACATATTACGGAAGTTGTGCCCCAAGTATGAGTACCTGAGTCTCGGGAAAAATGGAAGCAAAGGAAAGGGAAATATTCTGAAATAGAAAGTTGATTTACTATGGACAAACTACCAACTGGTGATCTGGACTGCCTTCTGGAATTACACTACATAGAGAAATGAGGATTTTCCACCTTTCTACCAAATGTTATTGTTATCATACTTGGGGCGAATACATGTGGTGGCTATTAAGGCAGCCCTTACGTGGGTCTGGCAATGGGCAGTGTATATGGTGAAAGTGGAGTCTAAGAGATCTTTATACAAATAAGAAACTATTGTGGAGCAGCATTTTTTTACCATATAATATAGCAATGTGGCAACCACGTGAACACCTCCTTTAGCTCTCAGTTTTATCATATTAACTAATGAATTACTGCGGCTAGGACTATTGACATCTAGTACACAGAAGGGCCATAAATATAAATACAAATCTCGCATGACATGCTGTTTGTAAGTCAATGGTTACACAGTCAGTCATGACATAAAAACTTGAAGTTATGTCTGATAAATTTAAAAAAACAGAAACTGTACTTACATAACAAGTTCTTCATGAAAATAAAACTGTACAATTACAACATTATCAATACACGTGTAAGATCAGAAATGCCTGCAATAGGAAAGTAGACTGAGTTCTCCATGTAACTGCTTTCAATTCAACTTAGTAATCATCGTCAAGTAATGTTAAATGGAGTCATAATGTACCTGAGATGTGTTTCAATGACAGTCGTGCACATGCCAGAAGCACCAACAGAGAAGACTCGTACCATCTCACTGGATACTAGAATACGCAAATCCTCTGCTCCCACTCGCAGGCACTCGTATGCCATAAACCTGCAGTAAAAGACATATTTACTGATGTTACGTTTCCTCACCAAACACTTCTCAATGGTACTTGTACACTTAAATGCCTACAGTGTTTGGAATAGATAGCTGCATGCAACATTGGTCAAAATTAAATAAATGTGTCATGAAATTCTCCTTATTAAAAGATGAAGTGAGCAATGGGTTCTTCTCTCTTAAGTCAGTACGTTTAACAAACAGTACTTGTACTTTACTAATAAATAAACCTTGTTACATTAATTTTAGTGACAGATGTTTTAACTTCATCAGTCATCATCAGGTTAATCTAATAAAACACAAAAATGTAAAACTGTGTAAACACAAAACAGCCTCTGTAAATTACATTTTTATATTTTATTAGATTAGCCTGATGATGACTGATTAAGATGAAACACATGGTGCTAGATTTACTGTTACAAGTTTTTATTTACTGCTAAAGGTTGTGTCTGACAGTGTACAACTACTATTTGTTAATACAGATAACAGAACAGGACACTGAACATCAAATTCACAGCACTTTTCACTGACTGACATTACAAAATGCTTAGACAACTCTGCTGTTGCACAGATGCCTAAAGTTCTTCCTTTTAATGCTGAAAATTGATGTTTAGTGACATAACTCTCCTCTCCGTAACACCACAGACATTTAAATGAATTTTCTGACAATCCATTTTTGATTATCCTGCCTTTGCCTTCAAGGTCAAGGAGCAGATTCTAGTAATGTCCTGACAAAACAAGAAATGATATTACAGCACACGAGTACCACACCACTGCTTTTTCAAGATGTGATGTGGAGAGGTGTTCAATAATTTTATTGTGCCGTAACAAAGGAAAAATTTATAATCAACGTGCATTTAAACTGTTGCATCATTAAGAGGTATTAGGATGACAGCAAACAATTTATCTCTTTCAAGACTTTTTTAAATGGCAGCATGCCAACCTTTACTACATAACAGGAAAAATTTAATTTACACATTAAGTACAGTAAGGCTTTGACTACCTCTTTTCATGAGCATCATAAATGCTGAAAGGCATCATATGGAGGGCTTCTATACTGGTTTTCAACCAAACTAGCCAACAAATATGGAAATTGCAGCTGGAAATGTGTTTGTGCTCTAAATAAAGTATGATTCACTGTGTCAATTTCCATGAAACTCATGCCTGCGTTACAATTTTGTAACTAACCCTTATGCCAAATTTCATTACAATGTGACAGACAAATGGTTTAATCATATATACAGGTCCTGGATGGACAGATGGGTGCAGGGACATGGTCTACACATGAGGTATTCTTTTTTTTTACATCATAAAGAATGCCTAAAAATAAGGTGTTAAAACTTCACAAAAGATTTTTACATTGTCCATACTGTGTGCATACTTACAGAGAATGATATGTACTAGCAACCAATTGGTTGTTAACACGTATCATTCACAAAGGATGTTGCTGGTATGACAGCAGGGTGGCCCACGTCACAGTGCCCACATGTTAAATGCATGAACACGCAGAACATAAATTGTTTCTCGTGTGCTGCGAGCATTAAAGAAGCAGTACACTGTCACGTGGAGGACTTACAGTTCAGAGTAGTTTTGCTTGTTGATACTGTACAGAAACTCCTGGCCTTGGCTCTGCTGGTTCGTATACTGAGGCAACAGTCCCCCCGGGCCAGTCACACAGCGGGGTGCACGGAACCGCCCTGGTGCCAACCGGCTGGAACTGAAATAAAAAGTAGCAATCTTACTGAGAACATACATTATATGACAGAAATGAATATGTAAACACTACATTACAGTCTTATTCTGATCCCTATGCATACTTGCATAACGAACAACAGTAAACCACTAGTTCGCAGCAGTATGCTGCAAGAAATTTTAGTGTCAAGAAGTGTAACACATCAGGTACAGCAAACATTATCTCTTTAATGTGTGCATTATGCGGTTTCATGAGAATCTAATGCTCTCTCTAGCTGTAACACTCAGGAATTACGCCAAGATTATGTAAGATGCATGAACAGTAGGTTGCCTGAAGGTACCGCATCAACTGACTGACTGACTGACTGACTGACTGACTGACTGACTGACTAACTAACTAACTAACTAACTAACTAACTACATGGAGCAGAGTCCTTCCTGAGAAACTAACAGGTACTCAGCTAGTCAAGAAATGCCCCACATTTTATAGAACCCCAAGGTTCATTACCGCATTCACAAGAGCCCGCCACCTGTCTATACTGAGCCAGATAAATCCAGCTCATGCCCCCAACCCCACGTCCTGAAGATTCACTTTAATATTATCCTCCCATCTACACTTAGTCTTCCATCTGGTCTCTTTCCCTCAGATCTCCCCAACAAAGCCCTGTATGCACCTCTCCTGTCTCTTATACATGCCACATGCCCTGCCCACCTCATTCTTCGTGATTTGATCACCCACGTAATATTTGGTAAAGTGTACTGATCATAAAGTTCCTCGTCATGTAGTCTTCTCCACTCCTCTGTTACCCTGTCCTTCTTAGTCCCAACTATATTCCTCCACACCCTATTATTGAACACCCTTAGCCTACATTCCTTCCTCAATGTGAGAGAGGAAGTTTCACACCCACACAACTGCATCAACTGCAGCAGTTATTTGACACCAACTGATATGAATAGATAATGGCATTCAGTCAATGTGAAAGGACTGTGGAGGAACCACTTGTGGCCTACTTTATGATACTGCCTTGGCATTTCCCTGGCCAGGACGTGGAAAACCATGAAGAGTCTCCGGCATGACAAATGGAGTCTCAGCTGATATTTCAAATGGACTTCTTACCTTCGACTTGAATCTCTGACAGCACTGGCAGCCTCCGAGGCAAGGTCCAACACACCAACCACAGGCTTTGTAACTGTGCCAACCAGCCCCTTTCCAAAACCAGAGATGAGACCCTACAAGAAGACGTACAGAACGAGTCTCCAACTGTTGTGATAATGCTTAACTGATAGCACTATAATTATGTTCGATACTGTCAAGTATCAGGTGTATTTGGTACACGGCGTCTTCAGGTCAGTGGTGACTTGTGGGTTAGCATACCAGTTTAACATTCTGTGCAAAATCTTGAACACCACCTTCCCTTCAATTCACTTAGTCAAATCTCTTCTACCAGTAGGCGTACAGGGTTTACAATGAGCTATCCACCTCTCATCATCTCAAGCTATAGCTCTTAACTCCATTCCATTCAATTCCTCTTTCCTTCAAAATCTTCTGCATCCCTGCTTCCAAAGTCTGTTGGGGTCTTCATTCGGGTCTCTTCCCCTGTGCTCTAGCTTGCCAGGCCATTTTGGGATATCTCTCACCCCCATTCTTACAACATGCCTAAACCATCTCAACTGTGTTAATTCCATCAGAAGGGAATCATTTCTAATCCCATTCTTATTGTTTGATTCCTGATCCTGTCTCCTTTAGTTCTCCCCCCTATTCTCCTTAAGGGTCTGATTTCAGTGGCTTGCAATTGACTATTATGTTTGGAGGACGAAGGTCATGAATCACACCCATATGTTATTATTGAAAAATATGTTGTTTTATATACGGTTAGTTTTATTTTCCTTTTTTCCCCCTTTTTTCTTTTTTTTTCCTTTTTTTTTCAGGAAATTTTCGTTCAACATGTAATATAGTTAAACACTGCCACTAACCTTAAACTTAGAAACACTGAAAAATAAGGCAGTATAAATGATAACCATTCATCTGCAGGTGACAGTACAGCCAGCAACCAAAATAACACAAAGTGGAAAAAAAGTCACATGATATCGCTAAGTGTGAAGGGTCTTTTGCACTACACTGTATATGTCACGCAACTGAGAATGTTTAATTTTATCCTTTATTTCTGACTCTGCCACAAGTATCAAATGGCCAATGGAGTTGATACTTTAACTCCCAGATTTCTTAATACATGTACTGATAATACTACTTAACCCCTTAAAGACGAAGCGTATCTGTTTTATATAAGGACTCAGTGCATACCGCACTGTAAACACTCTCCACTTCAGTTATACAAGCCAATCTCTTAATGTTTTATGAGGCAAAGGTTGCTGTTTGTTCTGAGATCCGTACAAAACACATAAATGCGATGTCGGCACCACGTAGAAGTTTTTAATGTTAAACCTGGTTGTATGTAAAGTTACCGCTAGGCTTTAAAAGGTTAATAGGAAGCTTTTATGAATGTAGAGATTATAGTTCGTTTTTTGACCACACACACTTCCCTCAACTGTTTCAAGGTAATTCTGGAGTTTTGGCTGTTTAGCACTGTAAGCAACATGGCAAGGAAAGTACAACATTTTGGTACAGTTAAGTAACTACAAAACTTTGCTGAGTGTAACAGCGCTTTAGACAGCTGAACTACTCAACCATACAACTATGTAATTTAGCTGATCTGTGGTAAAGCGAAACAATTACATAAATACCAGTAACCTGCAACTTACCTGAAACCCTTCATGGCACGCTCCCTCATATGTCTGTTTGAAGATGCTGGTTACTCCACCTAGCATGCCAAAGCCCAAACCTTTCAGTCCTGCCACAATGTGATCACCACTGCTCCCTGTGTGGACTTTGCGGATTCGCTGCCTTGTTTCTTCATGTTCCTCATCCATTATTACATGACCAAGGCCATCCGACAAGGATTCTGGCAACAATTTGCAGGAAACAATATGCGACTGCCCACAGTAAAAACTGTTTATAACAAAATCGCAAGGGACTCAAAGATTTTCTTCATTTTAGATGGGTTTCTGCTTAAATACTTGTATTCTTAAATACTTACCTGCTTAAAATAGGAACTAGTAGATAAAAATACTTGTCTCATTCCTTTGTCTCACTTGCAGCCTGTGCTTGTTTCCATTAAAGTATTTCACTAAATTTACATATGGCAACAATTAATTCCTTCCCATATGTGAACTAAACATTGAGGTAGAGTACGTATCACTCCTGCTTTACATTCATGAACTTCGGGTTTCAAATCTCAAATTGGACACTACCCTGACAGGGTATTTTCAGATCTGCCTCAGTTCTATGAGCCAGATGTTCAAACAACACTTCAAAGACCGCAATTTCTTCCTTCCATATCACTTTCAATTCCTTATTCACTGATGATGCTATCATCTGACACTATATGTGAAGTCTGAACTAACAACAACATTCGTCAAATGATCCACACATACATTTGTAAGACGAATGCTCCTGCTCATGTATGCTTCAGGAAGCACAGCACAAAACAAAGCCATGTGAACAGGAAACAAGAAATATTGAAGCAGATGAAGTTAAATGCAAACTGAACCACAGAACTTAACGGCTGTATACAGATGACTAGATAGGTATCTGCACTGTGCTAAGAGAAGGTGAATGTGATACAATCGGCTGAACATTACAGTAAAAAGTGATAAAAGAACAAAAGAAACAAAACTTGACATTCTGCCCTTTCCTGACAGGCTACTCCAATTGGAAGCACTTCTGCAGCTGATGCCAGTCTGAATTACCAAGACCATCCATCAAAAAATGTTTTTTCTTTATCAGTGCAACAACAGAAAACTTTTGCTAACAAGCCACAATGGTTGTCATACCTGTCACTTTAGCTGCTGACTTTGACAGGCCATGAGTTACATTCTGCACTAAAGCCTGAACATTTCCTTCAAACAGTAACCCAGACACTCCTTCTGTAACATCATTAACAAAGCCTAAAGGACTGCCAAGGAAGTCCACAGATCCCAAGATGCTAGCTGCTTGCCACTTCAGTTCCTGTAAAATAGGTTCACAATTAATTAATTAAAATAACTCACATTTCAACCCCCTACAGTCTAAGCAAACTGACTGAATTATGTAGGCTGCAGATACAGGACTGCAACAAGCACATGCACAAAGTCATAGTACATCCAAACATGCAACACTAAACACAAACCCTTTCCATCGCAATTGCTGTGGACAATGTGAACTGTTTTCTCGTAAAAAAAAAAAAATTGTCTGGCAAATGTCCTAACAAGTGTGTCGGTGTTATTTTTCAGTGGAGACTTCAAAGGCAGATATGATGTTGAAGCCAATCAATATGCACAACTTCTCCATTTGAAGGCAAACTTTTATTTATAACCCCTGCAACATAATGAATGCCAGTCACACTAAGTGAAAAGTATCTTGTACTTGGCTTGGTTTTTGTGACGGCACTCACTCAAGCCCCCTCTCCAGACATCACTTCCAAAAAGGAGAATTCTGTCAACTCCAGGGTTTGGTGATATGATTTCAAGGGATAGGTTTGAACTAATAACAAAATTCTTACATTTTTCTGACAACATGAGTGAAGTAATCACCAGTATCTTGTAAAATATTATACAATTTTCCCGTCCTATTTGCTAACATGAAAAATGTCATGTCTGTTACTGTTGGTGTTTGTGCTGAGGGATGCACAGAAGTCATAACAATGTGGTGCTAGTACCCAGCATTGAAGAATGTGCATCATTATGAGTCTAACTACGCTAAACTTGTGATAATCTGAAAGCACCACATAATGTTTAGTTGTACTGTTTTTATGCTTGGTCCATGAAGCCAACTTTCACGTCAATTCAAGTTTATTCCTGCAGCAACCTGAACATTTAATGTGACTATTCTTAAAATGTTTTAAGAAACCAGTTATTAAGATTGCTATACAGATGTGCAAAAAGCACCTGGGCACCTGTGCAAGAAGGGTGGGGCACCGTGATGAATGTAGGAAGTTTCACACATAAAGCATGTTAGGTGGCACACATGACCTATCGTCACATGCCCGTCAGGGTCACTTCCAACACTTATTGGAACCGTAAGTACTGTACATTCTGTGCAACTTCCACTCTAACCTATATCCTACTTCAAACAGATGAACATGGACTTTTTACTCACTTTGTAGCTTAAGTTTCAACAAAATCATTTGAAAAACAACAATTATGATGATTTTTAGAGCCATTGTTATTTGCATACTTCTAGTAAAATCCCCAGTTGAAATACCACCTCCAGCAGGTTAGGACCTGGAATTTAAATCCCCCACACCAGTGGGTTAAGAAAGGGAAGTGAGATGTTACAGTCATACTACTTACATCTTTGTAATGCTTTAGAATGGAATGTAGAAAGAATTTGCTGCTTTCAAATGAGTGATTCTTGACAAATGGTTTGAGATCAACTGATGCATCCTCAAACTTGATTAGTGTCAGCCCTAGCTTTCTCTTGATAGACTGCAGCTGTGCAGGCAACTTGCTGGATGTCATTACACTAAGTTTTACCTGCAACAAAATTAGCTTCACTTCCATGCACTCAAAATTAATCTTGACATTATCATAAAATGTACAAATTCAGTACAGTCACTCTGCTATTATGCATGTTTTGTTAATGTGAATTGGCTATAACATGATTGATGAATAGGTAAACACCATTTGTACAAGGTGTACTTTCACACATGTTGCTTGTTGTGTGATTTCAGCAACCAGTGTGAAGACGCAAGGTTTGATGGTGGGCTGAATATTTTCTGATCTTACCCTATTTTTATAATGAAATTTTCTAGAATGCAACGTCTCCCAAGAACACAACTATCATGTTACAGCAGAACTGACTGTATCTATTTACAGTCTTCTCCAATGAACTAAGTATGAGTAAAAAAGTAAGAGGCTAGCAAGCTGCAAGGATGATACAAAATATACTTAATGACATTAATTGCCACTGAGGCAGCTGCTGTCTCCAAACAACTCAAACTGCCTCTGTTACTCACAGAAACAGGTAGTCTTTCCAGCAGTAGATGCCATCTGATTACTTTCCCAGATTACAGCACAAGCTCTGGGGTAACAAAAGTGTACAGATTTTACATAGGCATCTGCTTTTTGAATGCAAGATGACTGTGTTACTTCGTTTAACTATAGCTGATTGGTTCACACATTTACGCTGGACTTTAACTCTTTCATCAAAATTTTAACTATTTTCCCAGCAACACCATATTGTACAAATTGAATTTTATATTTCACATACAATTTTCAGGTTGTCACAAAACCAAAATGAAATAACAGAAAACGTACACAATTCTATTTTTAAAAGTATTTTGACCACACTTGACAGATGGACCATACATCACTCATAACTTCATGTGATATAACGATCTTCAAAGCCAGAAATGTTGTGTGGGACATCTCATCCGAAACAACTAATGGTTAAAAACAAAGCAGTGAATACACTTAGTTTCCTGTCTACTGAAACAGGAATGCAACAAAATGTCATCATAATTATACTTGCACATTGATCAACTGTGTGTTGCATCACTGACACATGACGACGGTACTTACGCCTGCCAACTAACATAATTTCCAAGATGCCACAGAAAGGTCTGTCCAAACGGCCACACCGGATATCCAAGATTTCAAGAACTCTCGGGCATTAATATTTCATCTTGTTACGAGCAGACAGCAGACTTAATCTCTTATACTGTACTCCTTTGACCAAAGAATGTATATTTTATTTATTGGCAACTACCAAGTAAGATACCACGGATGTGGTACAACTTAAATGTTGCCACCTGCACAGACAGGGTGCTACCTGAAGAAGTCTTGAAAGTGATATGGAGAGAAATCTGCCTTTGCATAGTTACATCAGATGTTACATACATGACCAGGTTCCAGCTTGAGCAGTCCAAAATAATATTTCTTTGCATGAACAGAGGTCACTTCAGTTAGAATTCGCTGTACTTCAAAATCACTCTCCTCAGCATCTTCTTGCTCTGGGTCCAGCTGACTGTAGCCAGCAAACAGGAACAGTTTCAGCAGAAGTCTCTCTTCAATGGTAATGGATAGGTTCTTAACTGTTACAATCAGATGCTGCAAACAACAAGATGCCTTTGTTACTGATAAAAGCCCTGCAGTAAGACAATTAAGGCTAATTCACACGTGCCATGCCGTGCCCATGCCATTCCCCTGCCATGCCGTGCTGCTAGAGGTTTAGATTGTGTCGTTCCCATATGATTTACACAGGGCGAACCTGTTTAATTCACACATGCCAGGCCGCGCCCATGCCGTGCCCATGCCGTTCCCCTGCCATGCCACTTCGAAAGCGACTTCTCAAGGCCACGGCACAGCGCGGCAGGGGAACAGCATGGCAAGTGTGAATTAACATCGGCCGTCTCTCGACGGCCTGTGGGCGACCTGCCTACGTTCGGCTTCTTCCGGCTAACAGGCGGAGTTTCACAAAGGTTGTTAACCAGAATGCTTATCAGTCTTCCATTGAACTGCAGCTGGGGACTGACACCTAAACAACGTCTGTCATGAATGAGGAGAAGAGTGGTAGCAACACACTTCAAACAAGGATCCGTTAAACCGCTGGATCAGCAGTTCCGATTTTTCTGGCCACCACGCGGACTTTCACGAAGGAGACGGCAGGGCAGGGGCGCAGCATGGCATGTGTGAATTAGCCTTTATACTACCAAGCTCTAGATATTACACACAGGATCCCTCTACACAACCCATGCTTATTGGGGTGGGGCCCCTTATACATGGGTCACTCCACAAGTCATGGTAGGAGGCAAGCAAACCACATCTTTTCAATCATGGTCGCAATGTGTTACTGTGGCGTACAGAGTGAATATGAAATAAAGACTACAGCACTGGGGGTTGGAAGTGTTACAATGCCCTTCCTATTCTCCTGACTTCAGAGCATGTGACTATAATCTGATTCCAAGACTGAAGCAGACACTGTGCAGGAAATGATTTGCAAACAGACAGCACATTTAAACAGTCATTCCACACAAGCTGACACACATCTGTGCGTCAGGTGACGCTAATGGTGCTTCATCACCTTCCCCACCATTGGTAGCAACCCACAGACAATCTCAGAGACTACTTTGAAGGTTGGAATAGTTTGTGTTAAAGTTTCTGTTCCACATTCATTCTGTACACTACAATAAAACAATGATTAAAGAGACATGTGGTTTGCCTGTCTCCTATCAGTGGCTCCTGTACATATACCACCATCTGATTGTAACAACTGTTAAGTACATGCCACATAATTTCAAACATATATATGCCACTTCCCACATTGCCACATTCTGGCAAAAACAAAAGTTGCCATGCCTTATGGAGTGACTCACATACAGTACAAGTACCATCACCATCAATATGTTACCCTCCATTATTTAAAAATTATTATGCATAAATAAAAAGTTTCAGCTACTCAGAACACCTTTCAAACATCTCTCTTAATTCTGACCAAATCAGCACTCAAAATGAATTAAAATAAGTACGTTTTCAGGTTTTCAGAACGATTTTTCATTATTTGATGGTCTTCTCATGGATTTCTAAGCCATGTGATAGCCGTGTGTTCCATGTTCATCTGAAATGTTGGAGCACACATCTACCACACGGAGTAGAAACCCAAGAGAAGACCAACTAATGAAGTAAAATATGTTTTCACTGGTAATGTTACAGATGCAATGTGAGTGACTGCCCAGAACATCTGATGCTTAACGTTCTTACTTAGACAAACAATCATTCACTTGCTATTTCATCATCATTCATGTAACATTACATTTAAACTCTGTAATTTTATATGACTAATGAACAGCAACAGCTTTCAATATATTCCCCACAAAAATGAATGCAATTATCAATATCAGTCACTCCAAGAGTATATTCTATCATGTTTATGAGAACTGCAACCATTTGGAAAGTATTTCTGCATAGCGAGAAATTTCTTAGTTAGCTGTAAGACTGCTAGCTTTTCAAGGAGACTGCACCAAATGGAGCTAGTCAGTTATAAACAGCATGTCTGAAGATGTGTATAGCACACATCAGGTATGCATGAATCCCCTAGTTGCCAAAGCAACTAAATTTTGCACAACAGCATCAAATATTTTCAGTGTAATTACTGCAGTATCACATTTGCTTCATGTCACCCTTCTGGTGCCTTGAATTTTGAGGTGACTGCCACATGTTTAGAAAACCTGTGAACCCCCAGTTTACATGTGAAGTACCTTGTACGTTGCAACATTAGAATTGAGGTTTGGGACCCTCTCAGTGGTAATCCTGAGCACTGGCAAGGTACGCTGTGCCTCCGCATCTTTACTCCTTGCTGATGGTGGAGTCACATGCACCACCACTGGACACTGAGCTTCAAACAGTTGGTTATCACATTGTATATCCCTCACAACAAGGCTCAACTTCTGCTGTGACCCTGTCGAAACCAGCTCCATGTTTATTCCAGTCAGGTGAGCAAACAAAAGCTCTTCTGCTGGCTTCAAAGACACTAAGCTTACACCAAGTCCTCCAGGCAAATCCAGTTTCACCTACATAAACAATTACATATTAATAAAATTAAAAAGACAACCAAAGTAACAGCTACCATTCTTTTTATTATTATGTATGCTGTTCAGTATCATACAAGCATGTATTACATTTATGTTTATTACTGATGAAGCACAGACAACCAAAAGAAGAAGAAATAAACAACAGATTCTCAATTTCTGCATGTAATTATTGTAACAACTGCAACACCTATATCAGAATTACATTATGTATCTGATTCAAATGTAACAGAAATAAAATCTCAATGTTAGCACCCACTAGCACACCTGGGCTTTCATCCCAGCATTACGTCTAAAGTATTTTTCCTTTTCTGCTATTTCATTAATTCACCAACCACATATATATTCTGAATTGATTACAGTGTTTTCGTACAAACCTATGTGGAAAGACGAATGCCTCAATAACAATGTACCAAGTGCAGAGGTTACTAAGTGTCAAACAAAATGGGAGGATTATTACACATCGTAACATCCTGCCAGAACTGAGTACAAGCAGGCAAGATTAATACTGACCTGCAGCTCACGAGCATCAAATGACAGGCCTCTGGTGGCTGCATCTGGCAACCGAGACATTGGAACAACAGCCTCATCCTTCAGCAGGTATGTCTGCTGCAATACAAAGTTCCATATTTCATACTAAATGGAAATGTTAGTGCAGAAATCAGAACTTTTATGTCTTTTTTAATATGAGTATTGCAGTATCCTGACTGAGGGGTGCTGGTGGCCATTAAAAATCATTACGTTATTAAACTACTTCCCCATTATACCAGTGATTTACACCCTTCATCAAATATCATCACGAAGGTCAAGCAGGACAAGATGGGTGGGGCAAGCAGCATGTACAGGATACGAGAAATGCATAAATTTTGGAGTAACGAGGCGTAAAAATGAGGACTGGTTTAAGGGTCCACTAAAGGCTGTTGTCAAAGCTGTAATAAACCTTGAAAGTTCCATGAATACAAGGGAAATTTATGCTCCAGATGTGCAACTGTCAGATTGATAAAGGACTCTTCTCCATCAAGTCAATTTACTAAACAGGAAAATGTTAACAGTAACAAGACAAGATGTTTTATCTTACATGAACAAACAACCAATTGTTGAAATGGCAAATTTTGACATGCAACAACATGAAGTCTTCTCTATTATAAGATTTGGAACAGAATTACAAGTGAGCACAGTAAATATGCCAGTTTCTTGGGACGATAAAAAGAGTTTGATAAACATAGAATTTAAACATTATGTTCAGCACAGTGCAGACTATTTAACATTGATACCATTATTACATTTACTAATCACACACATTTAGATGAAAATACATGTTAAGGTCTGGTCAATGACCACAGGATGTGATAAAAAGTGACAGCCGAATATTCACGAAATACTGTATTATATTACTTAGCAGTGTTCTTCCTAATTCATTATGGACTACTAATGCCACCAACTGACATCAAGCCTGACACATACTCACAGCATCTCTAACTGTTTGCCACCAGACATGCCGCACATTGCTCAGAACGCTGAATGTCACATACATACATATGCTCTTATGCAACCCCAGTTTAAATTCTGGTCTTTTGCAGATCACTGTGGGCATCTAATTCTCATGCCAAAGTGTTAAACAAACCGCACATCGGCAAACAAACATATATGTAAATGTGTAGTGGCTACAAAAACTAAATGCAGCAAAAATACTGGTCATCTTGGGTTGTGACACCACACTGCAATATTATGGAGGCTGCACTGCTTCCACCTTTGAGGCTGTACTCTTGCAGTGAATAATGCATAACAATGAGCACCTGGCTCACAGAAGTTGAAGAGTATTCTACAATTGTGAACACTGTACTCCTCGTCTTATTGCATGTATGGCCTGCCCATCAAATCTATACAATCACATGCAAGAGTTGAGGTTTTCACAGCATTTATATTGAGGATTCCAGTCTTCTGAGATGCTCCACTGTGTAGCAGGTAATTTAACATATGCCAGTCTTTCAAAGGAACACAGTACACAGATCTTCAGGGGCTGCTAGGTCCTAGAAGAACCTAACCTAACCTATCAACCCTTCAAGCTGAATGTGCTATGTTCCTTAAAAAACATCAGGATGTTAAATGACCAGCATCCTACAAAATTAGATACACCTCACCTCAGTGCACGTATAACAAGACAATGGAAATATTCAGCTATCAATTGTAAAAAAACACACCTTTTCCTTAATGTCAGAAACGTGCAGAACAGAAGTTGGACCATCGGTGACTATCTTTACAGCCAGAAAACCTGATCCTGGTCGAAGCCTCTGTCTAGAAATAGCTTGCTCAATTGGAACACCTGTATACGTTAGCTGGTGGCACACAGGCTGTGCAGGACCAAGTACTGCCTCACTCCCTGCAAGCAAATCACTCTCTTGTCCACACACATTATAAGAGTGAGTAGAAGTTAGGTTCTTACATTAGAAGGGTTTGGGGACAGAAAATATTAATGACTCTCAGCCACAGCATGGATTAATATCCAGAAAGGCAGTTTTTAAAACCAAGCAATTTGCACAAAAGTAATATTAAATTAAATTAATATTAAAAGAAACTAATATCATGTTCAGTTCTGTGCATATATCTAGCAAGGCCATGCAGTCCAGCTTGCAGTGTTGAGTAAGAAAAACTTTATATGTATATTTTAATTCAACTAATGAACTTCATAACACTCCGTCCTCCTTGGGAAGCCAATAACTGCTTACCTACTCAAGTAATTCTCTGCCTTTTAGGAACCTAGAGTTAATCACTACTTTCAGCACAGGACACCACTGGATCCTACCTGAGCCACGTAACTCCATTCCACACCCTCATGTTATTTTTAAAATTAATTTTAAAATTACACTCTCATCTATTCCTGGATCTTCCAAGAACTCTCTGCCCTTCAGAAGTTCTTAACTAAAGCTTTTTACCCACTTCTCATCTCCCCCATATATTGAAATGTGCCCTAAGCTATAAAAATTAAAATCATTCACAAGGAACTGGAACACACTGTTATGTAACACACACTCATACAGATGAACCTATGGGTCACTGAACTTGTCATATACTGTAAATTGTCCATGTCTGTGCTAGTCATGTTTGTATCCATTCAAAACCAAAAACATTCCTCAGGAACAAAACACTAAAGTAACACATAAAGTTGTCACACCATGCCACAGAAGTGTACATGGGAAGAGGAGGTTAAGCTCAACACATTCTTAGTCTCAGCACTTGATGGAGGTGAGTGGTCAGATTCATGTTCTAGCCATACTTATGTGCAATAAAGAGGCAGGCCACAGTACCTATTAGGTATGAGGCCAGGGATCTCAGAGCTAGGTGGGATGTGGCAGCAAAGGTAAAAACCTCTTCTCCCAGTGGGAACCACAAGCAGCTGTTGAAAAACTAACTTCATTCATGCACAGTGTTTTATTTTATTTCTTCCATTTGTGTTGTGCCCACTTTTGTTAATGCAGGCCTTAATCTCATTCCACAATGGCCCTACCACTCCCCCCCCCCCCTTCCCCACTGAAGTTAACCCTTTCAGGCCCAGTGGTTTCTGTATGTACTGCTGGATTTGCCCACACAATGTATTCATGTGTTCTGTGTGATTCTTACAATAAACACAGATTATCTAGCTTTCACTGATAGGTCTTTTTGATGGAAAGGACTGTGTTCTCTGTCAGGTAGATACATTTCAGCCTTCAAAGGGTTAAAAACCCTATGCAGCTACTGCTTATCAGAATTTTCCCTGTTCTAATAATTTCAAGAGGATGAGAGCAACATGGGAGTCCTGCAATTGATTAGTGCAGCGTGCCACTGACAAGTTTAACCACCGTATAACAATCTCATATTTTCAAGCAGGGGCAGACTGTGCATGCCTGTGCAGAAACGCAATATTACGTACAGCAAGGAGAAAAACTACACCGAATTGACACCTAAATGTATCATAAACAATGATACGTACACAATCGCCAAGAGGCCCCAGAGTTGGCTGCCCCTGCAAAACACCAACACTGCATAATTTATAACACAATTTAATAGTGTACATTACAACACAGCAATGCAAGCAACAGACTGCTGTTAACACAACACATACTACTCTACTGCAAATGGTGCAAAGTGACTGCAAAACAAACACAACAATATACAATACATAAAATGCCACTGTCGCATCTCCCAAGAAGTGCGGTACAGGCAACTCACATTATACACAAGGGTTGTATTCCTGAAAATTGCCATGAATAAGAAAAATGTGCAAGTCTAGAACTCTTCAGACTAAATTAAACATTAATAAATATACTTACTTTTCACATACATTGAGACATAACAGCAGTATATGATTGTACTCAACATATAAAAGAAAAGGTATATATAAATGGGATTAGATCATCTCTAATGCAGCTGAATGGAATGGCTCAGGTTTCAATGTTAGATGACTCAGATTGCACAGGTGAAAGTGGAGGTAAGCCTGCAGTAATTGGTTCTTCTGCTGAAGTTGATGGCAATCTAAGTTACAGTCTTGAACTTCTGAATGCAGCATTTAGAGCCGTTCGATCTCCCTTCACACCTTGGAACTTTTCATGAGGCTTATGTTCATCAAATGCAGACATAGGTGTGTCAATGAACTTAACCTACATACATGACCTTTAGTCAGAGGGCTCTCAGAAGCTACTCTGCCTCAGATTCCTTTCTGATGCATTCCTCCTCTACTGCCAGAAGACCTACACTGCTCAGGTCCTCACAGCCAACCTGCTGTACGATGCTGACAACAGCTTTCTTTGTGTTGGTGCCATCACTCTCCACTAAAAAAGCAGCTGGTCTCGGGCCACAGATTGTTTCACACTACATTCACACAGTGTAGAGTTAAGGTTATTACAAGCATAACCAATGACACTAATCACCATTCTAATGTTAAGCTGACTTCAGAATTCTCTGTTGCTGAGGGAGTGGGGGATGATGATACCAACAACAAATTATTTTTCCCCTCCAAGAAACTAAACCTGCTCATGTGGTACGAAGTCATGACAACAAGAAAGTATAATTATTGCAGGTATTATAAAAAATGTACATTTCACGTCAAGTACCAGCCTTTCGTATGACAACACATGAACCATACTGGATGAAAGCAGGTAAAAAAAAAATTCCTCATACACAAATTTGACTGAAAACCAGCAACTAACTTTTGATGAAACATGCATATTAACCCTTTAAAGACGAAGTGTATCTGTTTTATATAAGGACTCAGTGCCTACCGCGCTGTAAACACTCTCCACTTCGGTTATAAAAACCAGTCTCTTAATGTTTTATACGGCAAAAGTTGCTGTTTGTTCTGAGATCCATACAAAACACATAAATGCAATGTGGGCACCACGTAGAATTTTTTAATGTTAAACCTGGTAGTACGTAAATGTACCGCTAGACTTTAAAAGGTTAATAGAGAAGCACAGTTCCTAACTATACACTGCACAAAACAAAATTCACTTAACCTCATAATTATACTGCAGTACTATTCTGAGGTCACGCTAGTAGCAAAATTCTTAATATTTAATGTACAGTGCAACCAGCAGAATTACTGTTAGCAACAGAACTGAACCTCTTCTTATGCTAAATGCTATGTTCGATTAAGCATCTAAAATACAAAAATAACACGATATCTAAAGGTTCCCATAGTGGCAAATGTTAAGAATACACCGTGGGAAGTAACATTATGTAGTTTGGCAACCTGACTGGCTCCTTTACTTCCTGAGAACCAATCACACCCACACCATTCCCCATATAACAACATACCCACCCCTTGTCCAGCATTCTTCTTGGACTGATTGACCCTTGAAGACCGGACCAACAGGCTGTCCCAAAATGTCAGTAAGCAACTACCAACACAGTCTGTGGAACAACCCAAAAGAGCAAAGGCCTCAAGTGAATGCTCCATTCTACAGTGGGATGGTAATCATCCAAAGTACCAAAACAAGTAAGTGGTATTTTTTTTAATGTATAGTGCCTCCAGATATTATCAGTTTGGCCTTTCTGGCCTCTGATGAAGAATCCATTTCTGAGGTGAAGGAACAAATAAAACATATTCTGTTACCAACCATGACAGGTGATCATGAGAAAAGTGTCCAGCAAATGGGACCTACAGCCTAACATCAGCTCTAAATAAGGAGGGATGGGTTGGAGGGACTTAATATTTACACATATGCAAACGGTTCATGTTTGATAGACAGAAAGGGTTAAACCTGTGAGCAGAAAGATCCACCTGACCAGGGATAAAACTCAAAAGCCTCTGAATGAAAGCCCACAATACTACCCAAGACCATCAGGTGCCCAAAGGAGTACAATATGAGGACTGATTTTCTGCA
This sequence comes from Coptotermes formosanus, assembly GCA_013340265.1. NCBI lineage: Eukaryota > Metazoa > Arthropoda > Insecta > Blattodea > Rhinotermitidae > Coptotermes > Coptotermes formosanus. The sequence continues at coordinate 885,256 of BLKM01000354.1, read as the reverse complement.
GTAAGAAACTACAAACTTTGAAGCTTACATTTAGACACAAAACCGAAAAATGAGGCTACACGTACCAAGAGGCAATACGCTGTGAACTGAGTGCCTTCAGAGAACATACTTACCTTGATGCAAGCCAAAAAAACCATCCTTTGCTTGGACATACATGTTATTGTGTGCACAGCACAGACGTCCATCTTCCGTGAAGCGCCATGTTTGTGTAGATTTGCGGCGTTTATCAGGCCGTCGTAAAACAAGATTGACATATTGCATTGGTTGTGGGGCAGGCCCAGCAATGTCAAGTACCTGAAAGCAATCTGTTGATAGTTTACAGAGTACACTTGACACCAAGTTCACAAAGGTGCAACACACACATTCAAAATGGATCACTATCCACAGTGCTGAGATGGCATTACGTACACGACCAGGATTCTTGTAATAGCCAAGTAAACAATATATCTTTAGGTATCCAGTACTATGACAAACTAAGTTATGCTATTCTAAAGACTTAAGACATTATGTGTTTAGTTTTAATACTTTTCATTCTACATACATACATGAAGTCCAATGTTGTAAGAATATTTTATGTAAAAGCCTGTTATCTTATGTTTTTACACTTTTTAGAGAGCAGACTGAAAGAAGATTCCGAAATTAATGTTGCTGGCAAGCAACCTGCAAATTTAATCTGCTCTTCACTTCTTGATGAATATACTGACTTATGAGCCCTTTCCAAATATTTTCAAAGCCTTTATTAACTACCCTCATAGTATGATTTTGTCCCACGTTATGGCAACGAAACATGAACATATGCTTATGACTGATTCCAGGTTCTTGTGGTGATGGTCACAAAGCTCAATGCATTCTAGTGATGTACTTTCATTTCAAAGGAATCTGACATCTCCATTGTCATGGTGGAGCTGCACAACTTGTTCACCCACCCTGACAACAGAGACAGCACATTCCTCTGAACAGCCAGTGAATACACATCACACTATGCATGGACACACTCCAGGAAACAGCAACCTTCAACATACACTTCATCTTCTCTGTCTTTACTTTTATGCCAACTGTCATAATAGAGTACAATACACCATCTGTGTTCTTCTCTATGGTACACAGTCTTATATAATAAATTATCATCATCAGCACACAAGCTGACATGTCCCATTCAATTCCAGCCCTCATGGTTTCCTTGAACCTACCTAATGGCATATTCTAACATCACACCAGCAGCCTCTTAGCACTACATATGACATGTTGTCACTAACAGACTCTGTTCACTTAATGGCTCATATTTTGTTTTTGCACAAAAAAGGCTGCCCATAATTGATAACCCTCATTGCTTTTTCAACAGAAAAGTGTATAATCCTCTGCTGGTTGGGTGACACCTGTCTCACTCCTGACCTCCTGTACTTCTACTAAATCTGTCTTCTTTCATACATACGTTAACACATACTTTTTTCCTCAAAACCAGTAGTTGGAGAATCACTCATTGTAAGTGGCCAAGGCTATAACACCTGTGACATACCCATACTGTGTCATCATTGTGAACACTGTGCTTGGAACGTGGGTCTCTTGGTGGGCTGCTGCCTTCATGCTGGAGCTGTCCTTCTCCTGTCATTCGCCACAACTGTGACCGAGCTCCTTTCTCCTTTCGGTTCAGAATGACTTTAGTTCCTTCAGGTACGTCTAGCACTAACTGCTGACTCTCAACATCTAACGGGTTGTAACAAGAACTTGTTGCTCCCATTTCTTGTGCAGCACCCCTATGAAACCATCACCATCATCATCTACTTTTCACAAAATACACCAACCGACCTGTTTTAAATTCAGAATCATGCAGGGCATTCTAGAACACCACTTTACATACAGTTCTAAAGTGTGGCCCTGCAGTATCATGCTACATTTATTCAGCTGCCATACCATGACCCACAATACTCGGTACACAATTTGAACAATACAGCCCCAGAGTTTTCCATGGAGATTCTTGCAAGTCAACAATTATAAAAATGGCAATTATGTAATACTCTTAAGTTCATACGTAATGCACATAACATATACACAGCCCATACTTAATTAACTTCCTCAAACAAATAAAACAAAATAAGAGTTATAACAAACTAACAGGTGTACTGTAATAGAAATCTATGGAACAGGACAGCATGCATTGTGAACTCTTCCCAAAATTCCATGTGTTACCTTTTACTGACTTTAATCTGCTGCCACTATAAATACACTTACGATTTAAATGTTCCAGTAAAAGCTATGTAGATGAAGTTTTCGTATGTTAGGCCTTGGACCTCATGTTCCTCCCCTAAAGATTTCATGTCATATGAGGCTGTAGCACCACCTGGAGCCACAACAGTAATACTATGAGGCAATGTCGGTTCATCCCATGCATACGGTACAGACGAGTGTGGACGAACTGTCGACAGCAGACTCTCAGCCGTTACACAACTCTGCATCAAAACCAAAAATAACAGAACATGTCAATATTTTATTATACAAAATATTACAACATACTACATGTTATACTAACCCTTGCAAGATTTGAAAAATCACAATACAGTCTAATTTCAGTATGAGTTAAATCTAAAATGAATGGACTACGTCAATGTCTAATTCTATGCAGTGAAGTCCTTCATACAAAGATAGCAGTAATTATGGTACCTACCTACCAGACTACACAGTATCATAAACACTAAAAACCATAAATATTCTGTAGCTATGTACAGGACTGTATATGCTTTGAGACATGCCTGATGAAACTGTAGTGGCACTTCTGAGTAGTTATCCAGGCGTATTGTAGGAGGGATGGTGTCAGCATCAGTGAATACAATGAAATATGTTGCATCCTGAAGAACCACTTCTACCCTGAGGAAGTACATCTTGCCATGAATATCCCTGTAAAAAGCACAACAAGAAGTCAAGACAGAGTGTCAGAATCAGTGATTATTAAATACATGTCATTTATTTAATGACTTTTGGAACCATAGTTATTGTACACTCTTCATAAACCTCAATTCTAACAGGCCAAAGGGCCAAACCTCTAAAATCTTAAGAACAGGGAACAACAAGAATGCTCCTTAATTAATTGCCAGATTTGAGGTTGTTCTCACAGGTCTGACCACAAAGATTTCAGTCTCCACATGGTTTACAATTCACAGCAAAACACTGTGCAATGTTAACTACACAGCGAAGTTCGTTCAAAAAATATTCCCAGAGGCTGAAACAAGGTGGTCTGTTTGACCACACACTTCACCACTGAGTCTGGTATGACATACTGCATCCAATAACGCATTTACAACAACCCTACTAAAAATTACGTTTTTAATATAGTCCTTCAAGTTTCTTCCACTTGTGACATATCCGGGCAGGAAACAAATGATATTTTTAACTCTCTGACTACTACTATTTGACTATATAAAATTTCTTTCCCACTTAGATTTTAATCACAAAATTTAAATTTCAAATCTAGTGTTTATTTCCATTTACTGAAGCCAATTAAGAGAAATTTACTTTATGCCTCCAGTGTAAGCTAATGCCAACATACTGACCTCACATTCACGTGCAAAGAATCATTAGTATCAATCAAAAAGCCACCAGACCACAGACAGTTGGGAACATCCAATAATCGCACACATAGCAACTGCTCCTTGTCAAGACGAGGCCAGTGGAATGGTAAGCAGCACTCAGGAACAGCTTTCAGGTATGTGGCTTGAGCACCTGGATCATTCTGAATGATAAAAAAGTAACATTTTCAATGTCTATTGTAAAATAGATACAAGCTACTTTCAAAAGACAAGAATGGTAAATCAATAAGTAAGGTCAATTTCTCAATATCTTTTCAATACCATAACGACTGTATGTTTTATATGCTGAATAACCTTTGAAAGCCTAGCGGTAACTTTACATACCACCAGTTTTAACATTAAAAAATTCTACGTGGTGCCAACATTGCGTTTATGTGTTTTGTATGGATCTGAGAAAAACAGCTACTTTTGCCTTATAAAACATTAAGAGACTGGTTTTTATAACCGAAGTGGAGAGTGTTTACAGCACGGTACGCGCTGAGTCCTTATATAAAACAGATACACTTCGTCTTTAAAGGGATAATATCAACAAAGATAAAGCAGAAGGCACTGAAGCAGCTCAAATTCACTGAAAAATGTCACCTATACTGACAAAGAAGGCAGTAAAGTTTCTAATTCTAATGGATTAAATTGTTTAAAACAGCCAAACACATATTGCTTATAAAAGACACAGGTCCCAAACCATTTGTGGTTATATAGCGACAATGTGGAAAAATCACACCACAGAGTATCAAATGGCAAACATACTAAATAATGAACTGAAAAGGATGTGAAAGGAAACACTCATGGCCTAATTTAACCTGTCAGAGCTTGCACCCAGTCCTTGGTCTAAGATAAATGTTACAGTAATTTTCATGTTTCCTGTTACATGATTCCAGCCGCTAAATTGGCCTACGCATGTCAGTTCCTGCACCACACCTCAGCCGCTGTCTCAGTTATACTTAAGTATTCCAACTGCCAAATTGTCAGCTTCAATCAACCAGCTACCCTTGCTCATCATTCAACTTGGAAATACAATTTTCACAGACTGAAAACGATGAACTCACCAAGGTTGTAGCAAAACAGCGTTGAGCGAACTGAAGTTGGAAAGTAGATTTATTATGTAACTGAAATCTGGGTGACAGTGTAACAATATTAGTTGATCTGTAGCGACCTCTCCCTGGATGAACATTAATCCCAATCACATACATGATGTCTGGGCGTGAATCACGTAATGACACACGCAGCCGGCGTACTTGTACACCCTGGTGTAAGTGGAAATGCTGACACCACTGTAACAGGAAAACAGATTCTGTGTATTCTAATCCAGTGATGGTCTCTTTATGGAAAAATGCAATACTAATACAGGTTTTACATGTCATGTTAATATCCACATACCACTATAACTGAAGTGAACACAATTCATCCTTATCTATTATGTTCAGCTGATATGTCACAAAAAATCCTTCTTGCTCATTACAGCTCTTCCCAGGTTACTTTAAAATTTCTTTTATTAATACCTGAGCTCGTTCTATGAACATTCTTTCCAACAGCACTATTTGTCCTATTGTATTTCCTACAGTACGAAATAAATTCTGCCTAAAATCCACACACATCTGATAGTAAAAAGTGTTACAGCCCTTTTCCCTAAAATTTCCCCTCTAAAATAAGGATACATTTTGCACACTGAGAAGCAGAGTAGGTATCAGCTCGTCAAAGAGTTCACAGTTCCATTAATTTTGGCTAAACTGTCTCATTAATGCTACTATTGACCATTTGGTGCCTCAGACTTTCACACTTTCTTCCCTATGGCTTCATTTCTCCAATCCAGAACTTATTCTTCCTTCCCCTTTACTTCCTGCTGGAGGTTTCTATCTGGGTGACCAATCCAAGGAGAGAGACACTCAGTGTGTTGTGTATCAAAAGCAAAGATCATGTCAGTAAGGACAGCTGGTTGGTCTATGAGTGGTATGTAAAGAAGAAGGTTGCCCTTTCGTACACTCTGTTGAATTTATTTTCAATTATCTTGAAATTTAATGAAGCATCCCACCTCCAGAAAACTAATAAACTGTTAAAATGGGTCAAACAGTGTCCCGTGTTTCTTGGAGTGCGGGTAATATCCTGCTGTGGTGGCAAAGAGGGCAATGGCTCACACGGGTCCACATGTAAGGTACTGTGCCAAGGGCTGCATGCCACTGCAGTATTATTTTAATCATCAATTGCTAAGACAATGCACCACTGGTAATAGCTGAATGAATGAATGAATGAATGAATGAATGAATGAATGAATGAATGAATGAATGAATGAATGAATGAATGAATGAATGAATGAAGCACTGGTGGAATTGTAATGACCTGTCTGAGTGCCACTTTCTCCACCACACATCCCACATGGACTCGCCTGGGATGGAACTCAGGCCTCTGAGGTTACATGATGGAAACTAATAGCCTGAGACACACGTAGAGATGACATCAGAAATGATCCCTTTGTGACATCAGGAGGCATCTCCGTGTATGCACATCAAATGGCCCACAAGGAACTGGCTGAACAGAGGCCATAAACAAACTGGAAGCCCGCACTTGGACACAAACACAGAGAAGAGTTGCCTGGAGTGTCCACTGCTACAAGAACTTACTCTCCATTCCTCTTCCAATTTTTTAATTTTCTTTTTAGGAGCAAACCAGTGTTACCTGCTGTCTGTTACAAACCCCGTAAACTGATCACTCATTTGCTAGCAACAAACTGGTGCAAATTAATTAAGGTTTACTTGTGGTATTCCATCTGGATGGACTCCACTGCCAACACGAGCCACTACAGTTGGACTAGCTTCATGATCAGCAAAGGAGAAAAGAAGTGGAGCAACCATACGAGCAACTTCATGCTCTTCAAACTGACCAGCCGCTGCTTCTGTTGGCACTCCTTCTTGCCGAAACACTAGTGGCAGGCCTGTCTTATTGATTATCCAGAACGGAGCTGTTATTGATACCTAAAGGGACAAACAGAATGTATAAATGTTGTCACAGCATGTTTATACAGCCCAATGACAACCAATGGTAAAAAACTGCTGTAACAGACAAATGTCATGCTCATTTCAAAAAATCACAAGTACTTACATGCTGAAAAGCAAACAAGAAACTGGCAGAAAAACTGATTATAATACTGCTTAATTGGTAATTTTAAGGTGGTCTGTGAAGAAAGATTAAAGAAGGCTATAACATCTTTGATAAATAAAATTAATGCACCGAGGTTATCAACTAAACTTCAAAAATCAACATACAATAGAAACAAGTACGTTCAGCATACCTGAGAGAAAATTACACCCCGAAAGACAAGTAACAGAATGAGCAGGTAAAGGATATATTTCAAGAATGAATGAGGACAGAATCTCAAAGATTCAAAACATGAAACTAAAAGCAAAATGTCCACAAGGAAAACTGATATAAGATGGGAACAAGTCCCCCTCAGGGCCTTCATGGCCTGTTCTAGGGTAAACCTTACCTTTTACCCTTTTTGGTGTGCTATGTTAAACACTGTAACACAGAGATGCAGTACACAGGGAATGCTGTTCAATTTACTACAGACCAAGAAAGACAATAAGATATGAAGTCATTAATGCTTTGCCCTTTTTGCTGATGCAAATTGTCAGAGAAAAACAGAAAATATATGCCCGGTTAAACAAACATCAGAGACAAACAAGGTATGTGTATATAAATGTACTTGTGTACAATTATATTAACACAGCACCATATTAAAATGTACCAACAACATACATAAACGACAGATGCTTGGATGATAAATATGTATGAGAAAATCAGACATGATATTATCACAGTAAAAACATACAAACAATTTGCTTATTCACTATCTTCAGATGGTGCATTAACTCTTACTTTCAAACCTGCTCCTCTCTGACACACCACATGTCCATGAAGAAACAATCGTCTTCTTTGTTCATCATGTAACCGCACCACAGAGCTGAATGTGGTTGCTGTCACTGGAATCACCAGTGTGCCCGCATGGGAAAAATTTTCGAGATGAAAACATAATTCCACAACTCTCTCGATATCCACCTGTCACAGATAATCATTCAGTCATTAACAATATGCATATAAATTCTTAAAACAATTATTCTGGTATTTATTTTTCTTCAACTACAAAATTCCAATATCTCAGCTTGATTTTAAGCCTGTTGGGCACCCTTCCAGAGTAAAAGAAATTCCTTATATGGAGATCACATCTGTCTGTTAACTGGTAGCAGCACCTGAACTGACAGATGTTTCAAGCTTCACATCGCAGAACTCCACTGAAAGTTCAAGCCGTTCAATCCAGACCAAAGCCCATTTTATAAGATCATAATACACACACACATATGCCATAAACAGTTCACCAAATTTTGGTAAGCCTAAAAACAAGAGATCCTTGCACACTGTTAGTTGGCCACCTCAAGTTTTGGTCATATTGACTGGATCACAAAGCCTGCTTTACAAAAATCCTGTTACCCCTTCCTACAGCATAAAAATTTACTGAAATATCCCAGTTATGTTCATCTTTGTACCAACAATTATTTCACTGATACCTGTCCACAACAGCAACACAGTCACTCCTGCCATTTATGACCCAGTCACAGCAACTAAAATAAGAGCCATACAAAAAATGGGGACTTGAGGCATGTTTCCCACACAAATACACTCAAATATGTCCATATCTTAGTTCACAGAACTGCTTTGATTGTTCAGACAGTATTTATTGGAAAAACTGATGTTTAACAACATAAAACTTTGTGTGCAACATAAAAAGACACTTCTGTCTGCAGAATTTCAAAGAAGTCATGACAGACATCTAAGAAGAATGTCTGATGTTTAAAATACTTAAATCTAAAATCTAGACTTTGTAAATTGTGGTCACATTGTTACGAGGTGAAACAGACAAAATACCAGAAAGTGAACGGCTGCAATACGCATGTACAATATATCCCTCTGTCACAGAAAAACCTGCTGAGGCTGAGGGGTAGTGGTACCTGTGTAAGTAAAGCTGACTGTCCTGGTTTGATATGGCCTGCACAGTTTGCCACTGCATCTTTCACAGCATAATGCAGATCATATGGCAACAGATTGACAATTGTAATAGGACTCAGAAGGGTGATAGTGTGGGCAGGTTGAACCCAACTGTATGCTGATGTAACCCGCTCATAAGGAAAGTTTTCACGATGAATGGCAGCACAAAACCTGCAACATCAGAAACAACAATTCCACTTTACTGTAAGTTTGTTACTTAAGCTTCATGCAGCTGAGCCATGCGCCAATCCCAGTGGCTGCGCGGTCTAAGATGTGGGCCTTCGGCTGACCGCTTGCTGGGATCGTAGGTTTGAATCCCACTGGGGGCATGGATGTTTGTTTCTTGTGAGTGTTTGCGTGTTGTCAGGTAGAGGTCTCTGTGACAGACTGATCACTCACCCAGAGGAGTCCTAATGAGTGTGGTGTGCTTAACTCAGTGTGATCTAGAAACCTCCAACAGAAGGCGGCCTAGGCCCGATTTGGGCTGTTGCGATACAGCAAAGGCAACAAAAGCTGAGCCATAATCCCCACAACATACCCATCTCAGAAACTATCCTTCCACATGTGTTCAAACTTGCAGCATATATAATTCCATCCAGGTAAATGAAGAGGTAAAGCTGTCCATGTCCACACCATGAAGGCATACAGGGGGAGAAGGGGTACACATCCATTCATTCTTAACCTCAGCACTAGATAGAGGTGAGAGGTCAACAACATGCCCCGACCGCTTTACCCCTGGGAAAGAACTCCAGTACCCATTGACTAGGAGGCTGGGTGGGCCCCTGACCCCGTCTGGATATTTGGAGATGAGAAAATCTCTTGTCCCTGCTGGGATTCAAATCCCATAGCCTAGTCACTAAACCAATTGTGTTACCCTGGCTTACGTTAATTCCATCCAGTGTCTCTTTCACTAGAAACATGTCTGCTGATATATTATCAAAAAATGTACAGAAGAGACAATCCAGTTGACAGTTTAAATAAATAAATAAATAAAGTGACATTCATCCTACAACATGCCATGAAGGCACAGAGAGGGGAGTAGAGGTATAGCCTACCCATTCATGACCCTGGCGCTAGATGGGGTGGGCGGTGAATGCCATGGCCCAGCTACTTTACCCCTGGGAAAGAATTGGTACCCATCGTACAGGGAAGTGGGTGGGCCTGGCGGATGGTCTATTGGGGTATGGAAAATCTCCCCCCCCCCCCCTCCCTCAGGATTCAAAGCCAGAACAGTCCAGCCCATAGTAAGTCACTGTACTCACTACACTATCCCTGCCACCAACAGAAATAATACTAAACTTTAAGTACAAGACTAACCTGAAACACTGATCCTTATTGCTAATGCACATCCTTAGTTCTGCCAGTGTTTCTCCGGGTCGGGAGACATGACTCCAGGTGATTGGCTTATTGCAGAACACATAGCCATATCCTGCAGGATTTGACTGACATACAGGTCTCACCCATAAGCAGGACATCACATGAGAGAGTGGAATGGGCAATACTCCACCTGGGGCAACTTTTATGCATTTTGTACCCGTCACTGTAGAGTAACAAAACATATATCAATCACTGCAGCTAAGAATATATCAAGCTGTATCTTCTAACCCTGCTACAACAAATAATATCCTTGGTATCAGTGAGATACAAATTAACATGCTAGAAACTACAAACCACATAAAGTTACTATGAAAATGTTGCTATATGCAAGTTTTCCTTACATGATACATTTAACAATCATGCGTATCTCATCTTCCAGTATAATTACCTATCTGTCGTGTGAATGGGACCATGTATTGTAAATTGTGTAAGAATCTGCAAAAGTGAAGTCCAAGATACTGAAATAAAATTAAACCTTCCTTGTGTACTGACTGTACGTTATTCAATGATGCTTTACCTACTACTATCATGAATATGTTCAGTGAGCTTGAAAGAAGTGGAGACAAAGCAGTGAAGACTGAAACTGAGAACCCCCTAAATACAAGTCACATAAGTGACTAAAAGGCATAGTCTTCCCTGTTCACACCATGAAGGCATACAGGGACAGTGGAGGTATATTTCCACTCATTCCTAACCTCAGCACTAGGGGGAAGTGAGTCATAATGTTACTAATGCATCCAAATTTGTGAGATGTACAAGTCTTGTGACAGTCAGTATAACGGAAGCTGCCTTCTGAGATACATCTACCCTGACAATGGTGGCATCAGGATCCTCTTGACACATTCATATGCTTACACCAGAATATACAGCATCACATTCTAGACAACAGCAAACCTCATCCTACTTGGTGGGTACTTCTCCATAACAATGACTTTCATAGAACATAAAGATGTTTGTAGATGCTGTAGATGCTATACTCATGCATATATCTACAGTCCAAGATGTACTCCTCCATTCATGCCACATATGTGCAGTTGCAATATAACAAGAGAATTTACAAAGGCAGACCAGAAAGTAAGTTTGCTGTACCCATAAATCAATAGGCATATATTTGAAACTTTCCACTGAACATATTCACAAGGGTAGTGCAGTTCTTATATAATGGAACACAGGCACAGCACACACACCCAAGACACTGCACACTACATTTTGTTGGACTTCATATTTTGTGATCAACCTTCAAAATTCAAACTTTAACAGAATGAAGATACTGAATATGGAACAGTTCATGCATCTGCACTTTTGAGAACTATGCACATAAATGGGAGGATAATATTAAAATGGGTCTTAAAGAAATAGGGGAGATGGTGTGAAGTGGAATGATCTGGCCCAAGACAGGGTCCAGTAATGGAATCCTGTCAACATGGTAATAATTTACAGTTCCCATACAAGGTAGCGAATTTATCTAGTAACTGAATGACTACCAGCTTCTCACTGACTCTGCTCCACGGAGCTGGTTATTTTGTTATGCATATAGAAACCCATTTTCCTTGAAAGGCTGTGTTGCTCAATGTAGCACTCACACCACAAAGTGATAAAGTTTGTTACCTCCAGGATGTATTGGTGTGTTTTCTAGCTTTAGTTCCACTGTTTCTGGTAGCTCATTGATCAAAACGAGAGATGACCTCACTGTCACCAGTTTCCGTGCCGAACCCTCCAAGGTAACTTCAAACACTATTCTCCCTTCAGGCAGACTAAGATTCTGCAAACGAAACATTCCATTCTTAGTTGCAGTATATTTATTTTTAGCAAAGAATGACGTCTGTAGAGTCGGGCAGCCTGTACGAGATATGAATCCGATACGGGTATTTTTCATTTTCTGTTTATTTCAAATGTCTAGCAGAATTCTCAGTGTTACATTTCCTACAGCGAAAAAAGTAAATTATGATTTCTACACATGCAGTGCAGCATCTCTGAATGACTAGCTTTTCTGTCCTTTTCTTCTTCTAGCATTATTTCCTTTCTCTATAAGGTGATAAACAAGAAGTCACAAATTGCTTCTACCATACCTTCCCACTACAATTCCTTTCCAGTTTCTTGCCAGGTCTTTCCTCTCTTCCTAATATCTTACAGCACCCACTGAACTACCTTGCTCTGGGTTCCCCCATACCATTGATTAGCTCTACAGACAACAACTGAGTGATTCCACATCACAACAAATGCTCTGGGACACCAAATCACCTTCACACTGTTTGTTTCACATAATGTTTTACTCACTGCTCTATAACATTCTGGCAATGCCTGCCTGAAGCAGACACCCACTCTGTCTACTGACACAGGACCAACACATTTCCAGCCCTCTACTCGGACACCAATCTGATGGATACGCAGCTTGTGTGTGTCACGATGCCGAGCCTTGTCTGTAAGGAAATAATGTAAAACAGCATGCGATCTTAATCAATACACAGCTATCACACCTGTGAAAAACACACAAGAAGGTCTCAAGCTTAAGTTCTTCTACATAAAAAAGCAGCTTGTCACCTTCCAAGCAGGAACATACAACTTTTATTTTAATCATATTTGTGATACTGTATTTACAATTTGGAGCAACATTTTACATACACAGAAGTGGTATCTATCTAACAAGACAGCAAAGGCAAAATCTACAGCAGGCCAGACTGGTAGACCCAATTCATGAGTCCAACACAATGTCAGTGATCTGCTATAATACTATCGGTCAAAACAAAACTCATCTGGTGGTAATAATGACTTCTCCATACATGTTGTGTTTGATAACTGTCAGCACCTCTATGAGATCTGAGATTCACATGGTGATTAAGATTATGACACCAGTCTGGTGTATGGGTACCCCTGTTTCAGACAACATGGCAGTAACCATCTGTCAGACTACACAGCATCACAACACAGAAGACTGCAGTATCGTGTTTTCTCTCAGACAACTATCAGTACAGTTACTGAATGTAATTACAATATACAGTAAAACCCCAGTTTTCAATTTTATGTTACCACATGTTGTGTTTTCTGTGATTTTATTCGCGTTTTGTACAGTCCCACGAAATGCCCATATGACCTACGTTTCCTGGATTTTACACCATTTTTATGTAGTCCCCATAAAAACGTAAAATAGTGGTTTTACTGCAATCAGTACGACACAAAGAACCTAAATATTTACACTTCCATGCTAATGTGCAATTGCGACAGCATCTACAGACATGAATTCCCTTAAACATACAGTTGCCTACTCACCTCGGCCTACAAATGAAAATGGCACTGTATGACCTGGGGCCACAGATGTCCAGAATTCATCCTGCTCCAGTGCAGACCCCCTTCCTAACACTGGATCAGAAATGCTGCAACATTTATTAAGATGATGAACTGGACACTACAAACACACATGACACATGGACAGCAAAAAAACGCTCTAAGACGCCTACCTGTCTGGAGATGTGATAAGTGTGGTAAACCAAATTCTTGAACCTGTGTGATTGCGTACTGCAAAGGGGACAAAAGGAGAACGCCGTCTGTACCCAGGTGGGCTTCCAATCAGCCTATTCACCCCATTATCATACCTGAATGACATAAAAACAAACACAATGACACTATGAACGATGTGCCATTTGGGCAACCAATGCAGTAAACATCTTTATCCTGAAGAAGGCAAGTGCAGTGCATGCCAAAATCTTGAACTTCTTCAATATATCACACAGCTAAATCCTGAGACCCAAAGTTACACGTTAGACAAACAGCATGAAAGGACAGCAAAGGACATTTTATCATGTCATCTGTCACAGCTTGCAAATAAGGAGTTACATGCAATTACTGTCACAATGGGATGTACAAGGGGTGTTCGAAAATGATTTGGACTCATTTGCAGAAATTTTATTATCTTTAGTCTGAATAAAAAACAACTGCTGGCTCAACTTATTCTGTTCCTAGGTTATACATTGCTGCCATCTCCTCGGGAGCTCCCAGATGGCTTCATGGAACCATACTTCACAGGTGTTGCAATACCAGTCGTGGACAGCTGCCTGTACAGTTTACTTGCCAGTGTTGAAGCTGTATACCCCCTTCAATGCAGTGCTGCATGCAGGTGCTTTCTCTCCACAAATTTCAGATAACCGATGATGAACATCTGATGGTATAACACGTTCCTTCCATAGAAACCACGTGGTCCATCTCTGCCCATGATAATCACCTTCTTGTCCATGCACTTCGACCACTTGATTTAATATTGATGTGGCAGTTTTCCATAGGCATGCAAGACTAGGGCCATGTGGTGGTGGAATAATGTGCTGAGACCATACTATCTGATCATAATCCACACAACCTTACAGCTCGTTATTTGCCAAAACGGCAGCCCCAGTCCCAATCATTTCTGAACACCCTACGTATTAACATAATTCATCACACTTAAAATGACTTCCTTTAAATTCATACAACATTAAGTTCTATTTAATGAAATTTTACTTCACAAATAACACAGAAGCAACGCATTCCTATTACAAAATGAGGAGTTCATGCACTGCTACCTTATTTGGTAAGATTCTAACCTGTCACGAGATGTAAGACTGTAGTAATCCTGGGTCCAGTTCTCCTTCACAGTCTTGTAAAGATCCACCAATGTGTCCGTTATGTTGATGTTCAAAATATCTTCCGCAGAAATGTGCACCTGTAGCCGGTTGCGACTCAAGTCAGTAGACAAACTGTGCTCCCAGCTTACATCACATCTAAAATACAGACACATTCCCAAACTTCACCTCTTTCTGCATGCATTTAAAGGTGTGGTACTTGAAACCTTATGTGTGCTGATTTAGTTTCATGAACAATTACAGCATTATGTTTATTATCTCGACAAGAACTATGACTGCAGTACAAAATCACACTTCAGGCCACCTTTGTTTGAACTTAAAAATATATTTATTTCCAACTAATTGCAAATCTGTTATTATGTGTTAACTTCTGTCTGTTGGGCATTTGCAGATTTGATATTATACATCTTCTGTGCAACAGACATACAGTGAAACTCGCTTAAACCCCGTTAAGAAAATTTCCTGCCTAAGAAGTCAGGATAAAAAAGCACCAAAATTCTCCAATTTCATTAAAATTACCCTTTTAAGAAATTTACCACTTAAGAAGTAGGATTTTCTTGGAACTCTCAAAATTTTCTTCACAGGGTTTCACTGTATGTCAGAACAGAATGATGCACACCAGACACTTACTTCCATGGCTCTATGAAAGGTTCCCAGCCAGACAACAAACGGTTATAGTAGTCACTGGCCAAGATGCCCTTGGCTGTACCACCACCATCCACTTCCTGTTCTAGAGCTAACTGTGATACAGAGAATTCTAGAAGGGGAACATCTGAATCACGACAGTCGTCTATCACACAGACACATATGTATGATGCTTTAACCTGAAACAGACATTTACACGTCATGATGAACATATTACACACATTCAAATCATATTTCACCACTACCCCACCAAATAACCAAATATGTGAACGTGACATTTGAGGGCCTCACAAAATTAGTAACAAACAGAAAAAGTGGACAGAAATGTCATGGCCTAACCTGAAATGCTAACTTGGTATACACCTGGAAGGACTGAGGAATAACAGGGAATATGCTGAGACACAGAAACCAATGTCCAGGCTGAAATCTGACTCCAGAACATCTCAAGGGAGAAGCAGAGTCCTTATTCTGGTACCAATTATGATCATATGCACACACACCCACATGCTCAGATGCACATGCACACACACATGCACACCAGCAATTACAAAATACGTGTATCTTCCATCTGTCTCATGTAACCATCGTGTACCTCTATTGTGTTGAACGACAATATGGAATGATTATCATCCACATATTCCTTTCCTTGAACAGCTGTATCTGCTAGGTCTGCATGGTGAGTGAGCCAGAGGGCAGCATCATCCAGATGTCCATTACAGTGGGCAAGAGCAGCTTTACAATCATCAGGATGAAAACCAAGGGCTGACAGCTTTCGGATTTGATCTGGAAAGGGACACGAACATTCAACTAATCTTCCACCACCAATACAAAAACCATAAATATATTCTTCAATACAGGCATCAAAACTATAAATTTTTTAAGTTACTAGTAAACATCAGTAATGGTTATGACAATCACGAAGATTACTGTTTCCTGGAACATGGCAGGTATTTACTCACACTACGGAGGGAAACACTGCTAACCCCAAAGATGGAGGCAGTATATTCCTTTATCCTATATAGCATCAGTGACACTCCGCCAGATTATAGTGTCACATCCAAGCAGATGACTATCTTCATGATCACTACTGAACCCCAAACCTCACAAATGTCAATGATGATTAAAGGGTCCCTGACTGAGCAACAGTGAATGTAAAATTACAACATACTGACACACAGTAGTTGTACTGCTGTTTCTTACATTCCAACACACGTTAGACAAATGTTTGCTTACTCTGAACATTCACTGGTTGCCGGTCATAATCCGAACCATGACTTCTTGCCCATAGTGTCTGCTTTGGAAGACTATTCAGCATCTGGATGAACATCCTCATATCATGATAAGAAAGTCGAATATTCAGCTGCTGATGAATTTGGATCTAAAACAATTTTTTAAGGACATATGTTCACTCATTCGCAAATTCTGGCACCTGATCCTTTTGAAACAACTGAGCATTTTTGTGCAACATCCAAGTATCTGTGCCACAAAAATATATTTTCAGTATCAGCCACTTGACGCCACCAAAAGTTTCTATGGCTGCAGCACCAGATCCGTGGCTTCTTTCCTCACCTCCTTGGCCCGATTCCTCACCCTGCCAACTCTGTGGTAATCGGCCCCAACAGTATGCAATGTCCACACACTTCAAGATTTACAGCAACAGAATATGCCTCTAATATAAGCCTTCTGATATTACTCAGCATTTGTGAGTACACGTGTACAGACATTTGTACCAACAGGGAATGCCACCAATACATCTGTTATATCACTTTTTACGTTCTACTTCTCCATACAGAAGAAACATACGCATGTTATACCCCAGTGTTATAAAACAGTGAAATACTCATGGTAAGGTACAGGTGTAGAAATGGTCATCACAGCTAAAGCGAAAATGTACAAGGAGAATACTCGGAGGCAAAGCAATAGGACACATTGAATTCAAAATCAAACAGCGACCTTTGCTTTCTGCCATAACACTATGATATGACAATTAAGTAGAAATAACAAGATCTGTAACAGGGATATGAAACATATGAGATTCCGTTTAACGGGTGAACTTACTTCCAACACCCTGTCAGATGGTGAGATAATAGCATCTGCAATACCCCTGGTTGTTACATTATGTGGTCGGCATGTCACTTCCATGTTCACAGTCACGGGATCAATGATTGAGAGAGCAGTCTCGTCCTCCATACCCAGTATGCATGAGAACATCTCACAGTGATTCAGATTACAAGACAGAGGCTTGTCAGCCAGTATGGGACGGTATGACACCACAGTCGTACTCTGAAACAAATGCATTCGAAGTCAACCACTATTAAATAAATTAATAAACAAACAAATGAGAGAGCAAAATGCAAATAAAGAAATGACAGTTATTATGCATAACATAATTCAAAGTCGACCACTATTAAATAAATTAATAAACAAACAAATGAGAAAGCAAAATGCAAATAAAGAAATAACAGTTATTACGCATAACATATCCCTCTGACCTAAATGGGTAATCTGTGGAATTTAAATTCACTGCTACTATAGTGCTGGCAGACAAATTTTGAGGTGTGGCATAATGGCATTTCTATTGAGAAAATATGGCTTCAAACCCTGGGAGCACGCACACGTGCACACACACCGGAACAGTCCAGTGCACAGTCGAAAATGGTAACTGCAATAAGTGTTCCCCCACATAATGAAATATAGCATACAGAGAATACATCATGGTCCCAGCAGAAATCCTATCTACAATATGCATTTTCCTAACTTGGTTAATTCTGACGTAATACACACAAACCACAGATGTGTCAGACTGGAGGTTCGTGCAGAAGTTCTGATGTTTCAAATCTGCAGGATGTAACGCTGTGCTGAATGATGAAGTTACCACTGTTTTAGGAGAATTACTGCTTCCATCTTCAGGGTGTAGCACTCCAAGAAAAGTAGAGTTATGCCAAAATAGGTGGGTATAATTTATAGGCACGGGCAATTGTGATGCTGAAGGAAGTAGCAGTTCATGTATTACAAATTGGTCCAACACTAAGTGGAAAACCAGACTGTACACGAGAAGTTTTAAGAGAAATACCTTCTAAATGTTCAACTGCACTGTCCAGGCAGCGGTGCATCTTAAACTCTACAAAAGTAAGTAAGTAAGTAAGTAAGTAAGTAAGTAAGTAAGTAAGTAAGTAAGTAAGTAAGTAAGTAAGTGTGTGTGTGTGTGTGTGTGCGTGCGTGCGTGCGTGCGTGCGTGTGTGTGTATATGCATACTTCCGTAAAATCACCACAAGAAAAACAACAAAGATATTACATGCCATGTTATAAAAACAATATGGTGAACACATGCAGTAAGAATCCAGTTATAATACAAATTTGGCTAGAGAACTCTAGTTACCTTGAGAATAACTGCATTTGTGTCCCACTGAGATGTGTCCTCCACAACTACCATTTCAGAGTCAGTGATATTAAGCTTCAGTTCATAAGGAACCTCTTCAACTGGCCGACCCTTTGTACCACCAATTGCACCATTAGCTGCAACATCTGATTTAGCTGCAGTGCCAGTATTGCCATTCTGCTTGCTTAAAGCTGAAACAGACACAGCAATATCCACTATTTATATCACTATGCAGGTGTTCAGGTATTTACATAAAGGGAATATAGTGACAATGAATATGATGTAACAAGGAAGTCAGTTTGACTACACACTTTAAGTTACAAAATTTACAATGCACATATCAATATAGTCACTGAAGACAGCAGAGGCTACTTCTCCAGAACCAGCACCTCACTACCTTAAACAAATTCTGCATGATTTTTCCAACACCCAGAAACTTCATGTAACACATGCTTTTTGGAACAAAAGATGTACCAATCTTCAAGACAGGGACAAGCATTCGTCTTTCCAATCAAAAACATTGTTAAAGATCTTATGTCACAGGAAACTCTAAGGATGATATATTTCTCCTACTTACATTCTGTTATACCATATGGTATAATTTTCTGGGGTAATTTGCCGTACAGTATTAATATTTTCAGGATCCAAAAGCATATAATCAGAATTATTATGAATGCAAAAACTAGAAATTCTTGTAGGAACTATTTAAAAACCTAAAAATTTTACCTCTGTATTCACAATATGTATTTCCTTTATTACTATTTGCCGTAAATAATAAAGATCAGTATAACTCAAACCAAAAGATTCATAGCTTCAGTACTAGATATAGCATGAATTTGCACCTTCCAACATCAAACTTGGCAGCTTTTCAAAGAGGAACCTACTACTTTCGAATTAGAGTTTTTAGTCATCTCCCACCCAGTATAAAAAGCTTAAGTAATGAACGGAAATTATTTAAACTAGCCCTAAAATGATTTCTTCTTTCTAATTCATTGTATTCCTTAGATGAATATTTTAACTGTAATTTCAATTAATGATCTTCGGTCCTGGTCTCTGACCAGGTAAACGTCTGTAATTATTTTATTTGCCATAGCTGATATTGCACCTAATAATCAGACTATATAATATATAATATTTAAATAATTACATGTGTTTTAACTGTAATGCTTAGACTGCTAATACATGATGTATAAAAAGTTTATGACAACTGCTATTAGCAAGCATATTATGTATGTTATGAATTTGTGACTTTCTGTATATTATGTATTTAAGTATTTTGTGTCCTGTTCTGTTGTTTTTGACTACTTCCATATCCACAGGTTTTGTGACCAAGCTAAGAGCCATGTAATGTGAATGAATGAATGAATGAATGAATGAATGAATGAATGAATGAATGAATGAATGAATGAATGAATGAACAGTTTACACATGGTTACTGGTCACACAGATTTTAACTGGCACATGAGTGTATGGAAATAAATGGGCAATTTCACAATACATAATCCTTACATACAACATGTCCTTCAAACTAACCTCTATAAGGACTGTCAATATTCTCCATAATAAAGTCTCTGACAGCTTCCCACCAATCCAAGATGGCCATGAGTCGCATGTTGTTCAACAAGATGGTGAATTTGGAGAAATCTCGCCTCTTCCTGACAAGAATCAAGAAAATTCAGAACTCACAAAATGTAGCATTCACATCACCCTACAATTTTTCATGATGTACAGCTTTTAATACTCACAGTCCGTAAAATCAAGCAGCTTTTATTGCACATCTGTCAGCAGAACATTTTCTGACACATGCATCTCAACCTACAAGAGGTCTTCTCAAGTGACATTATCAATGCTTATATTACTCCACTTACACCACCACCTCCTGGTGAACACCCTGACAAATTTCACATACTCCTGTATGGTTCCAAAACTACAGACTTGAAACTACCACTGAAGTATGTCTGTCAAAGAAGGAGCACTAGCCCTTTAAAAAACTTGGCCTTCTTATATGCATATAGCCCTGGTTTTGTTCAACCAGGGGTCCACACATTTTCCAAAAATCTAGGAGACACCTCAAAAATTCTAAGTGCCAGAAGGGTGACACAAGGCAAGTTCCATACTCAGGACCCATTAATCATACGTGCCACCATACAAATTTTAGTCACCCAAGTGACCTGGAACCTGGGATTTCTGAACTGTTCTTAATTTTCAGCACTAGAATGAAAGTGAGTGTTTAGAATCATGCTGTTAGTTTTACCCAGTAAGAAACAGACCACAGCACCAACTAGATAGGAGGCTTGGGTCTAAGATAAGGTACAGCTTGAAATGACGTGTGTTTAAACACTCCTCATTAAAACAACACGAGTTTTTAACTGTATATGTAGAAACATTAATAGTACCCTACATGGTATAAAGTTAAATCAAAACACCATTTAAGCTTTCAGTTACACATAATTTTGTCTTACCTGTGATGAATTTCCGCTTGAACTAGTTCTGTGCCAGCCAAATGGTGAATCGGCTGCAGGATGTTGGTAAATACATTAGATCGCCTATTAACAGGTTGAGCTGCAACAATCACAGAAAGTCTGTCACTTGTCCATCTTGCCATACTATTTCACATCATGTACTGTGTGTTCAGAACATGAAGTTCATCTATGTAACATTTAAAAATTCAATTCCTACCTCACAGAAAACACAATATATCTATCAAAAAGTCTAATCTGTTAACCTTTATAGAAATGCATAACTGCATGGCAACATTATGTGTAAAAGACAAAACCCTATGCATTGAAAACACACAACAAGACTGCAGCCAAATTCGGGACACCTCTATGAATGTCTGCAGAGTCCTCAGCATTATCTATAACCCAGTAACCAGATACAGAAATGTCCAGAGTTCAGCTTCATGCTTTTGCAGCACTTATATGCAATGTGCCACTGTGGTTCAACCAGATGCTTCTGTATATTTCAAACATTCTCCACATGTCAAGAACTCACACAATTTGCTAGCAGCCCACATGTTAAAACAGATATTAACAGAACTGTTTGTGCTGTATTTTTATAATGGATTGCCCCTTCTCACAAGCGTAAACACAAATCTTTCCATCCCCTTTTCTTTGTATTTTTCTTCCTAACCATAGTTTAGATTTCAGCTACAGGAAGTCTCTCTCGCTCTCTCTCTCTCTTGCAAAAGCACATTCACACGTGTGCATGTGCACACACACGCACACAAACACTAAAAACTGGTTCCTACTGGTAGCCTCTCCAAACATTATAATTTCATTGAGATTTCAGTACCCTGAAAACGTGTGTCAGTGATGAGAATTTCTTGGGAGATAAGATCAATGTCACGAGATTGGTTACTGTATGTCTCAACCATGAGCCGTGACTTTATGAAGTTTATACAGGCCAGAGATGATTCGCAGCTGTTAGAAGAAATCCCATGGCTCAGCTGTAGCTTCAGAATCACATCCACCAGGTCAAGACGAATTGAAGTGTGTGTCCACACTCTTTCAGTGACACCCTGCTATATCAAACACAAGTCGCACTATTACAGTTTATACAGACCAAAGATGCTTTTGACTACTAGAACCAACAGCCTGACATTCTATGTTGTTTCACTGTACACTGCAACTTTCTGGAATGAAACCCCATTAAACAAAGACTTACTGTATCAAATTTCACTTGCACAGAACTCATATTGCAAATGATCAAACAGGACAGTCATAGCTGTGTAACGGTACTGACTTTACTCACTTCATAATGGTCCCATTCAATAAAATTTGCTCCTAAATCTAACCAGCAGCAAGCAGTGTAAGGAATGGCTTAATATACCTGTTTGTGTAAATTAACCACAGTACTCTGTGAGTTCTTGAATTCAAAATCATCCAGAGTTTCACCTATGTTATATGACAACAGGCCTCTAATGAGTTTATACTGAGAGAGATCCAGAGCTCCATGAAGTGCTGACAGAGTTCCCTGCACACTGATGTCTGGAACTGTAAAACAAGTACACGTACATGAATACTGCCAACAAATATAAGCCCTTCTGTCACAACAAGCAATACACCCCTGGTTCCATCATACTCTTCACATAAACTTTCATACTGATTTATCTATCTCTGGTTTATTTATAATGATATCAGTCTTTGAAACTATACAGCATCAAACAGTAAGATGATCAGTACTGATGTATACACGCACATTCCACTGATCTAAGAGGAGTCAGAATGACAAAAGGTTATGGAACAAGTCTGGAGGAGGGCAAAAACCCACCAAAAAAAAAAACAAAACAGAGAAAAAATAACTTAACTATTAGAGGAAGGTCAACATAAAGCATTCAAATGACACACTATATTTATACACA
This sequence comes from Coptotermes formosanus, assembly GCA_013340265.1. NCBI lineage: Eukaryota > Metazoa > Arthropoda > Insecta > Blattodea > Rhinotermitidae > Coptotermes > Coptotermes formosanus. The sequence goes on along the minus strand of BLKM01000354.1, from coordinate 862,267 downwards.
TATAGCTCATACTGCATAAGACAAACTCCTTAAATTAATGAATTGGAAAGGAAATGGAAGGAAGCTGCTATCCCCTAATGTGAGGTACTATCCTCAAATCTGTCTGGTAAGACTGCAAAAACCATGAAAAACCTCAATCATGACAGCAAGAGCAAAACTTTTTAATTCAAATAATTTCTAAGAAAAATGCGATGTTACTTTCAGAAAAGTGAAATCTTAAATCAATGTAACAAAGGTTTTACATATATTTGGACAATAAGTAAGTCTGAGGTTTTCACAACAGTGAATATTACTCATACTGAAGACTCGAGCCTTCTGGGATGTTATACTATGTCAACAGGTCTCTGTGTAACATCTCCAAAGACATATTCAGCAACACCACTGTGAAAACCCCAAATCTCACAGGATTCATATCATGGTCTCCTGGGTACAATGGATCTGATATGTGGGTACCAACATTTTGGAGTAACTTACTACAATGAAATAGGCAGAATGTCTGTCCAAATGTTGGTACTCATATACCAGATTACACCAAGCCCTTGTTTTACACCCTACTTGTGTTCCTGAAAAAGCTGGCATAAATCAGAACAGCATACATCAAACATGACATTCCCACAAGAAATAATGGACTAGGTACACGTTAGCATATAAGAGTGCACAGCCAGCCAAAAGGTTAAACTGAAAATGAGATGGTATAAATTAAGAAGTGATGTATACTGGCACGGAGCACGAAAGCAAAAAAGAAGTGAACAAGTGGGGCATAAAACAAGGGCTACGTGTACATGGTGTCAAAAACAAAAGACCACAATTTGTACGCACAGACAAATTTCACAGGTTCCCCCAGTGTACAAACTAAACAATTTTACTTTGACTTTTTCTGAATGACAAAGTAGCCATCACAGGGTTACTATACACTAAACAGCAGGATCTTCATGATACTGGTATCTTATTTGCCCTGACACATTTATACCATTAAGTACTAATACTTACTATCACGATTTAAATGGGTATCCAAATTCCTTTCCACCTGAAGCTTTAGTCGACACTTCTCTCGGAGCAGGGAAGGGCCCTGTTTATTTACACAAAACGTTCCTAACTTCAGCCCGCACTGTGGTTTCTTTTTATCGGAATGGATGGCTTCTCTCTGTGCAGCATAGAGGTCCATATTCACCAACTCAATTTGCATCACATCAAGTAAACATGGAACTGAAAAGCAAATATTTATCATATGTGTTACAAATGTACTTCACAGCAGAGGAGATTAGTAATGGGCTGTTATGCTTCTTAGTCCTGGCATGGGGATACCAACTGGCAGGATGAACTACTTATGAAACACTCAGCACATACATATCAAGCTAAACAGTGTAGTATCATCATGTCTTACTTCCCTCACATGATACCACAGTTTACAATATGTGAATTCAGGATTGTTATATAAAAAGAAATGACTTATAAAAATTAAATATATTCAATAGTTTTCTTTTGTTAAAATATCATTACCAGAAACAAAAAAGGGTAACAAGTATTTGTATGGCGATATTTTTTTCCCTTGATGTGTTACACTTTCTTCCAGCACAAGAAGTTGCAACCCAGAAGATTAACCTTTAACTCTGAAAGACCTTCATTCGTCCTAGAATTCATTTAATATATTTAGGCAAGAAGGAAGTTTATTGCATTTTTACAACATGCTGCATAAGCTCAGTTTTATTTTCCACAAAATGCCACTCACTGCACAATTTCATCTTCATCTGTTCAAACAAGACTCTCACTTTTCATACACCATGCTCTAAAATTTAAATACCCACTCCAGCAGGGTAAAGATCAAACAAGCCACAAAATTAAAACACAGAGTAACAATTTGAGACACTACCTTCTTTCTGTATAGACAGCTGAGAATTTGTTTTATTTTTCCTACAAGTATCATCCAAAACATTTTTCAGTCCAACAAACAGTACGCGAATTACATATAGGTTATGTTCAAGATGGGCACAGAAACACAGTAACTCCTTACATGGAGCAACTGTTACCATTGTCCAACTTTAACCAAAACTGGCATATGTCAACATCTGATCATGTTCCACGTGAGCATATGAATATCTTGTGACCGTGAAGCAGTTACCTTGATGAATCTCATTCCGCAATTGTGTCTTATCACATGAAGATTCTGCTGATTTGGCCGGCTGTCGAACTGAGCTGATGGTGCCTTCTGATCCAGCATAACAGAAGCTATTTTTGACTGACAACTTTCCCAAGTCAGCGACCAATATTTCCGGAGACTGGGAGCTCACAGGCAACAGGATCACTGGAGATCCTGCATGCAGCTCTAACAGCAGACGTGTCGACTGTACTCTTTCCTCTGGTACCTACAAAAGCAGGGAAGTAATCGCCTAACACTCCCTTGACAGTTTCTCCACGTTGTTGAAGGCATACTTAGAGGGGACAGCGAGTCTGCATAAAGGTAAAGTTCAACCTATAATCTGCAATGAAGACAAATAGCGGGAGTAGAGGTCTGGCTCTGCTCTTTCTTTAACCTTGGCACTAGATGGGGGTGCGGGGTTAATGCCACACCCCAGCCACTTTACAGCCCACAGCAAGGCACTATACAGACTGTGCTATCCCAGCCCTGCATGCATGAGTGAATTCAAAAGACATACTGGAGGCACCCTAGCTGCTTCTAGGACTATCCATGTCAGACAGGTTTTGAGTGACACGCTGGACAAAGACAAACATCGTGGACCTTCAGGTTGGGGGTTGGAAATGGTGCTGACATCCTCACCTCACAAAAACTGTCTTCAGACTCTGGCATTAGTTAACTAAAGCATACACTGTAGCTCTTTATATTTCTTAGTACAGTCAGTTATATACTTCTACGTGCACATACACTTTCCCAGATGATGTCCTTGCACAGCTCCTCTCATGTTGCCATTAACATTAGCCACCCTTCTTTTATAACAATCCACGTCCCAACTTGGTTCACTTCTACCCTTAAGATGGAAGCAGCACATTCCTCCAAAACGTGGGCAAAGATAGACTGGACTGTGCAATGCTACAAATGACAAGTCTGCAATCTGCATATAGCTATATTATATACCCACACTCTACCATTGTTCCACATTCCAGTGATACCCAAACACATCAACGACATGAGGAAAGTCATGGGGCTTTAGCATACATCTCTTTAAATCCCATATTTCTGCTGCAGCCGGAGCACTGTTCAATTTAAATGTCTACTGCAGGGGAATGTTTTCCCTTTCTGATAAAAAGAATGTATGTTTAATGAGACAGTGTTGTCCCATTCATGTGTTAAAGGTTAAATGATACCTTAGCAAAATACGGTGCAGTAGCCCATTAAACTCTGGTTTCAATAACGTAGTGATTACTTTAACTGCTTACATGTATGATATAGGTTTCCACAGCAAAAGGTAATGTTTGGTCTTGCTATATAAAAGAATGTAATCTTCTGTACATAACAAAAGTCATTTTCTCAAAACTCTCTACAGTGCAGTTTGTGGCAAATCACCCAAAACCAACAATATATACATCACTTCCTCTGTTTTCACATCATCCTCTTTACTAGCATCTAAGTATAGGTTCCACATTTCTTGTTCTCAGTAAATAAACATTATTATAGAATGCAAGTTGCTGAAGTAAGCACCAGTTACAAAAATAAGATCTCTTACGTTCCTTGGACATCACATTCTGAACATACCACAATTCCAGCTGTTGCTGAGTGTATACTGTTCACAACACTTTGCAGTTGGGAGAAATGTTCATAAAATGCATGTATCTCTGCCACAAATCGCTGTGTGTGTACATACAACACAGACGACATCTCCAGTTTCAGGAAGGAGTCATACTCCAATTCAGCTCCTGGCCTTTGCTGCCTGTGTCTGAAAATTTTTATCAATGTTTTATACTGCATCTTCACACACAATTTCACACTCCTACGTTCAACAATTAATTACTTGTCACTGTAAAGTTAAGAGATAAATGAAAACATCATTCAGCTGCCATAATTAAAGTTCCATGTTTAACAAATATCTATTATCATACATCACTTCAGAATCAAAAGCTAAGTACTGTCTGTCTTATTCCCACCTGATAAATTTGTGTCTTCCACATTAATAATGATAGAATTATGAGGGTAGGATGCATATCAATGGCATCTCTCACACACATGCACACGCAAGCACGCACGCACACGGACATGGACACAGCAAGATGGCCGACGAAGTCAAGTCACAGCTAGAGAGTGCTCTCAATACTTTACTAAGTATAACGGAAAAGAGTGGCAACTTGCAGAAAGACCTCAAGCAGGACATTGTGGATTCTGTTAATTATGTTGAGAAACATATATGTCAATCTAAAAAACAGTGCAGAAGAACAAATTATGAAAATTACCCAACTTGAATGCGAGGTTAACAAAGCGATGGCGGAGCTTCAGGAGGGCAGGGTCGGTAACCTACCAGGGCCTCCACAGCCATCTAGGGGTGGAACAGGGCAAACTCCCGTATTCAGCAGGAAACATCAGCTGCCATCATCCGGTGGCGCTAAGAAACTTTACTCCGAAGCCCTGAGCACGTGTTGATAAAAGATACAAGCTCATGGTAAAACCGAAGTTTAACCAATCGACAGAGACGATTAAAAGCGTCTTGAGGACAAAAGTTAATCCTACAGAAATGAAAGTTGGCATTAAGTCATTTAAATCTTTGAAAGACGGTCGGGTCCTTATTGAAGCAGGAAGCTTAGATGAAATAAATTTACTCCGCACCGCTATCAGCAGTAAATGTGGGGAGGAACTAGAAGTCAATGTTCCAAACTATGGAAACCGAGGTTGATTATACACAGTATTCCGCAGGACATTACGGTTGAGAACTTAGAGGAAACTATATTGGCTCAAAATCCAGAACTGGGCTTGGTTGTGGGGGATATTGTGGCCAGATTTAAGTTCAGTACAAAACGGGGACAAGTTAGGATGGTGATCAAGGTCGGCTCAGAGACGAGGAAGAAGCTTCTCCATAAGAAACTGAAAATTGGTTGGCTAATCTGCAACGTGGACGATTATCTAGTGGTGAAGAGGTGCTTCAAGTGCAGTAGGTTTAACCATAGACATCAAGACTGTAGAGGTGAGGAAACTTGTCCCTTGTGTGCTGGAAGCCACAAGCTAAAGGACTGCAAAGCTCCAGCAGACCAGTACAAATGTATAAACTGTATGACGTACAATTGGTACAGTAAGGTGGGCAAAATATGTGATAGCCACTCGTCATTGCATAGGAACTGCCCCAGCATGCAGGCTGTGTTAGCAAAGTATAGACAAAACACAGACTATTAAATATGGCGTCCTATTCCAACACAGACATTAGTTTGCCGCATAGACCTTACACGTCAAGGAGGAACACTAAAATAAAATGCTCGCAATTAAACCTACAGCATTCACGGACTGTTACATACAACCTGACAGAGATTATACTTCAAAACAACATAGACGTCGCTTTTTTGCAGGAAACGTACACTGTTCTAAACAACGTTGCAGGATTTCCAAAATCCTTCAAAATCTTTGCCCATGGTGTTGGCAGGAAAAGAACAGCCATAATCATCAGCAACAACAACATAGACACGATCGAAATTAAGCAGGTCTCATATGAGGACTCTATCCTAATTGAACTTAGATATGAGGGCCTCAGCTTCTATGGAGCCAGTTTATACTTTCCTATTGACCGCGACATTGGAAGAGATTTTGAAACAGTGGAGGAAATCTTACAGCTCACAAAAGGTGAGGGGTTAATACTCTCCATTGATAGCAACTCTAGAAGTAAATTGTGGTACGACACGAGCATGAATCAAAGGGGTAAGTCCCTGGAGGAATTTATAATAACTAGCGATCTTCTCCTAATGAATGAAGCGACAGGCATTCCTACGTTTGAAACCATTAGAGGACGAAGCTGGATTGACCTACCCCCGTGTAACAACAGATTAGCACAGAAAACAAGCAGATGGACGTGCGGTGAGGAAGAAAGCTGCGCCGACCATAAGATTATATTTTTCAATATTAAAGCTGTGGAAGTTGGTGGCAATGCAATACATTACCCAGGGAAACGTTATTTCACAAAAACAGGTGATTGGGTAACTTTTGTGAACAAATTGGCGAAGAACCTGTTAGCGAATTTTACCTGTCCTAATTATCCCAATGACCTGACAAAATGTGACGACGCATTAAGTAATAAGGTTAAGCATTGCTCTGATACAGAAGAAACCATGCACAAGTTTCTTTCCACCGTGACTGCAGCCTGCGATGCAACCTTCAAGGTATCAAGACCCAGTAAACGCGCTACTAAGGAACGAAGTGTACCCTGGTGGACTGGTGAGCTTACGATACTCCGCAAAAAGGCGCTTGCTCTGAGGCGCAGGTACCAAAGGACAAGGAATGACAAACACCTGAGACACGAGAGAAGACTCCTGTACCAAGAAGGGAACAGGCTCTATCAGGCAAGACTTCGAGAACAGAAACTTAAATCTTGGAAGGACTTCTGCTCCCGAACCGAGAACTCTAACCGGTGGAACGCGGTCTACAAATCTGCAGCCGGGAAATTACATAGCAAGACCACTTTGTCAACTCTCAAAACCCACAACGATACCTATACAACTGACATGGAGAGCACAATCAACCAACTGATGGAGCATTTTACACCTGAAGACAGCGCGAGTAGCAACGGTGTACATCATAAATGTATCAGGCAGCAAACGTTTGAACCTTTGCACACAACCGATGACGACGAATTCACGAAACAGGAAATACTGGCGGTTTTGGAATAGTTCGACCCTAGCAAAGCACCCGGCGAAGATGGCATGAACAGCGATGTACTACTGCATACTTTTAAGTGCTTTCCTAGCTTCTTCACTGAGATTTATAACGAGTGTTTAAGAAGAGGACATTTCCCAAAACAATGGAAACGCTCCATAATTTTACCCATAGTGAAACCGGGGAAGGAAGGGAGTGCTGAAGTAAGCAAATACCGACCTATCAGTTTATTAAACATAGGTGGTAAAGTTCTCGAAAAACTGCTAATTGATAGAATCAACCACCATGTATTCTCTAACAGTCTTCTAAATGAAAATCAATATGGTTTTCTTCCTCAGAAAAGCACAGTTGATGCTACAATGGCAGCTAAAGGATTTGTGCAGGAAAACTTACAACAAAGGAACGTTATGCTTATGATTAGCCTGGACGTTAAGGAAGCATTTGATGCAGCATGGTGGCCTAGCATACTGAGCAACTTACGCGACCTTTGCTGCCCGAGAAATTTGTACAATTTGACACAGAACTACTTTAGCGATAGAGCAGCGATTTTTCATGCCAACACGTATAAAGTAGAAAGAAAAGTATCGACGGGATGCCCACAAGGATCATGCTGTGGTCCGGGTTTTTGGAACATTTTGTACAATGCACTTTTAAACTCAGAATTCTCAAACCACACAAAAGTCATAGCCTTTGCAGACAATCTTGCAATCCTGACGCAAGGGAAAACGCCATCTGAAGCGGAAGTGTACGCAAACTCAGACCTTGCTAGAATAGAAAAATGAAAACAAAATGCAGTTTAACGAATCCAAATCTAAGGCCATGCTAATCACCAGGAAAAGGAGCAACGATGTTATTAATATATACCTCAACAACAGAAGACTGGAACAGGTGAAAGAAATGAAGTACTTTGGGACTTATTTCGACAGTCGGCTCACATTTCACAAACATATTAAACATATAGCTGAAAAATGCAGGACGCTGATATACATGCTAAGCAAATCTGCAAAACTTCAATAGGGTCTAGGCCACAAATCGCTTAAAACTGTTTACGAAGGGGCACTGACTCCGCTTATGACATATGGAGCCCCTGTTTGGGAGGAAGCTGTTACTAAACAAAGATACCTCCGCAAGATGCAAAGTGCACAGAGGCTGATAAACATTAAAATCGTGAAGGCATACAGAACCATCTCCTTCGAAGCATCCTGTTTGATGGCTGGAGTCCCACCCATAGGAATTGTTATCGCAGGGAAGGCACATATGTATAAGAGAAAGCACGGGATAGAGAGAAGTGAATATGAATGCGATATGCCATTGCCAGTTATGGAATGGCCTCACCCCGCTCGGCGAGTAACCATAATGGAAATAAGCGCACTAGCTTCATATCCTACTGAGATTTACATGGACGGAAGCAAAGTCGCAGGCAAGGTTGGTGCGGGAGTGGCCATATATTCAGACAAGAGGTTGGTGAGACAATGCAAATACAATCTACAAAACAGCTGTTCTAACAACCAAGCCGAACAGATAGCAATCCTGAAGTCACTGGAACAACTACCGAATCTCGAAGATCAAAGCAGTAGAATAGTTGCGATTTACACAGACAGCAAAGTGACATCAGAATCTCTAAAAAATCATTCTACGTATAGCTTCTTAACTGAGGAAATACGAAACAAGGTACGACACCTCACTATCCTAAACTGGTCGATTCACTTCGGGTGGGTGAAAGCGCACATTGGGATCGAGGGGAACGAGGTGGCAGATAAACTCGCCAAAGAAGCAGCCCAGGACACGGATGAACAAAAGATAGTATACAACAGGATTCCAACAACAACAGTAGCCACCAACATAAAGATGAAAGGACTCATAAAATGGCAGAGGCAATGGGACAGCACTGAGAAAAGAGCACTGTGTAGATCGTTCTTCCCAAGGGCAGAGCAGAGACTAAAAATGAAGATACCAATAACACCAGAGTTTACTGCTATTGTCACTGGACACGGGAAGACAAAATCTTATTTACACAGATTCAAATTAGCAGACAACCTGTCATGCCCCTGCAGCGAGGGGGCGCAGTCACCTGAACATATAATATATGACTGCCAAATACTGGAGCACCAAAGAAGTTCATTGAAACAGCACATAACGGCCAGCGGAGGCTACTGGCCCCCTGCCAACAGCGAACTGATAGCCAAATATTTAAATGCCTTCTCATGATTCATCAATTCCATAGACTTCAATAAATTGCGTTAGACAGTACACCCTCACTAGATTGTAAACATATTCCAAACAGTCCAATATCCATCTTTCTTATGAGTGTTAAAAGTAGTTCAGAGTAAGAAAACTGGAACATGTAGTATTACTCTGTAATGGAGCATGTTGTCAATAATAAATTAAAAAAAAAAAAAACACACACACACACACACACACGCACACGCACACACACATACCTTCCACCAGCAATATTGTTACCACAAATGGTCAGATTATTAGATGCAATTAACACTTGTGAAAATACTGATTATGAAATACAAATAAATGACAGAGGACAGCTATATTTAAAAAGAACCGTCACATATTACCTGACCATGTAGAAGTTAAGTGCTTCATGGCCTGAAGAGACAAAGCGCTCCGTGTACAGCAGTCCCTGTGGTGTGAGGTCAAGCAGAGACATACTGCCGAGACGGCCCTCTATAATCTGATCATCACTGTGTGATCTTACTTGAGTTGAGAAATGTGATATGTTCGCTCTTGCCACTTCATACTGCGGACGGTTCAACACCAGAGTTAGTGAACGAATCTCTATGTCTAACACAGAGTTGAATGATTTTGCAGCTGAAAAAAAATAAGGCGATTTATACGAACATGCAAAACATGACACATTAAAAAATCAATTCACACAACCTAACGCAAAAATATAAAGTGGGGGCCAGAACTGCAGGTATCACAGGACTAAGTAAAAACAAATGGAAAAGAAGGATGTGTAATGTTCAATAGTCACAAAGTGTAAGAGCAGAGAACGTATGAGCATTGGAAACACCCAGATGAGAGAGAAATTTCAGAAACAGATTCCAACTTTATTGTCTTGACTAAAATTAAGACACAAAATACTCAAAAATGATCATATAAGAAAATGAGTACGTCCTGCTGCATATGGTGGCTGGCATAGTACAGTCAGTCAGTACAGCAGCTTGCTATGGGCTGGATGGTTTGCGATTCAAACCCCAGTGGGAGTGATATTTTCCATACCCATCCAGACCAGCCCTGATGCCCACCCAGCCTCCTATACAATCAGTAAGAGGGCTCTTTCCCAGGGGTAAAGTGGCAGAAGTGTGGTGTTAACCACCCACACCATTCTATCACTGACATTACAAGAAGAGTACAGCCATACCTCTACTCCCTCTCTGGGCCTTCATGCCCTGTTACAGGGAGAACTTCACCTTTTTTTTACCTGTTGCATGTATCTTAATCTTCATTTCTTTTCGAAGTGGTGGGAACATAAAAGCTTTTAAAAAGTAATATGTGTGATTAATTACTTCACCAGGAGGTATTATTGTTCATGTTACCTGTATCAACTGAAGTCTTTTCTGCTGGAACTGACTGCTGAGGACTACTTGTATTTTGTTTTCCTGCTGTACTATCTGGACCAAGCCCAAAGAAATCCAGGATCACAACCCAAGACTCAACATTCACAATGATGTCAAGCGAATTGAAGTCTACAGACACAGAGCGATCCAGCTAAATAGGGAAGAGAAGATAGAAGACAAAAACATAATTACGGTCTTCAACAGGTACAACAGACAGGGGATCAAGGAATGAGGTACATCAGCATTCATACAAAACCTTCAATTTGTGGTGACGGTGTTTCTTGTACTGGCAATTGTCAGATTCCTAAATCATTTACCAGAAAACTTAAAGAGCACAAAATAAGAGTACAAATATTTTATACCTGTCACTCAACTCGACCCAGCAGTTGACTGGTAATGAGTTATTTTCTTTACTGATCCATAAAAAAGTGGAAACATTAAAGGAAGGAGACAAATAAGTAAAACACATACTTGTGGAGCCCTAATTATGTCTACTTCTTAAAAGGTATACACAATGTGACAAAGGGCTCATGTTACTGAGATACTTGTACAGACAAATGACACATCTGTTGCTTTTTACCAACCAACAGGAAGGTGATGAAATATTACTCCACTGCACACAAACACAAACTCACCATAAGAATAAAAGACTGGCAATTAAAATTGCCTTACATGATGCTACAAGCGATAAGATGCACTCTATAATTAGCAAGGTATTTCTGTGGACTTAACAGCCTACTTATGCAACAATTCATCATCTGGTGTTAAGATGCATGGTGAATTTTGGAGACATTTTTCTGGAGGAAAAAATGCATCTTATGAGGCAGGAAATATCATAATTAAATCTTCTCAGGTAACCAGCCATGTCAATCTGGAGTAGAAATCTGCCACCTGCTCTGTCTGTCATGAGGGAATAAGCAACCATTCCAAAACCACTCAGCACTGATGTGGCCGGCAATCTCATACGAGTTTATGTCTCCATGAAACACCCATATGATACGGAAAACACTGGATGCTGCCACCGCCACCACCATGATTGCCGTTACCATTGTGTTTTATGCCCATTACCATGCCTAAAAGCAAGCATTCTGAATTCTTTATCTGTAACTAAATACTTGAGAACAATGTTGCATCAATTCATACCACTCTACATTTCTGTAAAATACAACAGTACCCTTGTATACGCATCTCACATATAACACTCAGCAGATAATCAAGATTTGGCATAAATTTATATTTGGTTGCAGAAGGCCTCTGACAGTGGACCCATAGAGAAAAATTATAGTTAGTCTTTGGATACAGCACAAGAAAGGATTAAGGATGTACGTTAAGCAGGTTATATCCAAACAATTACTACACACATCAACAATTCTCAAAGAGTACTACTCTGCCTAAGTTCTAGTCAGAAATACTTACTCCTTCATAATGAGATATGAAGTTTGGAGCATCTTTATCAACAAGCAACATCTTGATGTGGACCAGATTATCTTCCCTGTACATAGTGGCCGGTGAGCCAGAAATACAAGGAGATGGAGGGGGCGTACATGGATATTCCACAGTCTTGGCTCGCTTTGTTGCTGGCTTAACTGCAGGGAACAAGCAATTAACACATAAAAATTACACTATGCACAAACGAATAACCTCTGTATACATACTGTTACTCACCCAGTTGCACTTACATTCAATTTCACTTAAAAATAAACAAGTTGTGCGATATTCTTCTCAACAATAGTTGTAGTAATACACAATTATGCCAGCATGGCTGAAGGATATTGCACAAAGTTTAAATGAAAACAGACGAATATCAAGGGCAACCATCCCATTTGAAAAGACACAAGGATAACAAAAGCGAAAAAATACCAGAAAATAAATGGAAGAAAGTCAAACACAGAAGATGACTGGAAATGGCAGCCTGATGAGATGCTGCATAGACATGAAATACATCTACAGAGGATTACAATAATGATGATGATGCTGATGACAACGATGACAATGGATGGACGGACGGGCAAACGAATGAACTGAACAGTGATGAACAGCTGCTTCCTTTATTTGAATATTCCAAAATGACTTACTACTATCTGTACTTGAAGAGAGCAACTACAGGAATGCCTAAAGCCAAACACATTACTGCTTGTAGTGCAAAGCCCAACCTGTTCAAAACCTCAACAATACTCTTGCTTCCAAGAAGTAATTTACATTTCAAGCAGCCCATTGTGTACCCACCACGCAACACACATAAAAGTAATAAGTTTCGCTTCCTCATGATCAGACCATGTACTGATTTTCTTGGTTTCTTATTATGATTTCAAAATGTATACTCAATATATGTGGCCAGTACACAAAGTCACCACACAAACCAGTAGGTCCATACTTCCACTTTACAGCTGTCCAAAAGGAGGTGAATATGAGCAGCTACATGACAAGTGCCCTAAATACAAACCCATGCATGGCAGAATTCAAGTGTTGAACTTAGGCTTCAATGCACCTCGTTCAAATTTTGTAAGTACGTATATGTTCGCATTTCTGAACACCTCAGATTGACACCATTGTAACACAACATCAATACAACTTAGGGGCCAAATATCAAACTGAAGTTGTAGTTTCTGCCTCTTCAGCTAGGAGCAATAAAATGCTGGAGTCCTGTACAAAGTACTGCCGCTTCATAGTTGCGAGTAGACAAGTTGAAATCTTGGCTCACGGATGGACTCCTGTCAATTAGGTCTTCATGAAGGTCCTCAGACCATCAATGCAATGTACCTTAAATCAGGCCATGACCAATTTATAACTGGTTAACCATTCTACCAGTTGATGTTACAAAGCAGAGCTACTGATATTGTCATTACGTGAAAAAGCAATAAATGTACAGAATAGTTTGGAAAAAATTTTTTCCAAGATGGTACATCAATCACTGCTGGAATGGTTAATGTCTGGCCTTCGAAGCGAACACCATACACAATTCTGCCATTTTTCAAACTGCTTCCCTGCATTTCTAGTTAACAGCTACTACACAAATCATACTGTTACATTACCAATGTTTTCATAAACCTCACAGTTAACCTTTAGGAAACAGATTTAAATGTCAACTGTACCTCTTTGCCAGCATGAGGTTTTCTGGCTTACAGTGAATGTATAAATTGCTACCAAGTAAACACACAGAGACCAGCACATGGCATGCTAGGCCATTCACAAGTATATTCTACAGACCAGTTCACAGCCTCTGAGGTTGATAAAAGTAAACCAATATATTCTGAATAGGGAACCATTCTTTCAATGCACTCAATTTTCGCAAAAAGGGAAAATTTGAGAATTACACATACACACATTCAAAGGAATTATCAACACATGAAAATATGGCAGCATCTTGCAGTTACCACGCACCTTAAATATTACTGGGATGCCAAATTAAATTATAAAGCTACTGTGTATTTTCTATTTGTTTCACACGTTTCACATTAGTGTTATTATACATGCATCATGGTTACTGATGTTTAGTCACTAGAAACAATAACAAAAGGAAATTTTACTCACTAGATTTTCTTCTCTTGGTGTCAATGAATGATTCATAAACTGTCTCTGTTTCCAAATGGTCCGGCAAAGAGCCATGACGACTATTTATAGGCCGATGGTTCAACAAGTTTGGACATGATTTGGAATAAAACTCTGGTGGGTGATTAAGAGTCTTGCCTTCCAGTCCTGTCACTGCAGATGACACAACAATCCGACGATGTTTAGAGTCAGGTTCAACAGACAGATCTTCCATGAGTAGTGAACGTAGAGACATCTGAACACATGTTAACAGATGGTGCACACATCAGTGTTGGACACATGAACGTGCATTAACAGACAGTACACACAAGAGTCTGACAAGTGAACACACATTAACAGATGGTATATTCATTAGTATATGACATACAAACATACAATACTTGATGGTGCACACATCAGTGTGCAAGATGTGTTAGTAGATGGTGTTACACATCAGCATAGGTCATCTGATATATGAATATCACGTTTTAAAACAACACTCTACAAGTCCAAACAAATTAAGCTAGGAACTCCACAGCTTTATTCTACACCACTGCTAAACTCTGCTAATTATGACTACTTTCAAGAACTGTTATCATCACGTCTACTTTAGAACACTAAAGATCACAAGGCAGAATGATTTGGCTAGCTGTCTTCTAAAGGTATAAAACATTGTCTCTCAGTTTAAAGAGCAAAACAAAGATTACCAGATTATTTCTGGATCTTTTTGAAAAAGGTATATTACAAGCAGTCTGAACACCATGAACAGTACACATAATTCACATTTTATACTAAAAACACAACATTTCAGGAACTGGTACAGCTTTTGCCTTCAGGGGAGTCCTAATTTGATGGGTCCATTGGAAGCAACAAGAGCCAGCAATTGGAGAGTGGATGCAAAGTTCACTCGTGTATACATATCTGCCAACTCCGAAATCACCTGCATTAACAGCATACAAATTTGGCTTAAAGTTATAAACAATGTATGGTAACACATCTTTGGTAAAGGTAAAGGGAAGTTCACCCCAGAACTGGCCATGAAGGCCCAGAGAGGGAGTAGACGTATAGCGCTACCCATACCAAAACTCAGCGCTAGAAGAGGGTAGGTGGTCAATGCCACACCACGGCCACTTTACCCCTGGGAAAAAGACCCATTACCCCACTGTAAACAGATATTTGAAAAGTACAGAACTTCTGCTCTGGCTGTCTTTTTATAAAATGTACAACAATGTTCTTTTAACTCACTTCCAAAACAGGCTCCATCATAAACCCCAAAATGTAAGTCTTGAATCAATATGCTCAATATGCCACACAATTAATTATGTGACTTAACTCTCATGCACTTACCTGTATATGGGTCTCATATCTGTGTGATTTATCATACTGAACACTCAAGTCTTGAAATGACAGATCCACTAAACCTTGCTCTCCACAGCCTATATCACCTCGTAGCTCTAATGTGAAAACTGGAAGATCAAATGATACTGAAACACAAAAACAAACTTCAATGAAATCACACTTTTTAAGTATTTCACTCATTCCACTTCCGATTAATATGATTCAAAGCAAACTGTGTGCTACCAACAGACATCACTGCACTACTGCATTACCTTTCAGCGTGACCGTGTGCTGGTTCTCAACCTTCGGCTTGCCAGTACTGACATTCAACATCCTTGCCCTCAGTGCTGGGTCCATATTGAGTGTTGATACCCCTGTATGCAGCTCTGCCTCCTCCTCTTTTATATCAACCAACCGACGAGAACTGCTTAAGATAGTCTCATCAGGGACTGGTTGGGCCATGATACTGTCCAATGTGTCTAGCAACTGTTCATATTGATGACGAGATAGTGAGACTTTCAGTGGAGTCATGACACTGCCTGATATCTGCAGCACACAAATTATTGGTTCACAGGTTAGTTAATGACCGTACATTTAACAAGTACGATCACAGGATGGTAATCAACTGGAGTCACACTCTATCCTAACACAGTGCACACCATTCACAAAGAAAGCTCAAAAAACTCAGACAAGTACAGCCACTACACTGGTTCAAATCTGAACTGGGTGCCACATACTCAGAAACCTAAATAAAATTCAGTCATGTATAATGAGAACTGGGATAATTCCGCAGGACCACAGAAGTGTCATCTTTACAAAAGTTATACACCTAGTAACACCAAGAAACTGACCAACTGGGTTTCTCTTACAATCATACTTTTACCAACAGTCTGCTGGACACAGTTCTAATACACTTCAATGACTTGCCTGGGGATAACGAGACCATAAGTACAGATGTTTGCTAGGACTTAATTTTATGTTGGTCTAAGTGAACTGTTCAGCTATGACTATCAGAAAAGTCTCTTTCTGATCAGTTCTGAGATTCTTCTGGAGATCTGACATCTGATTTCCCTTACGTGCACTTTGCAATTGATGGAAGGTTTCAGAACACTATTATTAAACCCTGGTAATTTTATCTATAACATAAATTTCCACACCATCATAAGCCATAGGTTGCTTGGTGTCTGCAGTGCAAGGTATATTTCTATCTGAAGGGAAATCCAATAAATCAGAAGGGTCCCACCACAGCTCAGGTTAACACTGCTGATATCTCACCATAAAGGACCAGGTTCAACACCAGGCCAGTCCATGAGGAATGTGTGGTAGATGAAAAGACACTGGGACAGGTTTTTCTCTGTGTACTTCTGTTTTCCCCTCGGTATCATTCCACCAGTGAGTCACGCTCATTCATTCATCTATTACCTACAGTATAAAATCTCAGCAACTGGTGGCATCATTGCATCAGCATATTCAAAATAAATAAATCAGAAGTCAGTTCTACCTGTACAACATCCTGCTGCTCAATCTGCTGGAACTCCGTTCCAGCATCCTCACCCATCAGAAGTGTTGGCAGGCTGTCAGATTGTTTCATTATGCTGCGACCAATATCACGATCTATCACGAGCTGAATCAGAGTATCATGAAGTACTGGCTTTCCATCCTCAGCACAATTGTACAGCCTCTCCGCACGCATCAGAGGGCAGTCTCCATCTGGACTAAAACACAGTATGCACTATGAATGGACACACACATGCATACTACACTATGCATACCATCCAGCTGCTTGCTGCATCATGGCAAATCCAAGCCATCACGCTGGAAGCGAACAATTCATCATGACATGTGTAGAATTTTGGTACTTTCACAAGAATGGGAATACGTGGTGTGGCTATAAAATAACCGGATTTAATTTTTTTCTGCTTCCCTGTAAACTTGGCAACAGCGAGCGGTGTGTGGTATTGGCTTGTGCTCTCCCCTCCATTCACGGTTACAATTTCAAGGTTGTGCGGCAAACAGTTTGGCAGTAGCCTCTGCTTGAAGTGGATCGTATTCTTGTTCTCCATCAGGATCATGTTAAGTGTAAACGTGTAGCAATGCGTCAACGTGAAATTCTATGTGAAAGTTGGAAAATCTGCTACAGAAACGTACAATTTGTTGAAGAAACTTCATGGTGATGAGTGTCTATCTTGCACTCAAGTTTTCGAGTGGTTTAAAAGGTTTAAACAGGGAAGGGAAGAGATCGGAGATGATCAGCACCCCGTCGTCCCAGCACATCAAAAACAGATGCCAACACTGAAAAAGTCAGTGAAATTTTTCGACAAAATCATCGCCTGAGCATTTGAGCAGTTGCTGAGTTAGTTAATATCAACAAGGAAACTGTTCGACAGATTTTACATAACAATTTCAACATGAAAAGAGTGTGTTCAAAGACGGTGCCGAGACTCCCCACTCCTGAGCAAAAGGAAATTCAAATCAACATTTGTGCTGACATTCTTCAAAACATTGAAAACGACCCAAACTTTTTAGAGAACGTAATAACTTGTGATGAATCATGCTGTTTCAATACGACCCAGAAAGTAAGCGCCAATCCATGCACTGGAAGAGCCCCAGTTCACCAAGGCAGAAGAAAGCACGGCAGAGCAAATCCAAATTTAAAGCAATGATGATCGTTTTTTTCGATATCCGAGGGATTGTTCATGTGCACTGGGGGCCTGAAAGTCAGACTGTCAACCAGGTCTACTACAAGGAGGTTTTGACAAACCTTCGTGAAAGGGTGAGAAGAAGAAGACCTGAAATGTGGAAGAACGGCTCATGGGTTCTTCACCAAGACAAGGCGCCAGCACACAATGCCCTCTGTGCCAAGAAGTTTTTGATGAAGCACAAGATCACCGTGTTGGAACATCCACCGTACTCACCTGACCTAGCCCCATGTGACTTTTTTTTATTTCGAAAGATCAAGTCTGCGTTAAAAGGAACCAGGTTCAAGTCCGTAGATGCAGTGAAGGCAAAAGCGCTGGAGCTCATGAATAAGCTATCAGAAGACGACCTGCAGCATTGCTTCCAACAGTGGAAGATGTTCATGGAGCGGTGCAGGGATCGGGGAGGGGAGTACTTGGAGGGTGACAAAATTTCTATCGTGTAATTTTTTGAATAAAAAATGTTCTAACATTAGTCCGGTTATTTTACAGCCACGCCACGTATATGTGAGTTTTTAGGCTTCTGATGCAATAAAGTTGCTCTTCTGGGATGCAGGACCACATCATATGGTAATTGGTGCCTGTTTTGAGACAATGTAGTGGTATCATCTTCAAAGGTATATACATCCAACAATCAAACATTTTGATCCTTGAAAGATGACACCACAACATGTTGAAATATCAGGCACCAATCACAACTGACAAGGTGCAATATCCTAGAACAAAGGAGACCTCAACGGAAACACAGTTCACTTCACTTAGTCAAATGTCTTCTACCAGTAGGTGTAGAGCAGGAAACATAATTTTTATGGTGATATCTACCTAAATGGCTTGCACATGGTTTGCCACACTTACTGCAGATTTGAAGCATCCCTGCAACTTCTCTTCTCAGTGTCCAAAGAATACAAGTTCATATCACGAATCTCAATGTTGTATCTCTCTCTTCTGCTCATTCCCCACAGGTCTTCACGGTCTTGGAAATCTGGACTAGACATATAGCAGTTGCTGGCTGTGATTTTTCCAAGATGAGCAACGACCACCTGATGACTCTCAGGTGAACGAGGCAGCACAACAACAGGTGTGTCAAGAACAACATCCAACCTGAAAATTTAATTGTTCACTCCAAGCAAAAATGCCTGTTGTTTGTCTGGCATGTGGCTGCTTTTCCTGTCATTATTACTGTAATATGGAAACAAAGTTAACAGAATAAAATTTACTTGTGTAATTAAAAAAGCTGGGCATGAGGATTCAAACTGCATCAAGGAACTACAAAATACTTGCACATCACACTGATATAGTACACATGGGCAGGGTCATGGAATAAATGTCATAATATATTTGGGTGTTCTTCATTACGCCTCAGGTGTGAAGCAGTACACACACAGGAATATACATTTTTAGGTGCGTTCACACATTCACAAAAAGTGTCTATAATCTTCATCATGTCCGTCTGTCTGTACGTCTGTCTGTCCGCACATATTAGCATGGTTCCCACTGGACTGATTTCCATAATTTTCAAATGTCCCATAAAATTTGATACTGGGGACTTTTATGACAATCTCTCCAGCAAACCCAAGTTTCATTAAAATTGGGCAAAAATATCAGGCACTTTACATTAAGATGTAAGTATATTCCATTGTTGCCAGTAACACTGAATCACCATAAAAATGCTTTCTTCAACTGAAATGGCGTCAGGCTCTTCGTCTGTCCATCAGTCCGCAAGATCAGTCCGCAAGTATCAGCACAGCTACCACTGGATGGATTTATGCAAAATTTAATATTCGGGACTTTCATGAAAGTCTGTGAAGAAATTCCAAATTTGGTTAAAATCGGGTATTTAAATTTGGCACTTTACTTGAAGACCTATGTATGTTTTATTGTTGCCAATGGCATTAAATCAGAGTGCTGTTCGAATGAAATGGTATCAGTCTGTTAGGATAGCTGAGGAGGTAAAAACATTATATGAACATACTAAATGTTACATTGTATGCGCACTGCCTGTCCTGTTATGTATAACCAATGCCTCCTCAGCCATTCCACTTATATTAAATCAGCACCTCCACCATCACAAATTGACCTACTACTAACTTGACATGCAGGAGTAGATCGAGGGAGTCCTCTTCCATGCTGGGGCTGTATGGCGTATGTGGGGTAGTACCCCTCGTACTAGATACACCTTCCAGCTGTTCAAGTGACTGTGACAGGCTTCGTCTTCTTCGACGAGGCGACATTTCCCAACCTGATCCACCATACAATGCAGAAGAGAGGCGACCATTCATATACAAAGTTTGTGCCAAAGCTTCTGTCCTGAAAATGTGATACCCAAACAGCATGGAACCTATATAGTCATGGCTTCCTGCATGCCCATTCCTCTAACTTAAGTAGATACAGATTACACAAACCATACAAACAATTAAGCTCCACGTCATAAAACTGTTCTGCGATGAAACATAATATTCTACACTTCAAGTGCCATTTTATTTATAAATGAAATTATCCAGTGCTTACACACAGGCATCTTATCAGGACACGAAGTACCAACAAAAATATCAAAGGGAAACAAAAAAACTCTGAAAGGTTAAATTACTGTACTTCATTTCCTAACTAATAAATTCCACAGTTTAAATCAATTTCTCTCAAAAACCTCTGCTGTTTGGCATAGCGACTTTCAGCGTGAGTCTTGCCAGCTTTTGCCAGAAGGCAGTATGGTTGTACACACAGCAGTGAACTTGTGCAAATCCATCTTTCTTGCAACACGCACTGAACTCGCAAAGAGCATCAGTTGGACCCAAGAAATGCTGCTGTTACTTCATGCTCAGAAAAGAACAGATTATAACTGACAAAATGGGTAACAGTAGGCCATACTGTCGTGACAGTACAAATGATACCAGCTCTTCAGACTAAGGGTACTGTAACAATACCTTACAGTCAAACAGCCTTCTTTTTACTCATACTTCAGTCATGCGATTATAGTTGCTATGTCATGGGTAAATCCATTTTCAAAGGTCCTCAATCTCTGTCCATCCCGCTAAGTTTTTCACCCACATAAATCAATTTACATCACCTGCAATCCCAACTGAAATGCTCAATATAAATATTACCTGGCATGTACCAATCCTATAGCCATTTCTGTAGCAGCAGACTTTATGGAACGTGCCACGTTGGTCAGATACTGTTTGAATTCTGTGGCACAAGACTGAAGCTCAGTCACAAAATGTGGGGAATGAGTGTACCAAACTGATGCCATCCGCACTTTGATCTCTGCACAGTCTGCAATGTCAGTTCAGCAACAAAGAATAATGCCAACACATCATGCTCCTTATACAGAGTCTTCTATAAACTCTTCCTGAACCACAAAATGACAATGACATTATGTTTTCAGGGACTTTTCTAAAAACTGCTGGGCATAACAGTTTGTTTGTTTGTTTCTCAACTCATCAGTTTGGGAGTTTCAAGTGTAATAAAACTCTCAAAACATTCCCGAGGATTGACTGGGGTCTGCTAACTCAACATGTAGACTGGGTTTGCCATTAAATGGAAAACCGGGCCACACAGCTGAAACCTTTGATCTTTCCCCATGCCACATGTCACAAGACATCACATCATCTTTGTCATCGAACGTGGCAATCTGATTCATTACCAGACGAAAGATTTTATAACCATATCAGTATCATCACCAAATTCACTCTCTAAATTAACACCAGATCCGCCTTCTTTCAACACTATATCACATACTCTTCACCACCTACTAACATTCTTGCACCACTTTCTGCCATGATTTTTATAATGCAGATCATGAATCCAGGACAGCATTCAACAGAAAAGAACCCGCGTACAATACTCATAAGTAAGAACAGGAATCAGCAAACACTGTCAGAAACAACAATTATCATGTCCGAATAGTCACAGAAGCACAGACAGCATTATGTCTGTATACACTATGTTTAACTGTAGTGTGTACATGCATACACGTGGTTAAAGCAGCTTAACTTTCTGAATACGATGACACTGCAATTACTAATGTGCATATAAACATCCACAAGTGCTACATACATAATTCTTTGCTTGTAAAATATATACTCTCTTGCATTGAAGATTGTGTCAAAATCACTGAAGCAGGTTACAGTTTAACATGTAGTATGACAGTAAAAATTAGCCATTTAATTCATAATTTATGTGGAGTAATATTCTGATAAAGTGAATGTCTGTTTCAACACACACGTACAATATAACAACACACTGATGTGCTTACACTTCTACGCAGTTCTCCCATTTAATAAGACTAATTTGTTGAGTTCTAACAAAAATGCCTTACCAGGGTTTCACAGAACATTTATGTGAGGAGAGATCAGTGGCACAGACAACCAGCTGGGGAGACCGACTACAACTCTCTAATCCAGAGACCTTGCCATAATTATTAGGGAAGTTACTTCCAGGTCTCTCAGAATACTGCCTTCTGTCAGAACAAAGGAATCCTGTCCAAAAGAACTGACAACAAATGTAAGTATTCCATACACCTGGGAGCCCCTGACCCATGGCACTCCTGTGGCCATGTGGGCTGCATGGCCTTACCTTTGCCACTGACAGAGATAATACACTACTCATTACTAATGCAGAGAAATGGATTGCACAGTGGCTAACACAATGGCATATAAATCACCTTTTACCAGAGGCAATATAGTTAAATAATGAAATTTATGAGAACTAACTGCATTCACTGGGGTGTCTCTGATATTCACCTGATTCTATTCCTTCCAGGGGCCTTCGTACATTGAAACTGAATGCTTGGTTTTCTTCAGTGCTTAACATTGGCTGCCGACACATGCTGTACAATTCTGCATCCAGGCAGCTAATAAGATCAACATTCCTTTGTACAAGTGGGTCTTTTCCAAGACTCAAGATCCTCTGATGCATCTGCCCTTCTGGACTGAGATCCAACACCTGAAGGCCTCCAAGGGAGCCCTGCACCACTAGGTCTTGGCCTGCAGGTCAAGGTAATGTACGTTACACTGCATTGCAATTATTTTACCAATGGATAAATCTTAAGAACATCTTAGAAACACCAACCCCCTACAAGCATGAAATGTCTTAAAGCATTAATATATTACATATGTCAGACTAATATTCAGGATAATTCTTGTACTGTTAACTCTGAACAATGGGAAAAACTCATGTTTTCCATTTTGGTAAATACGGTACCTGGGTCCTGACATTCATTTTTACGCACACAACTGTAAAAAAAAAATACAATAATACTGTCACAAGGAGATACCCATCACCAGCAAGTTAATCAAGTGACAACAGCTTATGCCACTATAACAATATCTGCCACATTCATTACCATTCAGATAAACATGCTTGATTTCAGCTCTGAAGTATGTGTTATATGATTCAACCAAGTACATTACTTGTGTCCAATCAACATCCATTTCCAAGCCCTTCCACTAGCTTCCAATCAATCACTTACCAACAGTTGCTTGGATTTTGGCCTCTGTCATAGTTGCTGTTCCAATTTTTCGTCCTACAACACCACAATCTTTCATTACGGCCCGCAACAAAAGAATGTTCAGGCGATGGAAGTCAAAAGTAAGTTCAGTACGTGTGACAGTTCCTCCCTGACTCTGGCCAATGCTTCGTCCACTGTCTTCCTGCGGTGTTGCATATGCCTCATCTTGACTGGAAGCAGTCCCAGTATCAATGTAAACTGGAAATGCTTGAGGTGGTCGCTTGGAACCAGGTTTCAGTTGCGGGAAAACTCGACGTGTAAATCCCACCAATTCTACTATGGTTTCTTGATTCGCTGAAATAACAATGAAATGAGTAACCAGATTTGATGTTATCATAATAGTGAATGTTAAGACTGTGGTCTGCTGGGGTGATGTGCTGCTCAATCCGGTGTGTGACCACCAGGAGGAACATATACCATGTTTTATATTCTACTCCAATCAGTTCTGTTTCAACATCATGTTTCACAGACAGTTCAGTAATGAACTACATTATTTCCTGAATGGTCTAATAATTCCAACAGAGGACAAGAAAAGGTTCCTTTGAAAAGATCAGACTTCATTAACACACTACCAGCTGGCATACTGGAATCCAACACTACCCCTCTGGTGCTAGAATTAAACTCCAGCAGTGATGTGCGAAAGATCTAAATTTAAATGCCCCATGCATAATGGGGCAGCATAAGAGCAGATATATTTATATGACATTCAGCATTCTGAGTATCACACTACATGTTACATACATATAACATCCCAGGCCAAAGAGTTCAGTTTCTTGTAGTAAGCTGTACATTGCCGCTCCCCAGTAAACAAGCACCACCAGCCTACTGTCCTACCCTTTCCTTTCCACCAGCTGCTACTGTGCCAAAGACCATGGTGTTCATACTCATGTATGACTATGCACGAGGCAGTACTCTGCAACAACTGTAGACAGACCTGGTTGATGCAGAATGGAGGAGCACAGGGCCATGTTTTGGGTAAATGTAATTTCATTTATCTCCATAAGAAAAGCAGAGCCCTCCCTGTACCAATATTCATTACACTTAGTACATGCTCAGCAGCATAAGTGGAGATTTCTATACCAAATTTCACCCAAATCACATGATAAATATAGAGAGTATGGACAGAAATGCATTTACACCCCCATAAGTGTGCACTGATTTTCATGAAACTCACAACCACTCAATAATTTTTTTGGTTATCTTCTGTACTGAACTTTATCCAAAGCAGAAAAAAATGTAAAAAATTTTCATCTGAGACCTCCGATAAAGTATGTTTTTTAATGAATCCAGTTTCACAAAACTTAAAAAGCTTAATGGCATTTCCTGGTGCTCTCTTTTTACCAATTTTATCCAAACTGGTCAAAAAGTATGGAAAGTATAAGCAGAAATTCGTTTATGCCCCTCAGTAAAGTACGACTGTCATTGGGCTGATGATCATTAAACTTGTACTTGCTTGACACCTTTTTTGTATGGACCCTCTATAGCAAACCTCATGTAAATCTAAATCTAACAAACCGTTCAGTCGCCAATACGGGGCCACAGACAGACAGAAATCATGTCCACATAAGGCCTAGGTAATACCTATAATATCCAGGTTATTGAACTGTACAGAAACAATCTGAAGTGCTTCTCTGCTTCCTTCATTAGACGGACAGTTAGCACTGACAAGCACTATCTCCACTGTGATGAGTGCCTCTGCATCAAGCATATCCAGGCTGATTGATGGTGGGCGGCCTGCAGAAATGTGAGGAGGAGATGGTGGATGTGGAGGAGATGAAGGGACACCACCAGTTGGTGATACAGCTGAAACAACGACACGTAACATTACCACAATGATGACTGTTAAGTCAAGTGACATTAAAAAAGTTATGACATATATGCACAACATATAAAGTCTGGCATGTTCAGTCACAGCTGTCTGAGTACCTCTAAAACCATACAACTTCTGGACAGAGAGTACTGCGCATAAAACATGGGCTTCATTTTTCTCTACAATTTTTGTTTCATACTTCTGGAAAGAGAGTACCAGGCATAAAACACGGGCTTTATTTCTCTCTACAATTTTTGTTTCAACTATCTGATGAAGCACCTTCATGTATGCCACACACAAAGGTTCAGCTCCTACCTCATACACAACACAGCCCATCTGCATTATAAAAAAGTCAGTCAGTTTTTCAGCGAAATAATTGCTATTTACTATTAGCATCACCAAAACACACCTGCACCATGTGGCAAGTTACAGCATGTATATTATGGCAGGTGGTACACACATTTCTCAATAGGCTTTAATCTTCAACAGACAAGTGTGAAAATGGTGTCCCATTAAAAGTATAAACTTTTCATCCAAAACGGAAATCCAATCCCGCAATAGGAATTTCAACTGAACAACGTTCCAGCTGCAGCAGAAACCTGGATTTACGAAGTGGTACAGTAAAGGTTAAACAACCTCACTTGAACAAGTATGTAGCACATCATGCATGAGTTACACTCTGAGATGCACGCAGAAAAACATGTAGGTCTTACTGTAGTATGTCTGTAATTGCTGCCCAGTTTTTAACTGAATATGGAAGGGGCTGAAATAGCAATAATATAACAAGATACCTCTCAGTAATGCTGCAGGGTCACTCTGCAAACTGGACAATGCCTGCGTAAGTGCAATAGGTGATGTAGCTTTAAGTGCCTTGGAACCAAGAGGATCTGGTGATGCTGGCGATGTTGGTGATGTTGGTTCACTGTCTCTTAAGCTTCCACTCACACTATCCATCCTGAATGGTAAATGAGAGTGTGGGTGAACACCACTTCATCCAGTTATGACGACATACTCAAGATAGCAACGCTAACATAATACATACATATTCAAAGGAAGAACACTGTACAAACAAAACAATAATGTGATAAGTACTGGATTGTAATATTTCACACTGCAACAGACCACTCACTGTAGTGAAATGTTTTAATTTAAAGTGGCTGATAACCTATGGAATGTAGAATATACAAGGTAACAGCCACGGCAATGCAAGGGATCATTTCATCATATATCATGCAACTATACAAAACATTGTTACATCCCTTATTCCATACTTACGGCAGTACAATTTTTAAAATAACCAACGAAGAGCTCATGATTTACCAAAACAAAGTGAAGCATATCAATGTTCAGTGTCTATATCATAGCAGACAACACCAAAGCTTCTAGTCAAGTGGCTATCAGCTCTTCTTTGTATCTGTGCAGCCCATGGCTATCTTGACTGAGGCTCTAATGGTTGTGCTCAGACTGCCCGGGCAAATAGCACCGTAGTACCCTAAATTATGGCCAAGCTCTTGCTGCCAGATAATTTCCGGTTCTTTATTCACTAATCATCGTATCATTTGATGTTATATAAAGATGGGGATTTACAGACTTAGTTAAACCAAGAAAAAATGAATGAATGAATGAATGAATGAATGAATGAATGAATGAATGAATGAATGAATGAATGAATGAATAAACAAATAAATAAATGTAGCAGGCTGTAGTAGTGATATAAAGAGCAGAGATAATAAAAAACAATAACACTGCACACATACTCTCGGACTTAAAAAAATCTTCAAGGTACGCAATTTCAGACTCATGAAATTCTAGAAAAATAAAGAAGTTGAAATAATAACGTTTTTGAAAGGTGTGCTGAATGAGATGAAGGTGGCAGAAGAACACTACTGGGCGAAAACACTTTCGGTGGGGTAGTCTGGTTCCAGAATATCGGAGTTTGGATTTCAATTGGACTCCCTGTATACACATACATAGTTGATCAGACCTATACGTAGTTCCAACCTGTGCATAATTTTGTTTGTGCCAGACCTTCCTGAACAAAACTATTGCATCAATCCAGGGGCATCAGCAGATTTCCAGATAAACACTGGCACAAACTAAAGCCTGAATAGTCACATGCATCCACAAATGTGTGCAGACACACACTCAAACAAAAATTATACTTTTATCTACAGGTTTAAGCAAAATATAATTCCTCTTCACAAGAAGCATAATGACACACACTTACCCAACATGCTTATGGCTAGCAACCAGGAGTTCAAAGTCTGGTCCAAACATCTGTAGGGCATCTACAAGCAACAAGCTGTGAACACTCAGTGAGATGCTAGTATCATACGGCCGCTTCGTATACACTGCTCTCACCCCTGCTACTTGCAGTTCTGCGACACATCGACCACGAGATTGGACCTGTCGCAAAACAAAGATTACATTCCTTACACGAGTTTGTAAATAAAGTGATCTACCTTAACTTAACCCGTATTACAGCAAAGCCCTTCACCTGATCCTGCTACTGAACACACAACTTACATCAGGACTTAAAAACCTTCAACCTAACAAGCAGAATTCTATGACACAACTTCACTTGATCCTGTTCTGAACAATGACAACACTAAAGTTAACAACAAGAATTCCCAAGGAAAAATTCACACGCTGTCACAGTAAAATACAAAGAAAAAATCACAACTTGTCATACTTTTTTGTATATATGCTCATGCAGATTTCCAGATTTTTCTTTCAAACACTCATGCTGCAGTACCATTGATGTAACAGCTACATCATACAGGGGGATAACATCACTGCCCCTAGGGAACTGTGTCACATGGCCAGCATAAGCGGTTACCAGACGACTTCAAGGTCAGACATAAATAACGGATTCCAGTCTCAAAAGATAACACTCAAGTCCACAGAAGCGAGCAAATGAAAATTCAAATATATACAGGCAAGCAAGCTGACCATACTCAGGTAAATCCAACCATTTTACATGGCTTGCTAGTCTCAAGTGAACCCACAGTCCCGTAATATTCACAGACAATCCCAATGTCCAAGTACCAAGAGGCCACCAATTTAACTTTCTCATATTTTACACAAGATTCCCAAAAACTCGCAATCACACACCAACGCCTCCATAAAGATACAGTTAAAACAACCAGAAGCAATTAGCACAATCTGTTACCTTAGGAGCTTTGTACAGTCACACCTCCATTCCGACCAACCCACGTAACAATGACGACCATCTAGGTAAAAGCAAGTTGTTATATCACCTAAGCTGCCATCAGCTGTACCACATATGATATAAAAAGACTTTGTACATCACTGGCTGTGAAGACAGTGCCCAACATTATACAATTCTAAAACTTTTAAGTTTTCCATTTTACAAACTGCAACTCAGCCTTTAATGAAATGCCCAGACAGACATTACTCAATATAACGTTACAAACCACAGCACCCTTTACACAGAGAGTATGTATTCATCTACAACGTGTGCACAATCACAACATAATTAACAACCACAATGGACAAATACCTCTAGAGCCATTTGATCAACACCAAACTGCAGCACGACAAGCCGAGCCATCTCTCTGCCAGCCCAGTCCTGGGATTCTGCCGGATTACATAGCTCTGCTCCTGCCATACTTCCACCTATACCATCATTAGATGAACTCTGTTGAGACCTGAAATGCAATCCATTAATAACTGTGCCAGTGATGCCACTTGCTGGATCAAAGCATAAATAACAATACACTCTATTTACTTAGTGTTTATATAAAGACAGTGTCATGAACTCAATCAAACCAACAAGAAACAAACAATTAAAGGCTGAACCCTTGGAATCAGTGCTGGGTGCTGTCCATAGATGGAATGGTGAAATGTAGTGGGCCTCTTCATCAGTCTGCATTTAACAGAGCTTTCCAGATCATCCAGTGCCAAACATCACACTTTTACTACATTATGTTTTGATACGTTCCAATTTTCAGTCACATATCTATACACATACACACAACCAGCACCTATACAATGCTAATGCGCCCACTTCTCCAGTTCCACAAACAGAAATGTTTCAAACAACGGGATACAATCATGGTGTTTGCAAAATGGCCACACTACACAGGTTTTGTGAGCCTCATGTTTGTGAGCCTCATGTCTGGATCCAAATGTGTTAAGAAATTACTCACCTAAATGGAGAAGGAAGTCCCTTGCCACTAAGAATAACCACCATAGTTCTCAAAGCATCAACTTTTTGTTCATTAATATGAGCCACTAATTGAGGTAAGTTTCCAGAGAAGGTGAGGCATGGAAACTGAGGATCAGTTGTGAACACAACCCTGCGTTCAACTTGCAGTGAGATGTTGAAACGATCCAGGACATGCAGAGTAGAGGTGCCACGCTGATAGGCATACTTGAAGTTATCACGCACACGACCAACCAGGATCTGGAGATCACCGAGCTCCATCATATACCTGCAGCACATTGTTCATTTTACACAGCACCACTTCTGCAACAAATTCTGGCGCTACCATAACAACGTAAAAATTACAATTGTTGTATAAATACAAAACGCTGTAATTTCGTATGTTAAAAATATATATGATAACTACGTGAGTCCATGATCATTAATTTAAAAAGTTATGTTGTTACTGCTTGTCTAATGCAGGCATATATGGTCTGACACGTGTCCCTTGGCAAGGACACAGAATCCACTACTCTGGTGGGAAAACTAATAGATTCTTTTAGTGCCAGTCATAAGGTGATTACAGAAGTGGTGGTCACCAGAGGAGTCCCACAGCTCGAAGGGGGCTCTACATCAAGCAGGGATGCGACAGGCTATCCGCCATATATCACATTCCCATAGCTGTATCTTTGATAAAACTCCTGGTTTCCTTCTTTAATTACAAAAATCTACACAGAGATATGACCACAGACTGAACTCACAGCCCCCTGAGTGAAAGACCAGTATCTCACTGTAAGATCATTAGGTCAATGCTTAAAAACTGATTATGTTGTTGAAGAGTAAAATATTCTGGGATATGATACTATGACGACTGGTATGGTAACACTTTAGCAACATGAAGCTTGCTGCTTCAATCTTCAGGATAGTCCAAGAACAGTCCTCAAATCATGCTGAATTATGTTGTATAATACCGTGATGATAATATGGACTGGAAACTGAAGGTGTGTGCAAATACGTGGGTGTCAGAGTGTGTAACAGGCACATACACTGCACAGACGCATAAATCTTCTAAAACTCTGGGAGCCACCTCAAAATTCTAGGTGCCAGAGGGGTGATATGAAGGATGTTCCATACCGAGGATCCGTAAGTAATAGGTCCCACCATAAAAAATTTAATCATGGCAACCTGACACCCAGGATTTGTGAACACCTGATATACTGTATTACGTGCATGTAAAAACAGGATATGTTTTAATATTATTTTACATACCTGTGCATATTTCAGAAAACAATAAATATGACATTTGCTAATAAATGTGTTCAGAAATACCAAATGATGGCATCATCAGAACTTGGTTTCATGTTTATGCAAACCCTTGCACATCTGTCAAGGCACTGCCGGTGGTCAGACCATGTTTTACCACATTTCTCAATAGTGTTTATTACTTGTCACTGGATTTCTGGACTTTGTCTGTGACCTTAGTAATCTGAACAGGACACAGCATTTTAGAAAGTGAGTATGTTTCTGTGCTCAGTTGAACAGATAAGTCACGTCTGTCAGAACAGCTGATCTCAAATTGGACTGCTGGGGCTCAATTCTTTCTCATGGAATCAGCTGTGTGAGTAATACACACACACAAAACTTTCAGACCTATTCTCTCACCTGAAATGAAAACATGTGCATTTCTGAACACATTTTGTTTGGAAGACGATGGTAGAAAAAGGCCACAAACAATGAATATTAAGCATCAAATACCAATTTTGGAGTCCTTTAAAAATGGTTCTCAAAACACTATAAAAGAAATATGCACCTAATAAATCACAAATATAAAGGGTACATAATTTAATTCTTTTAGAAAGAAACACACATGACCTTACTAGTTGTCAAAAATATCTCAACTTTAATCTAACTGAACAGAAATTACAACAACACATGTCAAACTGTCAAATGCCCCACTGGGACTACTCACCTGTCATACAACTTCTGATGTAATGTAAGGTCAGTAAAGCTGCTCTTCTGAAAGGCATCTACTGTCGATGGCACAGACAACTCAGTTAGAGTCTGACTCTCTGAAATACTCGCTTCACTACCATGTGGAGTTGAGCATGGTGTCTGAAAGTCTTCTGTACAGAACCAAGACAGTCAAAATGTTAGGAATATGACACCATAAAAACAATATCACTAAGCTTAAAGTTATTTGATAGTGGTGTGACAAATGTGCAAGTATATTTTTATTTGGACTTTATTCACTGTCCACATTTTTAATACAAATGCCACATTTGACAAATGGATTTTATTTTCACCTTCTCTTTATATTCATGCCACCTGACGACCAAACTAAAACTCATTTCCATAATACTGTAGTTCTTATATCAATAACCAGGACGACACAGTACAGACAAACAAAGTGTAATACACAAAACTGAATAGAATTTATCACGTATTTCCTATTTGAGAACTCTTCAATTACTGGTTAAAAAAACAGGTCACAAGGAAGCGTATCTCTTGAGGAGGGAGACTTCCTCAATTTTAGAATATTATGTTCAGTTAAAAATGAAGTACACGCTGAACTCAGTGCAAAGGGTGTACGAGGCGTGTTCAAAAAAAAGACGGAACTTTTTAAATAGCGCGCCAACCAGCACAAAGGGCGCGCTGCGGCTACTGAGCCCACCTAGCGGCAGGTTTTGACAACAAACTGCCATTTGCCCCATTTCGCTATGAGCATTAGTCATCGAGCTACATCCGCTGAACTGAGCATGTGCACAAGCTGTTCGTCGGATTACTGACAAAGTGACAATAAAAGAGCTTGAAGAACAATGTGTGTGTTTGAAATTTTGCTGCAAACTTGGTAAAAATTTTACAGAGACATTTCAATTGCTTAACCAATCATACAGGGAGGACTGTATGAGCCAAACGCAGTGCTATGAGTGGTTTCAGCGTTTTAAAGATGGCAGAATGTCTGTCGGTGAAGATCCCAGGCCTGGACGACCTTCCACATCAACAGACGACGACCATGTCAAGAGAGTTCGTGCTGTGATTCGTGGAAATCGTCGTTTAACTGTCCGAGAAGTTGCTGACGAAGTGGGCATCAGCATAGGATCTTGCCATCAAATTTTGACTGAAAAACTTCAGATGCGTCGTGTCAGTGCAGAATTCGTGCCGCGTTTTTTGACTGACGATCACAAAGAGAACCATGTTGATATCAGTCAGGAACTGCTTGCCAATGCAAATACCAGAAGTAATGAAAACTTCCTTAAGAACGTCATAACAAGAGATGAGATGTGGGTTTATAGCTATGATGTTGAAACCAAGATGCAATCGTCACAGTGGATGGGGAAAGGGTCTCCTCGACCAAAAAAAGCACGGATGAGTCGGTCAAAGATCAAGGTGATGTTGGCTGCGTTTTTTGATTGCAAAGGCATTGTCCATCATGAATTTGTACCACGTGGTTAGATGGTAAACGAACAGTTGTACCAGGACTTTTTAGCGCATTTGAGGGATCCTGTGTGCAGGAAGAGGCCTGAATCGCAGCAAAACCAAACTTGGATGTTGCACCACGGCAATGCGCCGGCTCATGCGTCGCTCCTCATCCGCAGTTGTCTCGCAAAACATCAGATATCTGTTGTGCCCCATCCACCCTATTCTCCGGTCTTAGCCGCAGCAGACTTTTTCCTGTTTCCCAAACTTAAAATCACTTTGAAAGGACATAGTTTCCAAATGATAGAGGAGATTCAGGAAAATGCGACAAGAGAACTGCGCACGATCACAAAAAGTGCGTTCCAGGAAGCACTCCAACAATGGAAGAAACGTTGGGAACAGTGTATCGCCAGTAGAGGGGACTACTTCGAAGGGGACAGTGCTTAAAATGTTGTAAAATGAGCAATAAAGTCTTTATAGCAAAAGTTCGGTCTTTTTTTGAACATGCCTTGTATTGTCACGGTAAGTTTGCTGCTCGCTGTACATCAAGGCCATGTTTCACGCCCCAGCTATGTTCTTGAACAAGTGGCATAAATAAACGAGGCATAAATCAGACATGATACTCCCATAAGAAAAAGAAACAAATAAATAGAAATGAACCAGCCAACCAGCATTAAACTGCAAATGAGAGGACATAAATTAAGAAGTGAAGTAAACTACAAGGGGCGTTAAAGCAGGAAGGCATAAAATAAGGCATTGGCATATCCCCAATTTCATGCTTTTCTGCATCCCTGATGCACCTCAACACTTAACACACACAAATGTTAGTATGTATTATACATCATATCACTCCTCAGCACAGGCATAAAGAATACATCATCATGACTTTTGGCCTATATGGTATTAGCAGCATCACCAACATGAGACAATCACTAAACAAAAACAGTTCCAGCCTGACACATTTCGGCAGCTCACCTCAGTGGATTTTAAACATGCCATGTTCTTTGCTGCCTTAACTGTTCTGATGTCCTAGCTTCACCATAATAAATCCACGGCAGTGGTTTCATCACTCAATGCACAGTACTTCCTAGCTTCACTCCTCACCTTCATCGTCACTCTCTTGAGTTTGAGCTGCAGCCGAAGCAGCTGGAACATCTGGCCGATTGCTGAAGTGGAACTTCCCAAAATCCACAACTACCATAATAGCATTCTTATCACAAAAATGTTCCAGGAATATGATCCGAGGACCTTGAATATCCAACACCACATCCCACGTCTTACGGTCATTCTGCCAACCAACATAACATAACATATTTATGCACGCCAAGAATCCACATACCAAAAGCAGTTCTCTTGCAACAGGAGAATAATAATTACATAACCACTACGTATCACCTGGGAAAAGGACATTTTAAATTCCCACATACACAAGGCTGGTGACAGATTTTAACTTGGGGTAGAAGAGTATCAGTACTGAGGAAATGCAACACAGGGCACATAAATGTTACAGCCAAATACAGAAACAGATACATCCTGTAACTACCAAATTCTTAGATTCTAACACAGTTATCATCAAACGAAACCACTTCATATGGTTATGTTATTTTCCACCTTCTAAACAAATCTTCCAAAATAAGATTATGTATTTACATATCTATACTCAGACAAAATGTCAGAATTCTACAATGAAGCATATTAGCACTGCTCCCACTTTGCAAGTTCATACAGCTGCCAGGTATGACAATGAAAAGTGCTAAGTTCAGATGAAGCCCTTATCAAGTTTATGTATTAATTACAGTGACCATTTTACTGCTATCCTGAGCACCACAGCTCTAAAAGATGTCCAATGCATGCAGAGTTTCTACGCAGTAAAGCTGAAGTGCTCAAGGACATAATAAAAGAATACTCTATATAATGCAGAATTAGGACATAAAGAGAGAAACCCTCTGATCATTAGCTTCATTCCATAAAATTTTGTTCCTCTGAAAGAAGTCTGACATTAAAAATACATCATATTTGTCATTAAGTTCTGAATAATCTCATTTATAAAGACCAAAAAGCTGACCACACCAGTTGTTACACTTCCAGAAGGTGGGGTAAACATCCTTACTTTACTGCCAGGAAAGCCTCTCCTATGAAGGAAGTGATTTACAGTTTGCAAGGCAGCTGCATCCAAAAGTGATCTATGATGACAGATGCTGCATCCATGAAGTGATACATGATTTACATACAAGTTGCATCTAAGAAGTAATTTACAGCTTATAAATATGTGGCATCTAATATCTAGATCAGATGACAGACTCGAAGTAAACTTACCAATTTTCCCTCCAGTATCTGCTCCCAGCTCCGTATAAATTCTTGTTTTGTCTTTTGCTTCATAACTTCATAGCGATGTCGTGCAGCACGCCGCAGTTGAGCATCTGGTGTCTGATGTGGCTGTGTAAAGAAGTCTACCAACCACTTAACTGCAGCAGGGTTGTAAACTATATCCAGTGAGCGTGACTGAATTTGTAACCTATTAAATAATCACAAAAACAAGCAAAGAAATCAGCTTCTCAAGGAGCACTATGCCATACAGAATAGTAGTTCTAATGGTAGTTTTCAATTTGTTACATCCATAACATGTCAACCAGACCTAGTGATAAAAATACCTACACAAGAGTATCTACCCAGCAGTCACTGCATACAGGCTCTAAGTTGAACACTGCTGGGAATGAGGACTGCTGGGAGCGAGGAAAAGTACAAAAATGTAGTTGTAACAATCTCTGGACTGACAATGGAAACCCTGCACAAAAGCAGCAGTGGTTACCACCTAAATGTGTACATGTACCAATGCCATTCTGTTCTATTCTATTACCTATAATCCATGCTAGAGGTGAACGGCCGATACTCGTACACCAGATTGAAGAGTGGTTCTTCTGGCTGTGTCCTGTTTGGAACAGAACTCTGACTGAGCAACCTCGCAAGACCTGGAGTGTACGTTCGCCCCAGTACTGATCCACAATCATTATCATGGGGGCCAACCAACTGGGGGAATGCTGTATCATGGGTCAGATGATCACGAAGAAACATGGCTCCCAGAGTAATGTAAAATTTGTGAGAACCTGAACGTGGTCGTGATTCTAAGCCCAATTTAACATTTTCAAACTGAAGCTCCATCAAAGGTAACCTGCATATAAAGGAAATTGTACATACAGTATTATGTTACTTGAATAAGAAGGTGTTGTTTAAGTAAGCATGTTTCAGCTCATCTTGATGGACATAACTGCCTGAAAGAGTGCCATTAGTAATTTTAAAAAGGCAGTACTCCTATGCACATCAAGAAATACAATAAAAGGATAACAACTGCTGGTAGTACTACTCTACAAATGACATCAAGCACAAAAGGTTTGCTTGGACAGAACAAAGCAAATGTAACACTAACAGATACTTGAACATACAAACATACTAAGGAAAAGTGCAATACAATATTCACAGACATGTTAGCATGTAACTGAAAAAATGCAATGCCAGTTTTTTAAGACTACCGGTAGTTTCCACCCGACACCTACTGCCAGTCTGAACTGTATCACATCATCAGCATATTTTTGGTGCACAGAAAATAGAAACAAACAGGCGAATAAAAGGAGAAGAAAAGGGACAGAAACAAAAGGACAATGAACAGAGCGAAGAACAGTAGATGAAGAAACAGTGTACAATAATTGACGAGTGCAAGGATTCCAACCCGTCAAAAAGTATAAGTTAATAGTTTTGATTACAATGAAACTTACATGTTACTCAGACAGCTTGCATGCTGGTGCAGGTGCCTCAAACAATGCGGTAGTAGAACACAAAGCATCAACTCACTAACAACAAAACCCACCAGAATACTGGATTTCTGAATACAGCATATGACTTAGGGTAATTACAATTTACATACTTCTCTGTTTCGTTGTCATTTTCAGTTGCTTTTGTGGTACATAAATTAAATGTGCCCTGCTTCAGTGTAAAGTTGAACTGTCCAAAAACTACATCCCTCCTTAGAACTGTGTTGTTTTCTACAGAGTCAGCTAAGACATCAAGTATTTGATCTTCCAGTAGTAGCTCTGTTTTGCTTGGCCCAGGAGGTGCGTCTGTGGGATCAGGTGCTGCTGATGCTAATGATGTTGAACTCCACCCCCACAACTGAGGAAACCAGTACAGTAAACTGCCTCGTCCTTGGGTGACTGGAGGTGCAGATGAATGCATGATGTGACGTTCTGGAGGATGAACCCTCCTCATAGCAACCTGAAACATGTCAAAACAATTAACATCTCCAGTGCAATCACTTGATCTTCCCAGACAGAAATGGACAAAAGAGACATGCATGTGGTCAGAAAAAGTGCTGTAGCATCTGTCCAATTTGGGACACAAGTATATGACAGACACAAGGATGTAGTCAGAGAAACTGTCACAGATGAGACCAAGACAAGACCACCACCAGTACCAAAACTGTAGTGTCACATCACCAAAGCCTGGTCCCATGAACCCCAAGATAGTTCTGCTTGTCAACTGTCCCGGTCATCCCACGTCTCATGATGCTCAATACAAGGAAGAAACCATTCATTCATTCATTCATTCATTCATTCATTCATTCATTCATTCATTCATTCATTCATTCGTTCACTCTCACTCACTCACTCACTCACTCACTCAGGAGCTGAACTCCATCCTTGACCAAAGGAGGTGTGAGAGAGGATGTAACAGGAAGTTTCTTCAGTTTGACATATTCCAATTCAAACTATATTGTGCCAACTGTGAATGCAATTTAAATTAACAATTTCTTAAAAAACTACAAGTGTGGATTCAATTGATGCACAGAGAATGTTGGCTACAAATTGGCAATTTTACTGTACAACACCATAGCATTATATTAGGTGGCACCTTTACTGTGTGGCCAACAACTCATGTTTCTGATGAGGTTTTTATGTTCTACTTCCACTGCTACTAACAGTGAGACCGCAAACAGTCAGAGTTCAATTCATCATTAACCCTTTAAAGACGAAGCGTGTCTGTTTTATATAAGGACTCAGTGTGTACCGCACTGTAAACACTCTCCACTTCGGTTATAAAAACCAATCTCTTAATGTTTTATACGGCAAAAGTTGCTGTTTGTTCTAAGATCAGTGCAAAACACATAAACACAATGTGGGCACCACGTAGAATTTTTTAATGTTAAACCTGGTGGTACGTAAAGTTACCGCTAGGCTTTAAAAGGTTAAACATCGGTATGTACTGTATCAATGGATATTACAGTCTCACTGCAGTGATTCGTCAGCTACAAGCAACCCAGATGCCAGAATAATGAAAACAACCCTCTCAGATAAAGAAGCCATGACAGTGTAGCTGGCAGAGTGACTAGGCTACAGGACTGATGGTCAAGAGATAAAATCCCAGCAGGGGCAAGAGATTTAGCTCTTCTCCAAGACACCCAAACTGGCACCTAGCCTCACATCCATGGGTACCTGGAGTACCTATGCCCTTTTCCAGGGGTAAAGCAGCTGGGGCATGAAGTTGATCACTCACCTCCACATAGTGCCAATATTAATGAGTACACCCACACATCTACTCCCCCATATGCCTTCATTGCACGGACAGGGACAACTTTACGTTCCCTTTCACTAATACGTATGTACGTACATATGTATATACGTACGTACGTACGTAGCCTCAGGACAGAACTGCAGAAGGGAACAAGACAAATAAATGACGGCATAGCAGAGAAGACAAAACAAATATGGCGGGGGAAAAGGATGCATGGACAATGTCCACGTAGCTTAGAAGAAAAACTGGTGGATAAAGAGCAGTCTTATCAATGGTTAAAATTTGGAAACATTAAGGGAGAAACAACAGAAAGTACAATAGTGGCAGCACAAGACCAAACAATTAGTACAAACTACTTTAAAAATAAAATTTTGAAGGAAGAAAATGACAGTAAATGTTGGTTATGTAAACAACATGAAGAAATTATTGATGACCTAACTTCAGGATGCCCCATTTTGGCGAAGAAAGAATACTTAATGAGACACAATAAAGTTGGTGCACATTTACATTACTGAACGTGCAAAGCACGAGGCATCCAATCGATAACTGGCATGCGCGCGCACACACACACACAAAAAACTAGTACGTGAACAGGAAGAAATGACAATGTTATGTAATCAAGGGATACACACAGACAGAGAAATTACAGCAAATAAGCCAGATATAATAATTAAAAACAAGAAAGAGAAAACAAGCATACTGATAAATGTGGCAATACCAGTGGACAGAAAAGACCAAAACTCGAGCTATTCTCTAAGGGATGGTTCAGCTAATATTCAAATAGAAGCACACCTCATTTAACATTGCCCCAGACAACGCTGTTTCACTTCAACATGGACCAATTTTAGTGACCAAAGATTTGTTGATCACCACACAGACTCAGATTAATGTTCTAGTATTTTAATCAATTCTTACAGGAAAAAATGCTTGTTCAACATTATCTCACTCTGTGTTCTACTTTCAGTAACCCAAACATTAAATATGGAATTACTGTAATTAACTGGTCAATCAATTACTTACCTCCCTAAGTAACTGAAGATCTTCTAGGCTTCTTTCCAATTCCATAGCATCTTTCAACTGTTTCATGTCTGGAGGTAGAGCTGCTGTTGGAGAACTCAAGATACGAGAGTACATTTCAACATATGCTACATTATCTCTGGCTCTCTGCAGTGCCACCTCCCAATCTCCTGGGGCTGAACGATGCCATTCACCCGTAAGACATCTTGCAGCATAAAACCACCAAGCACGAGCATTCTCATGTACCGTGACATATGGTCGCCATCTGCGATAACGGCAGCACTTCTGAATAACTTGCAGACCCTTTATACACCCCACCATCTGCCCATACTGCCACTGTGTACAAATAAAATTAAAAGTAATGGCAGAAGTACAGAGAACTGTGCCAAGAATACACACAATACAGTGCATACTACAATACACAAATTGTTTACATGTTGCATTTTACTTCACATAATTTTGTGTCAACATCACAGCCCTTTGGGATGTGACACTGTGTAGTTTGACAGACACATACCAAACTATATACCAACACAAACCACAAGACTGTAACCTTAATGTTCATCTCTATCCTAAGTAACTAGCTATCACCCAAATCACCACTCCTTCTGTAAATGGTGCATAGCTGTTCAGTCATTAAACAAATGCACTGTTACAATGAAGCCAACGGTTTGTCTCTGTGAACCCGTAAGTCCGAGTCATCTCTTCACACTCTCACCATTACAGGTATCTGAAGTCTATCAAACCATCATGCCCTAAACTACATTTCATTACAGCCTATTTACATATGATTAACACAGCGAAATTATGAAAGTCTGTGAACATTTATTGTTTATGCATGCGTCAATAAATTCTTTCAGCAGAACCAACGGAAACACAAAAAGCACATTAAAATAAATTTAAAACAGTTCCCCTGTTTACACCCTGAACTTCTTATGGCCTTCCAGTAAGTTTGCCAACCTTAAATTTATGTGCAGTATCCCTAATGCATGTTGTACGCCCATCTTATTTTCGTTGTCACTACAAAGCCAGATATCATTTAAATATTTAAAAATGCAGTTCCCATCTGCCATAACACATGTTACATTGCCACTACAAACAACAATCACGTAATCCTGTATAGGGAAATAAACAATTTATGGTGAGCATCACAAAAACATGCAAAATGACAAAATGCCACATTTATTAACATTAAACCAGATTTTACATATAGTTACCAAAATACTTCAAAGGGTTACTCGAAGTGTGCTGACACACTAGATGAAAAGACTATACCTTTGAATACATATATATAAAACAGCAGATATGATGTAAAATAAATGACGAAAAAGTACATTTTGTGGGCTACTGTAAACCATCAGGTTCCATAAAATTCAAGAAATTTATAAGCTAGTGGAATGGCTATTAGATTCTCCAAATTGACTTGGGTAAATGCACTTATGTATCTATTTTATAACTTTTCAATATGACACGTAACAGACACCATTAACACTTCCCGTCCGCATGGCGTACTAGTACTCCGCAGCCTCACATGCCACCTGTCCGGCCAGAGTACTAGTACTTCCCGAATTTCATGAATTCGTTAAAAAAACTATTGGAGATACTGGCTTCCAGTTTATACCAGTCAACTCCTCCATAACTGTAGTTTCAGTGGCTATGTGCCACTTCCTGCAGCACTCTGTAATGTGCAAGCTGGACTCTGGCGACAGAATGGTTGCGCAACAAACTGTTTTGACGTTTGACTGAAAGCATGCCTTTGTTTTATCGCAGCTGAAACACGAGACCAGACGCAATGAATCACGCACCCCTCTCCCAGCATGTGGTTCGGAAAAGTATCAATGAGCTGTAATTGTAGTTAGTTGATGTTAAGCACGCCTCAAGCAAAATGGCAAATCCTGGACCGAGTTCTATTTCAGAAAATTCTTCACAAAAAAAGTTCATCAGAACTGATAAAATAAGTGAAATTGTGAATGATTCGGACTCAACGATGGTAGTTTTAGTGAACTTTCTAACAGTGAAACGTACGAAGCAAATTCACCCTTTAGCAGCAGTAGCAGCAAAGAGGCAGAGGAAGAAATTGTGCAGCCTGAGCCAGACAGAGGCAGGAAGAGAACACGCACGGCCATTCCCAAACACGCAAATACAGATTTGGATTTAGGATGGATAGAAAAAATTCGCAACATTCAGAAACCTGCCTTTTCCAGAGTACCAGGGATAAATAAAAATTACCAAATAACTCAAGACAGCTCTCCCTTGGACATATTTGAAATATTCTTCAGCACAGACCTGCTGAAACGTATACAGAATGAAACGAACTGGTATGCAGCACAGCAAATAAAGAAAAAGAAGAAAGAGGGCCCTTTGAAATCCAAATCTGTATTTGCACAGTGGAATCACGTGACATTACAAGAAATAAAAAAATTATTTTTGATAGTCATACACATGAGCATGTTACGCAAGTCATCTCAGCGGGATGACTGGAGTTTGCGTCCTATTATTCAGACCGCATACGCATCTTCGGTTGGAATGTCTCGTGATAGGTTCCTCTCGGTACTGACAATGTTACATCTGAACAACAATGATCCAAAGGCAGCTAGACGGGAGCCAGACTATGACCCGTTATTCAAAACTCGGCCAGTTACTGACACACTAATTGCCAAATTCCAGGACGTCTACTTACCAGAAGAAGAACTGACTGTCAACGAGGCAATATGCCCATTTTGAGGCCACATATTCTTTCGTGTTTACATCAAAGGAAAGCCCCACAAATATGGAATAAAAATGTTTGAACTTTGTGAGGCCAAAAGCGGCTATGTCTACAACCTGGAAGTATACACCGGGGCACATCCCAAGAGCTCAGAACACAACACTGCATTGTGTTATTGACAGATTGTGTGACAAAATAAAATGGAAGGGCCACAGTGTGTACATGGACAGATGGTTCTCCAGTCCAAAAATTTTCGACCATTTATGGGCTTGTAAGACAAATGCTGTAGGCACAGTGATGTCAAACAGAAAAGAAATGCCTAAAGAGGCATTTTCTGTAAAACTGAAAAACGGCGAAAAAATATCACACCAACGGGATCACCTATTGGCCATCAAGTGGAAGGACACCCGTGATGTTGTCTTTCCTAACCAGTGCCCATGAAGCTGAAACTGTTGAGGCACCACGTCAAGGGGGACACATCATAAAATGAAACCAACCACTGTGTTGGACTACAGTAAGTATAATATTGGTGTGGACAGATCAGACCAGATGCTGTCATACTATTCATTTGAAAGAAAGATGATAAAACGGTGGAAGAAACTTTTCTTTCATCTATTCAACCTAGCAATTGTCAATGCACACATCTTGCACACAAAAATGAACAAGAAAAAACTTTTGCTGGAAATTTTGTATGAAAAAATTGCTGAAGGACTGCTCGCTAGTGCCGGCACAGAACCTCACATACAAGGTCAGACCAGCAGTCCAGCAGGCAGACTCACAGGGAGAGACCATTTTTTATGTAGGATTCCTGCGACACATGCTAAGCTGGAAGGAAAGTCTCAGCGCTAATGTCGCGTGTGTGCAGAGAGAAGCAAGTGCCAAACCAGGAAGACTGTAAAAAAATGCATGACAACATACTGTCAAAAATGTGATGCAGGACTTTGTATAGGGCAGTGTTTTGAAGTTTACCACACAAGACTGAATTACTGGGAGTGAGAGTACGTTCACTTTCAGGGGTCGAGCCGCAAAAACCTAATCTGTCAGATTTGTAAATTGAAGTGGCCTTCTAGTGACTTATAAAATTCATGATTCTGGCCTCAGAATTTCCGCCTGCGGTGTCGGGCTCCAAATC
The DNA here is from genome assembly GCA_013340265.1 of Coptotermes formosanus. Classification (NCBI taxonomy): domain Eukaryota; kingdom Metazoa; phylum Arthropoda; class Insecta; order Blattodea; family Rhinotermitidae; genus Coptotermes; species Coptotermes formosanus. The sequence continues at coordinate 819,009 of BLKM01000354.1, read as the reverse complement.
CACATAAGTACTCCTTTTTTGTGCATGATATACAGCAAATCTTCTGTGATGGCGTGAAAAAATTTCATATTATTACAACAAAAAATGCTGTACTTTTACATTTTTTTCAATGCCCTTAACCCTTACACTACGAATGGTGACTGTCGTAGTCGCACTGGGGGCATTTGAACAGTCTGTCTGGGACGAATGACGACGTCAGTCGTCGTCAATATTGTCGAATTTGGAAGCATTTTTTTTCACCCCTATCCCACGTACCGCTCAGGATTTCTGTGTGGTATATTCCCTGAAGGTGAGAGCTGGTGTGTGCAGTTATAAATGTTCCCTGTCCACCCCTGTAAGGCCTCCAACAGTCGCGATATGTATGTCAACACATTGGTGAACTGCGCATTTCTCTGCTGAGTAATACCGTTGTCGAGAAGGAGTGTTTTGTTTATCAGTCGCACTGGAGTCGTGTGTGGGTTGAACATCAACAGTGTGCTATGAAGCCAGTTACTAATTGACGGCTGAATGGTTTTCAGTGGCGTACTGTACCGCGTATTTTCAGACCGAACTAATACAAAAATACCGGAGATATCCATGAAAATCTATGTGTACAGCTACAGGACGGCTCACAGGCCTGTCTGTTGTAGTTCTGGGGCATTCTGTAGGACTTGTGTGGCAGAAATGTGTAACACGGCGGTCTAATGTAGTAAAAATGTCGTGTTCACCCTTGAAATACGTGGAATTCTTCACAGCATTTACGTCGTAGGCTTAGATCTGTTTTGCTCTCATCATGTAAGTCGGTCGTTAGTTAGGGCATTAGATTTATGAGGGCATAGGAATACAAAACCGTCTTTGTAACAGACCAGGGTAGTGTTCAGCAAGCAGTAGCAATAACAAAACTGACGGACCGGGTGAGGAGGCGGAGGAGGAAATCACGTCCACTGTTTTTCACAGCGAAGCCACGAGGTAGTAACCCAGCCCAACAAATGACCTTCACAAGATGAAGTCGTACAATGTTTCCCACATACGACTTACGTTGCCCCAGCTGTGTTTAGATACACAAACATTCCGACGTTCTGCCGTGGTCGCGAAGGCTTGATAACCCAAGCCATTAGAGACTGACAGAGACCCAACCAAGGCGAGGTATATGACCGACCATGGAAAATACAGTCTTTTGAAACATTCAACCAGCCTTACGCTAAATTCTATAACCCCTCGGAACATTTGGCAGTGGACAAAGTAATTGTAAAATACAAAGGCAGGGTTATATTCAGACAGTACATTTCCATAAAAAGGGAACGTTTCGACATCAAAATTTATAAACTGTGTGCTGAATCAGGTTATACACATGACATGAGAGTGTACTTACGTAGACTCGTGCTGCGGCTCTGACGACACGAGTGCAACACACGCGTGGCACCTTGTTTCGCGGATTTTCACACGAAAACTAATTTGTGTAAATAGTGCGGGCTAATGTGTATGTGTGTGATGATAGAAGAGTGATCAAAGGTGCCACAGATCTTGTGCAGCAACCAGAATTATGTGAGTAATAAAATATTTACCCCACATTTATACAATGCACGTAATTTGCAGGACTAAATTTATTGTAAAAATTCGTGAATATTTTCTCCCGAATTCACCAATTCATAAACACACTGCGAAACTTTTTTATTAAATTTGAACGAAAAGTCTATGAGATATGCTTTTTTATCTAAGAGCAAGCGTTAGAAATTAAATGCCCAGAGAAAAACCTCGGCTGGGGGACCCGCGCCAGGGCATTTAATCGCGGAGTGAAAGGGTTAAAATCACCTGGCACAGGGGATTTAAAAGTTTAAATGGCGGCCAGAGGGAAAGTGTTAAATGATGGGGCATATGGATAAATTCACAGGTAGCCACAAAACACCGTCAATCACTCACATATAAACTTATTCTGTGTACTCAAAATACTAATATAACATTAATTCAGGCATTTCACATCCACCAGAGAACGTGTATATGCACACCATGTCCATCTTCTAATAACTAACTAGTTTACTTTGACTTTCATCCAGTCATTTTGCACAGCCATGAAATCTGTTAATGTCACTTGAACTAGCAGTCACAATTCACGGTACACCACTGACTTAAATGTAACAAAACAAAATGTTGCCTTCAGTTGAATATGAAATAACTAAATTTATTAGAACACATAACTTACATCAGTCAGGGACAGTGGCACTTCTTCGAGATGCAAATCACAAATGATTCTAGGCTGAGTTCGTGATCGAAGAGGTTGTTCGCTTCTATTACGTTTCACATGTGCTTGGGCACTCACTGGAGACAGCACAAACTCGTGCTTCAGTGCAGCACACCGAGACATTGCCACCTGCAGATAGTACATGTACATGACACTGAACAGTCAATTTACTACAACCATCTGATACATCTATACATATACATGTATAAGTACACACGCACACACACATTCATTTTAAGTTACTTAATAAAAATGTTACAACATGCAGTGTTCCTAAACCCTCACGATACAACAGTAATAATGACATGTTTAACATGCCAATCCTAAGTACCTGGTACTTACCCAGTAACTACAGTGTCACCACATAGGAGACAGCAATCTCAACTGTCACCACCACCAGAAGCTCAGCTTTGCTAAGTCACCTCTTGTTTACTTACCAAAAATAAACTTCACAACTGCTACCATTAGGGATACACCTGCCACACAAACATAGGTACATCCCTACACCCCTACCAGCACTCTGTAAACTTTACTGCAGCAAAGAAGCATCTTACTTAACAACCCCGCCAACTGCTAAGATTATATAGCATCAATGGTAGATAAACAAAATATGAACATGAAGCACTGGTAGAATGCTTGAGACAGGAGAGAAACAAAGTATTCACAGCAAAACCTGCCCCAGTGTCACTCTGTCCACCACAAATTCCATACAGAGTGGCCTGGGATTGAAATCAGTCCTCCACAATGAAAAGCTAGTGACAAGTCATTCAAGTGATGCCATGCCCTCTATTTTACTGGATGGACTACACTGCCCAATACGGCTACATGAACATCATCACAAAATCACAAGGCTATCACAGAAATCCCTCTTTACTGACTTGATTAACAGCATTCTTATGACTTTCTAAGATGTGAACAATAGTCTTGGGTCACTGTGTTATGTGTGTGCAACAGATTAACAGGATGTTTAGATACTGGCATGGCAGAACCATAACTAGAATAAAAAGGAACAGATAGAAAAGAAAAATTGACCAATCAGGACTGGAGAAGCTGCATTACCTTTTGTCCAGTACTGTAACATGCTGAATAGGTCTCAAATCATCCTAAAGCTCCCTACAACTAAAGTCCTCTGAAACAATGGCAAGCAAGCCTTCCACAACAGAGTACCATGAACATTAAGCATCAACAAACTCACATAAAGAGCTGTAAAAAAGACTTTAATTTAAAATCTTTACAGATGAACCAACCACATTTATATCTGTGCTCAGCCAATGGCCCTGTGGGGTTGGAAACACCAGTTCCCCTACAGTCACTGCAGTTAAGTACCCATCAGCATGGTCAGAACTTGGTTGGACGACCACCTGAGAACACCATGTGCTGCTGACATTCACTGGGACAGCAGCTCACTATTGGCTTATAGGCACCTGGGCCAGTATCTCTCAAACCAGGTAACTACTGACTGCTTAAGCGAAAAAGGGTTACACAAAAGATCGGAAAACAGTTGAGGTGCAGAGGTCACTGCGGTGCCTGCCCTGAAGTCTAAACATTTTCTTTCTTGTCCGGTCTGTACTCAGGACCTTCTTGTGCTGAATATATGCCAGTGCTCAGAGTTTTGCATTTGTGACTGAGCATTCTTTCACAGTTCATAAACAGTTCTTACAATTTGCTGTTACATATTTACATATGGTTCATTTCGTGATGCTGTCAGTACATTAACATCAGATGGTAGGATTTCTGAATACTGATTTTAAAATCACACTGATGAAAGCAGCCACCTGAAGCAAGGCAGCTATCCACATGCCTGGCATTTAAACTGCGTACCTAACAAATATAAAGGAAGGGTGGTATCCACCACAGTGTGATCACTGGTCAGAGCAGTGCTGACAGAAAACACATAAAATACTTACTGATATATTAAAATGCCACAAAAAAAATATGACTGCAGCAAATGCAAGGACTACTCTGTTTCATAAAAGGTAAGTGCAGAGGCAGTCTGAGAAATGTTCAGTCTTGTCCAAATGTAATAAACTTGTGTAATGCAAAACAAAGGACGACCACCGCAAAACAGACTGAGCTTTGACCTTCTTGTGGATGCACAACTCCAGTGTTTCTTAATCTCCAACACCACCTGGATATGAGTGGTTAGCTTCATACCCAGTGTTAATCTGGATGTAGTGGCAGGGGTACAAACCTGCCAACAATCAAATCTCAAATTCCCAATCATCCAGCCTCTAGTCAAGTCATTATCCTGACCTATCCACATCATTTTATAAAACATACTCACTGCTAATTCATCCAGAGACAAGCCTCCTAGTAGCTGATCATCAGTTAATTTATCCCAGTAAACAGCAAATGTATTGAGTTCCATTAGTTTGAAGGATGTGTTTCCACTGTCCCAACCCACAAACCGGGGCATCCACTTGTCATCACAGGTCTGTGCAGTTAGTGATTCGACAGTCACGCCCAAAGCAAACAGCTGACCGGGAACTGTAGTGTCATCTTCGTAACGAATGTGCACATCCTTAATCTTCAGCTGAAATAAAATGCAAACAATTCTATACACAGATTTGGAGATTCTGAATATTTTCAAAGAGCAACAGCACATGTATCACCAACCAAGTATTGTGTTTTGAAATCATAACGCACTTGACACATATCAGGAAATAAATTTCACAAACAGAATCTCTTCCTAAAATCACCAACATGAAATATGACTGTATTTGTCTTACACAGTGCCACAGGGATCACGGTATGTACCAGCAGATGCAGGTTTTCTGTGCGATAAAGCTACTGTGCTCAGTGAGAAAGTAAAAGACAAACCCAGTATAAGAATGGTGTTCAAGACAGAACACACAAAACCCTTACTGCCTACAGTACAGATTTTCATCAAAATTATTCTTTGGTTTTTTCAGTGTTATTTTGGTACAGACTAAGTGTACTCCAATTTTGCTTGATGTTTAAGTTTCTTTCCCATTACATGAATCATGTGTGACAAACACTACAAAATCGGCAATCAGTCAGTCAGTCAGTCAGTCAGTAATACTTTACATAAAGGCACAAATGAATTTCTATCTGCGCTTTCCACATTTAGAGTCTAATTTGGATGAAATCTGGTACAACAGATTTGCACATAATGCCGATGTGCATTTGTGAGTGTCACGAGAATCACTGCCAGGAAGGCCATACTTTTCACAAGGGCAAAAATGAAATTACACTTGCACCTGTAACATAAGACTTGCATTTTGGAAGCAAAGCCTGCATCCACCAGAAAACTTCCTGTGATGGCTACAATGTTAAACATAATTACAAAGGAAACACACCGTATAATGTTCCATCAAAGTTACACTGAAGTGGTCTAATCAGTATTCACTGTGCTGAAACACTTCTCTGGCTACCAACCTGTAGATTTTCTATGATATTGGCTACAAGGCTGGTACCAAGACTGAACCAAGATGAGTAGCTTGTTGCATAATAACTGGACGTCTGGGCACTCTCCATCTCAGCCCTCCATCTCGCTTCCATTGCATCCAGCAAACTGAGCTTGTAGTCCTGGGCTGCTTGCTCTTCCACTTGTTCATCCCACTAAAAAAAGAATGGAATGATCACTAATCTGTTTGGAGCCTTCCTGCACTCAAAATGAACTCAAGATTCAAACCAAAGGTGGCAGAACTTGCTCATTAGAACAAGCAGTGCTCTATTATATATGCCAATCTGCTCAGTAATACTTCATGACATTACAAGCAGAGAAATGACAGACAATGATCATCATCAGCTAAAGTTGTCCTTGTGCAAACAATTAACGCATCTGGTGGAGTGAAGCTATAGCTTCATTCATTCTGAGCAGAAGCACTTGGTGGAGATGTACAGTCAGCTTCACACTCTGGCCACCATCAATCTAAAGTTCCCAGCACCCACTGACCAGTAGGCTCGGTGGGCCTCAAGGCTGGTCTGGACACTTTGGAGAAGTGAACAAATATCTTACCCCAGCCAGAAACTGCACCACAATTCCTCAGTGGCCCAGCCCACAGCCTAACCCCTATACCAACAACACTATCCCAGCTCATACAAATTAATCCATGCCACATAAATAAAACAGGAAAATAAAACTGTAAAGTCTTTTTGAAAAGAGTCTGTATTTCAAGCATCGGCTAGTTAGTTAATCCCACTGGTTTCAAAAAACTTTCATTCTGCAAGACATCAGGTTTTCATAACAGTGCTGATGCAGATTCAAGTGTCCTGAGATACAACATTAAGTTAATTGGTAAGTGCCTATCTATGATTTGGAGGAGCCTCTTGCATCCACCTTCAAGGTCTACTGAGTTCAAGAATGGTTACTCTCCTTGGGTGGCATGCACCCTGAAGATACAAGCTCTTTAAAATATTTCTATTTACCACCCTACACAGTGTCACGCCCCACAAGATTCATATCTTCACTTTTCATCTCGGTAAATTTACTGAGGAAAAAGCTTCAACAGTATGTCAGAAAGAAAAACACCCACCAATCACTCCACCATCACTACACTACATCTAATTCTCTTACTGGACTTTCATGGGTATCCAAAGGTCATCAATAAAGTTTAAAGTGCCATGGCTCTACTCTGAAACAGTTAAGAAAAACTTGTACCTAAAACAACACTAGGAATTCACACTCACATACCTCGGTAAGCTTCACTGGTCCAGTGACAAGGCAAAGTTGTTCTATGATTATTACCCATGCTGCACTGCGAATCTGAGGAATAGGAATTTGCAGCTTGACTTTGCCTATAAAACCTGCACGAACTTGAATAGGTAATCCCAAGTGACGCAGAGCATCTCTCTTTAAAGGAAGATTTTCCAGTTCCACTTCACCTACATAAACATATACCATTAATCTAAGTGTCTGTGCTTATTCCCCTGAGCTAGGTCAATTACACGCAACTCGGACAATATGTGACACACATCCAGAGTTTTGACGGCTAGTACACCTACAAAAACTGAGGCTGGAATAGTTAGAACATGTGACAATAAAATTAACATGCATCTTTGGGAAGATAGCTGTCACTGTATGAGGACTACAGAACTTCATATTGTATTACCAAAATCAGCAAACCATTTAATTGCTCTCTCTCTCTCTCGCGCGCGCGCGCGCGCGTGTGTTCATGTTGCACACGTAAAGGTAAATCTGTCTGTGTTTATGCCATGAAGACACAGAGGGGGAGCACAGGTATGGCTCCATTCATCGTTAACCTTGGTTCCAATGGTGGCAAGTGGTTTTATCACGCCCTGGCAGTCACCCCCCCCCCCCAGGGGGAAATAGCCTCAGTACCCACTGAACAGGAGGCAGGAATGGCCCCAGCACTGCCCTGGAAGTTCTGTAGCAGACAAAAATAAAAATTTCTTGCCCCTGTCTGGAATCAAACCATGGATCATTCAGTCCGTCGCCTTGTCACTATACTCACTATGGCATCCTTGGTCACCATGTTATCCATGTTGCATCATGCTTGTATTGGGAGCATGCATTTGCATGTGCACACATGTGGTGTGTGTGTGCGCGCGCGTGCGTGCATGCGTGGTGCGCGCGTTTTTTTTTTACTGCACAAGAAATGCATTCCCTTTGTTTTTCTCAAAGTGACCCGCTTTTACTGCATAGAAAACACACCATCTCAATTTTCCCCAAGCAATGAGTTTGTAATGTACAAGAAATGCACTCCATCTTGGTTCACCCCAAGCACTGAGCAGTGTGCAGAATGATGCACACTCCCATACAACATGAAAAAAATGTTACATACTATTCTGGACCAGTTCAGAAAGTTACTGCAGATAATTAACGGCTTCTGTAAGCAAGTACCAGTAACTATTTAAGGGTGTGCAGGTGTGTTACTTCACTTATTGTACTTTAACGCCATAAACGTGGACTACAATTGAAGCCGTAACAAATTTTGTTCTATTTACTGTAAAATATGGTGAGCCAAGAAGGATGATTATTACTGTAGAATTTAAGATTCCTAACCATCTGTGGTTCCACATACCTTGCAAAAGTGCTACACTCAGTTGAGTAGTGTTCAAGTTTTCAACATACTTTCCCAAATAGTTGTTCAGAACCCATGCAACAATTCTTTCCAACATTTTTCCTTCTCACACTATCAATCACAGAATATTATGAACAGTCTTATAATACACAGCCATTATTTCTGGAACAAAATGAAAGAATTCATCAACGTTACTGAAAAACTGAATACAATCTACAGGTTGTCACAATTACCTGCAATAGTGGAATGTTCCATACCATGGCAATTTTGGTTGAGTCACGCTTGAGAATCACCCAATGCTACCCCACACCCTTTTCAATTTACATTAGTGATTTTACTGCGGTCTACTTTTGAAGATTTAATATCTTGTTTTGATTTCAGATTTTAAATCTTCAAAATTACACCACAGTAAAATCACTAACATAAATTTCTAAGGAGTACACAAAATCAGTGAGGAGCTCCACACTGCACTTGTTTATTTTTAACATACTTATTTATCTCCAACCTACACATTCTATCCTTTACTTTCATTTTCCTTGATCACCATATAAGAAGCTTATAACCCACACATTACATATCTGAAAATACATTCAACAATAGTAATTCCTTCATCCAGTCTGCACTCAAGATACCTCACTGACTGACTGACTGACTGACTGACTCACTGACTGACTGACTGACTGACTGACTGACTGACTGACTAACTAACTAACTAACTAACTAACTAACTCCATGGATCAGAGGCCTTCTTGAGAAGCTCACAGTTTCTCAGCTAGTCAAAGAATTCCCCGCATTTTATGGAACTCGAAGGTTCATTACCGCATTCACAAGAGCCCGCCACCTGTCCCTATCCTGAGCCAGCTCAATCCAGTTCATGCCCACCCATCCCACTTTTTGAAGATCCATTTCAATATTATTCTCCCATCTATGCCTGGGTCTCCCAGGTGGTCGCCTTCCCTCAGGTCTCCCCACCAAAATCCTGTATGCACCTCTCTTTTCCTCCACACATACTACATACCCCGCCCATCTCATTCTTCTCGATTTGATTACTCGAATAATATTTGGTGATGAGTACAGGTCATTAAGTTCCTCATTATGTAGTCTTCTCCACTCCCCTGTTGTCGCATCTCTCTTATGCCCAAATATCCTCCTCAGCACCCTATTCTCAAACACCCTCAGTCTTTGTTCCTCCCTCAGTGTGAGAGACCAAGTGTCACACCCACACAAAACAACAGGAAAATTATACTTCTGTATACCCTAATCTTTGTGTTTTTGGATAGCAACCTGAAAGACAAAAGATTTTGCACCGAATGATAGCAAGCATTCCCCGACTTCAATCTGCTCTTAATTTCTTCATGAATGGAGTTTCAATTTGTTAGGGTTGCTCCCAAGTATTTGAATTCTTCCACCCTTTCAGAGGTTTATTATCTATCTTTATGTTGTGATTGTGTCCTGCATTCTGATTTCAAGACATGACCATGTACTTAGTTTTCTCAGCATTTACTTCTAGACCAATCGCCTTGCTAGCAATCACTAAATCTTCTGTGTTTTTCTTTATACTATGTATGCTTCCGCCCAATATATTAACATCATCAGCATAAACCAGAAGCTGGTGTGTACCATTCAATTTCAAGTCCTCCTGGTTTGCCTGAACCCTCCTAATGGCATATTCTAAAGCAAAGCTGAAAAGCAATGGCGACAGAGCATCTCCTTGTTTCAAGCCATTCTTAATAGAGAACGTGTCAGACAGATGTTTGCCTACACGAACTCTGCTATATGTTTCACTTAGGCACATTTTTATTAACCTTACTAGTTTCATGGGGATACCGAACTCAATGAGAATATTATACAAGACCTCCCTCCTAACTGAATCATAGGCTTTCTTGAAGTCTATAAATAGCTGATGCACTGCCTCATTGTATTCCCATTTTTTCTCAAGTATTTGACGAATGCTGAATATATGATCAGTGGTTGACCTGTTACGTCGAAATCCACACTGATGATCCCCAATAATTTCCTCTGCATATGGAGTTAACCTTGACAAAAGGATGTTGGATAGAATTTTGTACGTAGTCGACAAAAGTGATATGCCTCGATAGTTATTGCAATCTGTCTTATCACCCTTCTTATAAATAGGCACAATGACCGACTCCTTCCATTCCTCAGGCAATTCCTCCTTATTCCAAATAGAAATAATAAATTTATGGATCTCAGACTGAATTATCCTACCCCCTGCTTTAATCAATTCTGCTGGAATCTGATCAATACCTGGTGATTTGTCTTTTTAGCTTTTCAATAGCCATCTCAACCTCAAAGGCACTGGGCTCAGGCACTAGCGGCTCTGCCGTATGTACTTCAGTCTGCCTAACATCATTAGCCCCGTGCATATTCAACAGCTGGGAGAAATGATTTTTCCACCTAGCCAAAATACTGTGGGAGTCTGCAACAAGGTCACCTTCTCATCCTTTACTACATTAGTTCTAGGCTGGTACACCTCTTAAACTCACTGATACCCCTATACAAGTCTCTGATTTTCTTGTTCTTACTGTTTGTTTCAAGTTCATTAATTTTTGCTTTCAGATATTCCTTCTTTTAGTTCCAGAAATGTCTACTAACTTCACATGTTACATTGTTCAGATTATCTCCATTACCTTGGTTTGGATTCTGTAACCACTGAATTTTAGCATGCTTTCTTTTACCCAAAAATTGTGCACATTCTGCATCAAACCATGGTTTATGCTGCTTCCATTCATTCAGACCTAGACTCTCGAGCTGAGATTTTGATGTTCTGTTTAATATTTTCCCAAGCCCTATTTATGTCCGCAATAACATTTAAGTTTTCCAAAGCTGCAAACCTGTTCGAGATCTTAAGCTGATACTGTTTCCTAACCTCTAGTTCACTTGGCTTCTTGAGATTAAATCTCTCGGCATCAAACTTCTGTGCTGCTTGTTTACTTACTGCCAGTCTCTCCCTAACTTATGCAACCACCAGATAGTGACCAGTATCACAGTCAGCTCCCCTGAAAGATCGCACATCGGTATACTCGAATGCCATCTCCTGCCTATCAATATGTGATCGATCTGATTGTCAGTCTTCCCATCAGGAGAGGTCCAGGTGTATTTATGAATGTTTCAGTGCGGGAACATCATGCTCTTAACAAGTAGATTCTTTGATGTGGCAAAGTTTACTACTCTAACACCATTATCATTACTATCCTGATGTAAACTCTCATTCCCAATAGTCGGTTTGAAAGCATCCTCTCTCTGCACTTTTGCATTAAAATCTCCTAACAGAATTTTCATATGGTACTTAGGAAAATGATCAAAACCCCCTTCTAATTCCTCATATAAACTGTCCTCTGAATCATCACCTTTCTCTTCTGTTGGTGAATGTGCATTCAGAACAATGATATTACACCAGCGGCCTCTCAGCACTATGTATGACATCCTAGCACTAACAAATTCCACTCTCTTGATTGCTGATATTATTCTCTGATGTACAAAAAAAAAACCTGTTCGCAATTGATGATTTTCTTGCCCTTTGCCATAGAAAAAAGTATACTCCCCGGCTCTTACAGTCCCTTCTTTGTCCCACCTAACCTCCTGTACACCCACTAAATCTAACTTATATTTAGCTGATTTCCTGGCCACTGCCATAAGCGACCCTGACCTATACATGCTCCTCACATTCCATGTTCCAAAACTCATGTCCCTTTTCTGTAGCTCGGGTCGTACCAAAGAATCAGTCCAGGTCTGAGGCTTCTGTGTCTCGTTCGTAACATAGTAATTTTTTATGGTTAGGAGTTGTTAGCACCTCGCCCAACCCCCAAGCTGTAGGACCACCCCTTGTCGGCTGTCCGCGACTGCTTATTCAATATATTCACAGCTACCCTCCATAACTGGATGCCGTTCCTCCATCCGCAACCTGATGACGCACCATGCCGTGGTGACAGGGACCCGCTTAACACGGCCACACTCAAGATAAGAACACTTAAACCCATAAATCTAACCTACAAAATGATCATAAAGTACTATTATACACCATAATTGGGCACCTAACCTAACCTAACCTAACCTAACCTAGCTTGTCCTACAACTGGCGAAGATAGCACTCTATACAGCTGCAATAGCTCCCACTCGGGATTTATTTCTGCAACATAACCTTACTGGTTACTACACTTTATGTAAAAAATGGAATCCCATTTGTTTTTGTAATACTTTATGTTGATAATTTTATCCCACATATTCCATACACAGTTGTATTACATGAAGATGGCCAAGTTGGCCAAAACATGTTGTAAAACACACCAATCTCTGAAACATAAAAATTTTTGTTCTGATTGACAGTTCATTTCTTTACACTTTACATATAATCACAACAGGAAGTTTAAAATAAAGGCATAAATTAAGGCATAAATTAACCATGAATCCAATTCATTGCAGACGCCACACTAGTACCATGCTCAACAGCTATATGTAACTCATGTACAGTAGTGCGAGTGCCATACATAGCATCAACTACAGGCTTATTGAAACACATATAATGACAAGCATTCAGAACAGACCCACTTTATAAGCTGTGTGAAACAGAAGCCGTTTTTCACAACATGAAGTACAGTGTAACACAGAGGGCGTTTACTGTCAAAACCTATATAAAGAAGAAGTCATATAAAGTGTCATAGCAAATTTAAAGGTTGGTTTCCAAATGTCTGGTTCTCTGAAATCAACAATACATCAACTGGTGAATATTTTAAACAGGTTCTTTGGCAGAGAAGTGGTTGCAAACATGACATACGAATACAGAAAAATCAGTGGCCTTTATTAGTCCATGTTTATAAGTGTCTCTACAAATATGTTTCCTGCAAGAATACAGTTTCATAACTGATTCTGTGAAGTGGCAGGTAATGGCTAACTTGATCCAATGATAACCTATTCTTCTGATGAGACTACTCAAACAGCCATGAAAATATTGGTGTGACATTCATGCAACAAGAATAACTGGACTGAAACTTCTTTTCAAATTAAATAAATTCAGAACAGTACAGTGGCCAAATTCACACATTAATTTTTTTAAAATTTCAGTTATGAGAAGATACACTGGTCCAGCCCATACGACAGTGCCACTGCCCATATGGTCCATTCGGTGGGAGTGTTGCACCACATCTTTGGGGGCCCAATAATTAGTCATTCTCCATAGCCTGCTCACTTACCCCCGCTGACACAATGTAACTACTACCATATTGTAATGCTCACTCCCTCATTTTGGTTTTTTTCTTTTTCTATACAATTATATAATTATTTCGCTTCAGTTTTGGACAAGTTTGAGAGACTACCAAGCACTTATAAGTTGCTGAGTTAATTTCCTTAGCTGTGTAAACAGGAAGGCTGGATCACATATCTTACCCCTAGCAACACTAAGATTGTTAGAAACGTTGCTACATGGTCTGAGACTTGCTGAGTGAGATGTTTTTATGAGGAAAGTTTGACGATGTTAGAGAAGTAAGCGTCACTTGGTTTTTGGCTTTGGTGTGGTCCGAATGGGAAGCTGGAGGAAGAAACAACCAGAGGCATAATGAAGCTGTTGATATGGTGCTGGCCGATACAAGGCAAACACGGATGGTTCTCTGAAGTGCCAAACGGCGGAAACTAGAACTCAAATGGTTTATCTATCTTTTTCGTTTGGTTGTGATATTTTTTCCAAATTGATAGAGAACAATGAAATGTGTTGACCCTTGAAATGAATTAACGGTGATCCAGCTTCCATGTTATCAACTTGTGTATTCTTAATTTAGTTAGGAGATCATAATTTTCTTATTTTTCTTTCTTAGTTGACAAGAGTAGAGAGTGTAGTGAATCTTAGTGAATAAACAGAATTACATACAAGGTTGAATTTTATTGAGAGCAGTTGTCAGTTATCTGCTTGATTAGCGAAACTGAATGGTGACAGCAGTTACCTACCAGTAGGGATGACGGCTGAGGAGATAGCAACCTGGTGTCGCTACATAAAATATGGTGGCATCGGTAGGATTATCACCTTAACTACCACCTGCCACTACAATATCATATCAGCTGGTAAGTTTAAAAAAAATGTTTATATAAACAATCCCACACAAAGGATGACCTTAAAGAAATCATGGCACTACTGCATTATAGGTTTACCACAGTGTATCCAATGTGCCATCACTGAGGACACAAGCGTTGTAGCGTGTGGTGGATTATGGTCATGCCCCCATGCCCCCTCACTCAGAGAACCTGCCAATCGAGACTGACTTAGGTTAGCCGTTTAAGCTGTCTGTTATAGTGAGTGCCCTCCTTTCCAATGAAAGCAGCCAATCAGAGACAGACTTAGTTAGCCGCTTAAGCTACCTCTCTGTTATAGTGAGTGGGCCATTTCTCTCATGTCATCTGTCTAAGTTCATAGCCTGCGCTGTTCTCATTCCCCTACCTTATCTCTACTTTCGTCACTGACCTCTGTAACGGTTATCCTTCTCAGCAGTACAGTGTGTGCTGCTTCTCTAAAGCACTACACTTACTTGCAGGCTCCACACAACCTCCACCTTCCACAGTAGTCAGGTCTGTCCCTCTCCTTCACACTCCGCCCACATCATGGCCCTTGATACCTACAACATTCATCTGTACAGAAAATTTTCCTTGTCTGGTAGACCTACAATGCAGTACAGCTGACATCATTAGGTGTGCAGTAGCAGCAACTTACAGACAACAAGTTCACACAGTTTAGAATGTTCACCAGGTGTCAAGATCTGACAGCCAAATAAGTTAATTTCCACCACATGCATTAATATGTGGTTCTATCATACAGACTGTTAATGCTGATTCTATGAGCTGGATATGTTGCACAGTATACCCCACATCGCCAAAATAAGCGTACGCTACTTTTTCGGGCAGTGACCTCTAGAAGTTTCGAGTCTGCATTTTGCCTTTGAGGTTAGGATCGCCCGTACAGCAATTCTCTTCCCTTGTCAACACAAGAAAGTACAATATTTTGTTCCGGCTTCAGTCTCCCACTAAGACAGAATACGAACCACACTATCCTACTTCCAAAATAACACCGTTGACCTGCAATGTCATGCGGCTATAGCTGCACATTGTGACAAATATTTCCTTCTTCGTAACTCAACACACCTATACTCTACTGCAGAATCAGACCTGAAATGTGTCCTATTTTACAGCTTCTCATGTACTAAAAATGTTATAACCGCCACCAAATCCGTCATGTCCCCGACTGGAAAACAGAAACTTCATACGGCCGATGCCCAATCAGCGCAGGTACGTTCGAGCTTTCACGTGAAGCACACAGTCATGTTCCACACTGAAAAGCGGGCCCATCAATTACATGCCACATTACACTTAAATGTGTTCCGCTTATAGTTGTAAAACTTAATCGCCATTAATGCAGGAAAGCCTCCGTTCCATTCCGAAAACAACCAAACGCATCTTCAAGGTAACTTATTTCCGAATATGATGCAATATTCCCAGCACTCCACCACACTCCGTAGGCGTATATAACAACGTTCGTCCCAGGATTGCATAATAATGCCGAGGATCGAAGTACGCAGGCGGCAAGAAGAAGCGTTCGTTGGAAACGTGTTCTGTACCACAGATCATTTACAACGCAGGTCATATAGTATGGTTCGAAGACTGACGTAATGTCGAAGTACTACACAGCACATACGATTACTCAGTATTCCACCCAGGTGTTGTCAGTAATCCCACCCAGCAGAGTCCTTCGTAAGAAACTAATACGTGAAAATCCAAATCGTCTGGTTAGAGACCCTGTGTCGTGCGAACATTCCCCGACACTTTGAAAGAACGTTACGCCTTTATACTTCGGGGCTAGGGGCGGGAGAAGCACACCCGTACTAACGGCAAAACAAGCGGGCACAACGACACCCCAAAACTCGTACGATGCGATCAACAGACAGGCGCGTGAAAGATCGCCACGAATTGCATTGGCCTGTATGGCAATGGCCTCTAGACGTCTCAAACCCAGACGGTTACAGCGTAATAATCTCAGTACATACACATACATATCTATCACTGTCCCCTGTGGACGAGGATCTTCCTGCCCCCTGCCCCCATCAGGCTGCCCGTACGGTGGCAAACATAGAATGAGAATCTTAGGACTTGATGTTAATAGAGGTACATCCCATTGCGCAGGCACGTTGGTGAGTGGGAGGTCATTTACCAATGCTCGGCTACAAAGAGGATAACGGCTTTGAGGGCAGCTTGTGGTCAAGCTTCCCCTGTTGGTGGAGAAGAGACCATTGTTAGCACTCAGCAACCTTCAAAGAATAAGCATCCCACTGTGTTTAAGCTTAGACAGAGCTGGCAGATTCCCATCATATGATCATTATCTGCCAGCATTGTGATTTATAGAGCTGATGATAACAAGGAAGTACTAGCAACAGTTTAAAGTATTTTACTGCCAAACAAATTTAAGGGGCTGTACAGATGAAATATACACTTACCTTTGTTATTGGCTGTTGTGCCATTCCAAGTTTATGCATTTCTGCCACTGCCGGAAGCACTGCTGGAACTACTTTTTGGAATCGAGTGTAGGACAGTTGGCAATTGGTACTGAATGAAGGAAATCCTTGAAAGAACACCCTCTTAGCAGAAATTCCATTCTTGAAAACAAGAACACAACTCAGGGGGCCAAATCAGGTGAATAAAGAGGGTGGGTTTTTTAGTGGCCAAAAATTGCAGCTCCTCCTGCCCTTTGTTGAGTGACTGAGGCACAGACATCATGGAGATTTAACGAGATGGTCAAGAGCTCCTTGTAAGTTACTGGCATGTTCCACAGATGAGTCCAAACATGCCAGCAATCTCCAAAGTCACAGTGAAGATGGGAAGAATGGGAATGAATTATAAATATTGTTCTATTGTGATTAACTCATTCATTATGGTTCTCTGCAGCTCTCAATTACTCACGTTTGTGTGTCATGAGATTTTGTTATATGCTTTACTTTAAATAAGTCACAAAGTTTCATCATAATAACTTGGGATCCCACAATCAACCCAAGATAATTGGCACTGAATGTGGGGTACTGATTTGCATAAAAATAAGATTGCTTGATCATGGCTAGGACATAGCCAAACATGTATTATGAACACTGACATGAAAAAGTGTGTTAGTTGTGCTGACTTCAGTAATAATTGATTGTGAATTATACGTGCCATTACGCAGGGCACACAACAAGCTGTACCAATACTTGATGAAGTGACCCTCTCTACTCCGGAATCAGTTATCCACTTATAAGCAACATTTTTTCATAAAAGTGGCATTGGAAATGTAATGTAAAGTTTCCCCATTATCTTCTTTATGTTCATGACTTAATTCTTTCATGCCATGTTATGTCACACACACCAGGGTTGCCAACAGGACTTTCAAAGTCAAGTCACATTACCACAGACACATGACTAATTACAAGCATGTAATACTTAAACATTATGGAGAGATGTATATTTTGAGTAAAAAATTTTAGGGTTTGAGGTTTCTTTTCACTGCACACAGTTTATTGCTTCAGGTTTTATTTCACTGGGAGAAAGAGAACTAGAAAGAAAATACTTATATTACCATGGTTAAGGCATGACAGTGTATTTTATTGACAGAAAGTCACAGACATATTATTGTATATACTGAAGTGATTATACTGTTAGAGTCTTCAGTATCTTGTATCTTATTTCTCTTCTTCACTACAAATTATGACACACAATTCCTCAAGATGGATAACACTGTACACTTGTTCGTTACATTCACTAACATCAAGCACATTGCAGTCCCTATCAGTGTTGGCAACCTCACTTTCCATATCAGTGCCAGTTGTTACCGCTAGACCTCAGCATCAAACAATCTATTTTATGAGATCTTTGACATGTTTGACTGCAGATTTTAATAACAACAGTTGTATGTTTTTGTACATTAGAATAGTCATGGTGCCATGTAACAGATGAAATGAAATAAGTGTGTATCAAACGCTGGAGTTGTTCCATGAAATTTTAATATGCGCCCTGCAGGGATGCAAACACACTTAAAACACGAACAAATAAGTAAAAATATTTGTAATTGTGATACATAAAAGAAGATTATTCATTATAATACCACCATTTCATATCATTATGAACTATGAAGAAATACCCTCAGTGTTGGTGGCCAGGGGCCTCAGAAGATCTTAATCCCCCATTACTTACACCTTATGAATCACAGTAACTGCTACCAGAACCTGGAGGTCTCTAATCATGTGCAATTTACAGAATGGTAATTTTCGAAAATCACAGGAAAAGAGGGGTGTATTTTCTCATATTATATTATATTATATTATATTATGACAACTCACTATTTTCGTAGTTTAAATTTATATTTTCAGTTTCAATTGCTACCATGTATTACATAATGTACAGACAAACAGTATATAACAGGCTTACACACTGCTCTCGCCTTTACCCACTGAGGTGACAGGGCAAACATATTTCTTCTGGGCATATGCTGCCTTGTCATGAACTTCTACAATATTTGATAACAAGGGTAATGACTCCATGGCAGGGAGGTGAGTGATATTCATTCTGTGGCCTGGAAGGTGTCTTGTGGAACCCATCAATCTAGTTTCCACACTAGTTACACTCTGGTCTTTCATATGTTGCAGCATTGATGATGGAGACATGATATCACCATTATGCTTCTGAAATATGGCATTTTCATTGTTGGCAACACACACCTGGAAATCTGTTACGTTGTTATTGCCAGTACTGCTGCAGAAACTATTGTCATCCATAACTGGACTTGTATCAGCAGAAGAGAAGTTTGGTTTAAATGCACTGAAACTCTCCCCAAAACACAAGACATTCTTGTTAAGACTCTGTGTATCTTTCTGTTGGTCCTCTTCCAAAGCACCCACTGTCACATTGTGCCTGATGTCTGCAAGCAGTCTTTCCCTGGTGGGTTTGTGTCTGTAATCACCCTCAGAAGGAACATGGTTGGATGTACTGCCAAGATGCAATACCATCATACTTTCCAGACCTGATGTGGAATCACTGTTTCGTACCAGAATTGTCCCACCATCATCATCAGCTGCTTGTTTGGCTACAACTACCATGGTGTCTTGCTGGCAATAAGGAATTTCTGGAGCATCCCCTGTGGATTCATCACTCTCAGAATTTTGTGGTGTGATAAACGTTACCTGTTTTGGGGATGAACTGATGATTGACACTGAAGTGTCTGTCAGGGGAAGTGCATTGGTTATGGAAGTATGCTGTGGAACTCTAACGAAACTAGACTGCAGTGGCTGAGAGGGAGGGGAACAAGTGGCTTTAACCTGAGAGCTGGGTTTCCCATCTTGGTGAACATCTATGTTAACAGTAACTGAGTCTGCAGATGAGAATGGAGTGCCCTTGACGCTAACAAACACTTCGCTATTTGAATTGTTACAGTTGTCAGGTGACAAGTTTCCATCATCGCTAGAAACATGCTGCTGAGCAGATTCAAAGCTAAGGTCTTCATCCCCTGATGAATAATTTGGCAGTCTTGCAACTTCTACACCTGGCTTTGAAACTCTAGAATTTATATTCACTAAACCAGTTCTTAAGATCCGTGGTGATTTTGAGTTCAGGTACGAAACACCAACTGAACTTCCATGTCCACCATGCATCAATAATGGAGAAGAAGCCGTTCCTCCACTACTAGTGGCAACATACGAAGGCAAGCACCCCCTGTGGTGTCCAAACATGTCTTTGAGTGTTCTGTCAATGTTAAGCATCAGACTACTGGCTCGGGAGCTAATGCTAGACACTTCAGAAAGAGACTCTGGGGTTGCAAGTGGAGCTAGGCCAAACCAGTCGTCATGTATCAAGTCAACTTTCTTTGTTCTCCGTGAGTCCGTTGCTACTCCCTGGTTTGCACCAAATGTATTACATGAATATAGACCACCATTAACACCACCACTGCTACCAACATTACTGTAGTTATGGAAGCTTTGTAGAAGCTGCTCCTCCAAAAGGGATGCATATTCCCATGACAGGACTGGGTGGAGTGCAAATGGTGAAGTGATATTAGGGTGTCCATTATTAAAGGACCTTGCAAGAGCACGTCCATTAGGTGCAGCCACAGTATTATAGACCATCTGACTGCAGGTGGAGGAGTTAAGACTGGAGTTGTGATGTATGTCAGATGACGGACTCTGCAGCGATGTGAAACTTGTTTCAAGACACAACTTGTGGGGTGGAGTGGCTGCCTTTGGAGATCCATGTACAGCAACGTTTGTGGTGGTGGCACCATTGCTTGCTAACAAGTGACAGCATTCTGAGTCTAGATGCTCTGCTGATGTTCCTGTAGAATTATTGTTGGATGAGACAACACGCTGAGGCTTGGCAGGACCAATAGTTGTTATAACCTGCAAAACAGTTTGCACTTATGTCAATGAAATACGAAAGGAACCTTCCATCTACGTGCTGTGAGCAGCATTTAGTATGCAATCTCCTCTGTCTCACTTGATTCCTGTATGCAGCAGGCTATGAACTTGAATCTGCAGAAAATGTACACTTTACTGCTACAACAACCTCATGGTATGAAATAATGATCTAACTGCATAAGACACATGGCAGTATGTGAGTTTACTGTTTCCTCTTAAACATAATAACAACAATCAAACATAATGAAACTTGCTCAAATCAGATGTCAATTAGCGTACAAGAATTTCAGAATAAACCATATGGGGTAAAATTTAAAAAATTAAATGCAATTTCATGAAGACCAAAATTTTAAACTATCATGAAAGACATAACTTGGATAATTATTGTGATTGTAAACCACAACATTAAACATCAGGTAACAAGTGGAGATGCTTGATACAGGTGCTGTAACAGGCATACACATTACAGACAGTGGCATCTTGCTGACTCTGCACAGTTCATAATTCTTATGCTGATACACTGGGTAATAATTTTCCATCGTACTTGACACTGAAACTATTAATTTTTCACTGGGACATGTAAGTTAGAAGTCATGCTGAAAATGAGGGTGTGCACCAAGGAGATACAGAAGATTTCTGCTGGTGAGATGGTAGTTTAATAAATTTACATGACCTTAGTGGCTAAGAAATTCATAACCTTAGAGACAATGTATGTCACAGTGAATACAAACAGATGTGGAAAGTCCACAGATGAGACTCGTACGGTGATTGAAGGGACGCTGTGGCAGGTGTTTAGCATGCCAAGGTGGACATTTCAGAAGATGAATGATTTGCACAGAGGATGTTACAGATAATGCACAGAAACGGTTGAAGGTGATATCCAGGCAAGAAAGATCCGTGGGCCTCCTTTGCTTCAGGATGACTGAGCTATCTCAACAGAGCAGTTGGTACAATTTGAAAACAGATTCACACATTCTGGGTTTAGAATTTTGTAGCCTATATCTAACACATAACTTTAGTTTCTGGAGCTTTTAGTCACATCACATATTGAGGTATTCAAATGCTTCAGCACACACTGCAGTTAGCTTCTTCAGGATGAATGAGGTAGAAAGAGAAAGTGGAATAATATACAAGTCTTGCTTGTGGAGACCCTTCACACTATATATCACAACACTTTGCACGAGCACCCTTGTGCCTACTGTAAGACCTATATTTAAGTCATACTTCCATGTTTACATACTGCAGTTCCTACTATTGTTCTGTACAACAGTGATGTTCACTGAGAAAGCAGCTAACAGATGCAACAAAAAGTGACTAGGAAGGATGGGATTTTAAATCGGGCAAAGTAATCTGGAAAGTTCTGTTGCACATGCTAACATACATCCATATATACAGTGCCTGTTTTCTGGAGAAGAGGTGGCGGTATTTGTGCCTAGACTTATTAAACCTTCAATGATGCTGGGTTTTAAATTTCAACTACTGCCCACATTAATGGTGTTGTAAATTTATAGCACCCTTCAATGCTTTCACAGCTGTATGTTGCACTCAGACCAGCAGAATGTGAAGAACTAAAGGTCGTACAATTTACCATGGCTGGAACTGCAGGGTTAAGTGGAAGTGGATGACTTACTATATACTTCATGATGTGTTCCTTATTTTAAAAAATTTACATACATTTGGGGTCATTTTTCAAAAGCACTATTAATTTTTTTATAATAATTTTTACATACTTAAAAAAGTGCCAGTATTGTGTACCATAGTATCACCAGAAAAGAAGCACTGAGTACAGATAACATACAGCATTGCCCATTTATCACACAGCTATCAGAGAACCTGCAAAATCGGTTTCACTGAGTCTTCATTATAAATGGACGATGCCATATCTACACAGGGACGCCGGTGTGTCGTACCTTGTGTCATAGTAGCAGGTATTATTTGCTTCACTATGAACGTAAGGCATCACGACTTCGGCATTAAAGCGCTTCGAGTGAGATACAACCTACAGAGCAACAAAAAGGAAAGGAAACTGAAATGAGTTTCTTATTATTAGAACACAATCACAATGTCAGAAATAAAGCACTAAAAGCAAAATAAAGTTAAGACTAAGCTAAGCTTGTAGCAAGATTAAAGAATTAGCATGAATTGATACTGGCTGTTTTCGGCAACCAAGGATTAGTAAAACTCTTCACATGACTCTGTTATCAGCATTCCCATAGCTGGTGAAGGAGAGAAAATGTTGGCCAATATTCAACACTTGGAGACCCATGCAGTATTTAATCCCTGAATCTACTAAAGGTACAAAATTAATATTTCCTTGAAAATCCTACATTACCTTCTTTCATTTATAATTATTTACAGATTACATAGAGTTTAATTAAAAAATTAATATTCAAATGCCAACACGCAGCTGAGACTGGAATAATGAGTCTGTTCACAATCTTGAAACATCATATTACTTGGCTGTGACACTTTTGCACATGCGTAAGTTTCATTTCTTGAGCAAAACTCTTTTTTCTGTTTTTCCCCCTCCGCACCTTTTCCTCCTGTCATTTATGTCCTGCTTACCTCCAACCCCTGCCCTTCCTTCCCCCATACTCATTTCAAACACCTTTTATTTCAACATCAAATTGCCATTCCCTGCCACTCAGTTATATTAAAACAGTTTATGTGATCATTATTGAAATGCTTTTATAATATTATTATCATTATAATTATACAAACAATATGTATTTCTTTTTCATTTCAGAGGTGGAGAATGAATGGTACAGGCAGCTGACAGTGAAATATCACCTTATATTATCACTAAGTAGAATATTTCAATTTGCACAGGAATGTCATACATCAAGTGAATTTATGTATGACAATTTGTAACACAAACAATTACAAAATACTATGCTCTAAGACTGAAGTTAATTAGATGCTGGATTCAGAGTGACCTAAGTGCACACTTCCAAGCTTAGATATTAGCCATATACTCCTCATTCGATCATGTGATAGGAAATGATGTGGTTTAGCAGAAGACTGGGAGTTAGACTCCTCAGAAGCTTTCAACACTGTAAGAGTGAATGCATTCACCACAGAATGCACAGTGGAAACATAAGTGTCTGCATGCCCAAAGTGCAGCAAAACTGTTTATGTCCAAACCTTTGGTATCAGAAACACTGCACTGCACTGGGATCACAGGGCTTGACATTGTGTACTGTGGTAGAGCTGTAAGAAACTGAAGCACAACTGGAGTTTCAAATGTGAGGAAGGTGATCTACATGGGTACCAATTTTCTAGCCTGCTTTCATTGATGCAGCAGGCTTTGAAAACAAACTATTCTGCATGTCCAGCCTGAATGCTGGCAGAGCAACCATCCACCTTGGAGAAGTAATCACACAGCTGGTTGTGTTGAGGGTACAGTGTTTCTCTGACACCATGGGGTATGAGCCCAGGAGCATGAAAAATATAACCTGTTAAAGCAAAGAATTTTAATGCTAAGTAGCTTCAACTTACAGTTACACAAATAATTCTTAATCACATATTTATAAGACAAGTGTCACATATAACATATCCAGATATTTTGTAACTAATGACAGGTGAAAAGAAAAGTTCAGGTCCACACCAGGAAGGCATATGGGGAGAGCAGAAGTATCTCTCCATTCAGTCTTAACCTCGGCACTAGATGGGGGTGAGTGGTAAACTTCACATCCTGACCACTTTACACCCAGGAAAGAACTCCAGTACCCATTGTATAAAAGGCTGGGTGGGCTCAAGAGCTGGTCTGGACGTTTTGGAGAAGAGAAAAATGTTTGCCCCTTCTGGAATTCGAACCCCAGACCATCCAGCCCATTGCTTAGTCACTATGCCAACTACATTACTCCAACTAACCACAAGGTGTAGTCAAATGAGCAGAAAACTGTTTAAACTAAGATTTTAAGCTAACAAAAAAGTTTGGTTTAAAAACTAACATGTAACTTTATACATTTGTGCTTTATACAGAGACAGGGATGCAGTATTCTTACATAAATGGATGGTTCTATACTTACAATATTAAATAACACACATGTACTGTGTATGAAAAATTAACTTCCAGGTCCCTATTGTGTGTTAGGAAGACTAGCGTAATGATTGAAATTTCAGTAACACATTGTTTGATGGAAAAAATACACATTGCAATAAAAAATTAATTTTAATATGGATTGCTATAAACTTACATGATAAAAATCGCACAGTTCCAGGCAATGCCTTTCTACCTTACTATGTCACAAACGTGATGTGATGTGTATAAACATAGGACTCAAGTCACATACTACATAATTAAGCTAATCTTGGGTCACTTTCTTGTCCCACTTGTTTGGAGACCATGTAACTGCATGGCGCAGTGTCTTTCTTGAGAACCTAATAGTTCCTCAACTAGTACAGAAATTACCTGCACTTGACAGAACCCAAAGGTTCATTACTACGTTCACAGAAGTCTACCACTTCTTTCTAGCCTCAGCCAATTAATCCAGTCCAAACCCTTCCACTTTATTTCTCCAAGGTCCATTTTAATATCATCCTCTTATCTATGCCTAGGTCTTCCAAGTGGACCATGTCCGTCAGGTTTCTCTACCAAAACCCTGTGTGCATTTATTCCTCCCTTATACATGCTACATGCCCCACCCAACTCACTCTTCTTTACTTGATTACAGAAATAATATATGAAGAGAACTTTTACATTTCATTGATATCATCAGCCACACACAACACAACACAACACAACACAACACAACACAACACAAAACACACACACACACACACACACATGCACATGTGCACGCACCCAGCACACCACACAACATAGCAACTGTACTAGTGTCAAGTCTGGCTACATATAATTACAGAAATTAATGGAGTGTGTTTCATTTTGTTACCTTGTTCAGAGCATTGAGGACGTTGTCAGGCATGTGGTCCTGAATCATGACTGGTGAGATGAGAACCTCATCAAAGTCTGTGTTGTTTGCCCATACTGCCTGGTACACTGGCTCATGTTTGTTTAACACTTGTCTAGTGATAGGATAACATTAGAATTAGCTATAAAAGTAACTTCTTATTAAAAAGCACTCTCAGGGAATGTAACAACATATATGCATGATACAGCACAAGATTTAATACAACTATACGTATTTCATATTTGTGTCTTCCTATGCACATTGCTAGAATAAAGCTATTACATTAAATGTAAAGGACCAGATATATTGATTGAGTAGCTAGCATTCATGCCTCATATTCAGTGACATCTAGGGTTTAAATCTCAGCCCAGAGACGATCTATGCTGACTCCTTCATGGTTTTCTTCAGTTTTCCAGACAAATGACAGAACAGGACATCAAGTTAGACATGGTCTCTTCCTTCCACGACCTTTCCACTTTATTATTCACCAATTATTGTACCTTTCAATACCATTTAACAAAATAATTAATAAATTAATTCAATGTATATTATTCAAAATTACTGCATGAATTAGGACCATCAGTTTCTCTCATGCTCCCAACATAAATTCATGTTACCATACATGCCTGTGAAGAACATCTTGTGAACACAAGATTTTAACAAATTAAATAGTCCAAACCTAGCTTTAATTCATTCATGGACCACAACAAACCAGTACATCAGTCTAGGTTCAAAATGTCTGCATGTCACAGGTTCCAAACAAAGTGCTCAATTTTCATCACACTTAGAGCAGTCAACCTATGCTAAACTTTGTTGAGCCAGCTTGATTTTGGCTTACTTTGCCTCATCTTAAGGTGCAGATTAAACCTCTGCATGCATCTCTGAGCTGCTGGACAAAACTTTATATACTGTGTATAGTAAGGGCCAAGAAATTTTCCAAAAATATGGAAGCCACCTCCAAATTCTACATGCCTGAAGGCCAAAATGAAGCAAATTCCATACTGAAGACCCATCATTCTGGAGTGATGTGTAAACCTCACTGTTATTTGGTGCTTTCAACTTGGTGCGTGTGAAGTGACACACATTTTTATGTGCATGTGGAAAAATTGCAATAAGAGGATGTGAGAGAAAGTGGTTATGGCATAACTATCCATTCTCACACTCACAGCATTATAAACACATGTTCAGCACTATGTGTCACATCATGTTGCTCATACCCGAAACTGGTAAGGGTAAATATCGGCATGCATGATATTGACTAGAAAAAGAATGATTGTTTCATTTAATGACATGCTTATGTACATTTACTGCTTGAGACATAAAGAGCAAGGCTTATAAAAAAAAAGGAGAAATCATAAGCTTTTATGAAAAGTATTTTGGTTTTATAATTTGACAGACTGGTGGGGACTGAGTCTGCATATAAAAATATGTTGCATTTTGAACTGTAGGCAATGTCAGAAAATGACTTCCCCTTCTTTTCTCTGCTTCAAGCATGCAATGGTTCTGGAACTGCACTACGACATGCAATTCTGACTTTTGCTGTCAAGGAAGGACATCTCTTGTTAGCACTAGTATGTAACTCTGTTTACATACTCGGGATTGTCAGTTTACATTACGTTTTACTTATCCATATAAACATACCGCTGTCAAGATCAGTACTGGGTTCATTTAGACTGCAACTCCTGGACCGATTTCTACGGGATTGTCCAGTTGCATTGTTAAGTATATTGTACGTGAATTTGTTTTATTTTTATAGTGTGAATAGCATGACTGGGATGGATATTCTTGTCGCTTGATAAATGTACTCATGAAGCAAAAGGTGGAACTTTAATCCCATTTGTAGCCCAGCTCCTTCCTTTAAATGGAGTGCTGATATGATGCACCATTGCGTACTAACAGCAAACGAGACACTGATTTAAATACTTAGTCACTGTGAATGACAATAAGTGTTCTTCATTTATAATAAATTACGACAGTGTTTTGATGTAACCTATGTCATGAATGCAAGTGCAGGAGAGGGAGCATGTCAGGAAAGGGTACCTAGTAACCTACCGATACATACAATGCGTACCTTTAGGCATTCAAATTCTGCCATCTTTCTAGAAACTACAAAGTTTTGGCACTTGCATGCAAAGCAAGAGACCTAGGTTCGACCCCTGGCCAAAGTGACAACATAATTACATTCTCAGGAACTGTATTTACAAGAAAAACATGACATGAAGTTCATGGTACAAGAACAACAACCAGCACCCTGCAGTGGCTTACACAGTGTTTTGCATGCTGGAACTAAAATGTCTCATGATAAAATATGGGTTGATGTCACACTCAACCAGTCATGCTTCACATGATGCTGGAACTACTACACAAAATGGTTACGAAAAAGTTACACTATTTAACCTCCTTCTGATCATGTGTCCCACTGTGACAGCAGGTTCAACTATAGGTGCTTATAGGACAAGAGTGACTTATGGTTAAAAATCCTGAATTTTGCCTACAGTCTGTGTTCTGTGCTTGCAAGAATACACACAGAGTGCTTTCCTAACGATTGGTAATGTGATCAAAAGTGAATGTTTGTGCTGTTTGTCTTATACACTTATTTCACTGTTCCATACTCTTCATTTGTAAAGTTCAATGGAATTCGAGAAAGATTTCAGGCACTGAATTTAATCGTCAGGTATAGACCTTTCTCTGTTGAGATATCATGCGGTTCAATACCCAAAACCACAAAGTTTTTATTTTGTCATAAATGGCATGTATGGGTTGAAGTCAACAACTAAAAATATTTCATGTGGATTCAGACAGGGACATGGAAGGTCAGAACATTTCTTCCCTAGCGTAAGATCACTGGTGAAGTAATAGCTGAAAATGGTTTAATCCTGAACTATGACAAAATTATTTTACTACTTGTCTGTAAGATCTCAGGCGGCATTTCCAGTATGACATCAACTATAAATGATCAGTGTGCAGAATAATGAAACTAATTATGTCACAGATACAGGAGATGATACAGCTACCAGGAGCAGGCCACGCAACAAATCAAATATCTACTCAGAAATCTGACGTATGCATAAACTTCTCCAGAGATGCCAACATAACAACACAAATACCATAAATTTCAACTGCCTACATACCTCCATCTTTTCTCGTATTTCTGCCTACAAGAGAGAAATAATGCTCCAGTAAGAAATGCCAATGTTAAATACTTAACCTTTTGGTTTTGTCATACAAAACGGTGTAAGTAATTCTTGTTTGTTTACATAGTTTTATGTACTTTACAGGGGCTACAGACATGCAAACCCAAAGAACAGCAATAATGTACCAGAGTTTTCTTAAGCAAATAAAATATTCTACAGTACTTAACACAAATAAGAAGCCATAATTTAGGGATGAAATATAACCTGTTATCTTCTAAAATTAACAAACTCCTGAGTTTTATAATATTTGTGCCCTGGTACAGATAGATTCAAACAACAAAACATCAACTTAACATTTAACAAGTGTATATAATGTAACCATGAAGAATAAACAAAAATTTCACCCACACATTTTTCAAGCACTGATGTACTTTCCACATCAGATTTTTTAATATAAAATACATATTTCAGGTTTTAATATGTTTTGTATTCTCTTAATTTTGCCTAAAAATGTTTACCACCGCTTTTTTTTTTCTTTCTGTTTTGGAAGAATGAAAGTTGACTGCAGTTAGAGATTTCAACCCGCTTTTTAAAGTAAGAAAAAGTACTTACTCTCCCTTTGTGGGGTGGTGCCGCACTATGTGAATGATGCGGCCTGGTGGGTACAGTGGCTGATGAAGTGTGAGTGCAATACTGGAGTCAGAGGGGTGGACAGCCACTTCACGTGCCACTTCTTTTGCTTTCAGGTACTCAGTCATCTGACTGTCCTCTGCCTTCAGTTCAGCAGCTGACGTTGGTAGCGACGCACAGCCACAGCACACAACACTGCAGACTATTGTCTTCCACTGCATGATACACAAATTTAACTAACATTTCTGGTTCATTTACTCCCTCACTTAACCCTTTAAAGCCCAGTGGTTATTACTCACTAATAAGAACACCATCAAACACAACCATAATTTGCTGCAAAATAATGTCTTGTTTTCAACAGGCTAAATTTTTTAAATAAAACCTGATGACAGCCCGTTTGGGCCGAAACATGTAGCTTGTTGTTTTGCAGTAAATTACGGTTGTGTTTGATGGTGCTCTTATTAGTGAACAGTTATCTATTAAACATAATGGGATGTCATTTATCAAAATCCCAGTGGTTACTTCACATGCCACAGGTTTAACATTAAAAAAAAATCCTTCGTTCTGCCCACACAGTGTATTTATGTGTTTGGTATAGTTCACAGAACAAACAACAATACTTCCCTAACAAGCATTAGCTAACTGGTCCTGTTTTAACCATATCGACTATATTTACTGTGTGGTACAAACTGAATCTTTAAAGATAATGTAGGTTAATTGGTGTCCTTAATGGGTTGATCATCCAAAAAACTACACGGCTTATAGAAAACATATGTTGGGCATAAAATGTACATTTTATTATTCTCTGCAATTTCTGTACAAAACATCTTTGCTTCAGTAAATATAGAACGTGTTCGGCTTGAAATGGATGCAATAATGTGTGTTGGGTCTTTGTGGAAAGTATCGTATTTTAATCACAATGAGAATGTGTCAACAACTTTTATTAAACCTCCCCATCATCAAATTTTAAAAAAATTCAATGATTCTCAAGTTTTCACATGCAGGTGGACAGAAAGACATGGTAAAGCTAATACATACATTTTCTAAACTTTCAGTTGCAAGTGTGCCAAAAGTGAGTGACCCACAGTAGCTCAGATATCAACACAGGTTATATTTGGCTGGAGTATATTGATTGAAATTCCTACTTCCCTAAGGAGCTGCGGCTGATTCGACAAAGGAATTTCTTCAAGACCAAATTTAATTGGAATGGTACTGTATGTTAATGAACCGAATTATACTGGAATAAAGCTAGTATTTGCAGATTAATTACTCAGAACAGCCAACAATGGGATTCTACTGATCTAGCGAAGTAAAAACTAATTGGCCTGGTTTCAAATTCTGCCTCAAGCTAGCACATCCGGCTGGGCATTGAGCCCCACAGAGTCCCTTACCAGGTGAGTATCATGGGCTGTTTTGATTGTCTGAAGTTGCTGAAGTGTAAAGCTAATAATAACGTCTCCATACTGCTATGGTCTAGAATATTTGTAGCATTCCTTTCATGCTTAGTCACAAAAGTAACTACACCTTTGCCTTTCATGTCAATATGACCTCACCAAAACAAACACCACGATCAGTCTGCTGGTTGCTGTATGCCAAATGATCATGCATGCTCTTTTGAGCTTCTGCTGTTATGTATCTTGTAATTTTAAAACTACAGTTCTTAAATGAATGAACAGATAAATATTAAATATTGCATAAAAAACCCTTATGTCAGAATAGCCAACCTTTGGCTGGCTGCAGACCAAATGAAATTAAATTGTTAATAATGTACTAACTTGCTTTGCAGTATATGATAGGTAATACTGGACTGTGTTATGGCATGTACCTTGGGATCTTTGCTTCTTTTGATGGTGTTGATGAGGTCAGCCCTTAGGGACTCAAGCTGATGCAGTCCAATGCGTGGAACCACATCTTTCCCAACAACCACAGAAGTTATGAAGGACTTGGTGTATTCCACAGCTGGCATGCTGTAACACCAATTACAGTGTTATCTAAACATTCGGTAAGTTAGAAACTCAAGCTCACTTGTGAGACTTCAGTTCTAATAGCAGTGACCATGCAGATACTCTCATCACATATGAAAGTATCCGCATGGTCACTATTTAATCCTCGCTTAAAGCCAAACAGCACAGTTAAGTGTCAACACATTGTTCTCTTAACTCACAGCAGACTTAATCATCCATGTATTGATGTATTAATTAAAAGCACATGTAAGTACCAATAGAGAGGGTCCAGGTTAGAGGTATCAAAAAGTAGATGTTTCCATTTCAGAACAATGAACAGATATTCACAAAGCAAATCGCTGACAAAGTATAAACTTTGCATGTTATGAACCCCAACATGTAAGGCCACATATGTGTACATGCATTCACAGGTGAGACAATGTGGCCAGCCAAGTGGGAGACACAATTCAATGCAGCGGCATATGAGGAAGGCAACCTTCTCCATGATCCAAAGTCAAAAGGTACAACTGCTGCATACAGGGGACTAAGAGCCCTCGTCTGGTGCTGTAACATGACAGGGACACACTAAAAATAAGTTCATGGTGTTGGCTGGTAAACGCTGTGTTTGTGGTTCCTTCTTCTTACACGAGGTGACTGACTGAAAATGTGTACCTGGACGTAATTGAGAACACTGCTTCACATAGATCAACATTTTAATAGGATGGTGCTCCCCCACATTCCCACAGTAAAGTGGATGCTTCCTTGGATCAAACACTGCAAGATAACTAAATCAGATGGGGATGGCCCCTTATCTGGTCACCCAGGTCACCGGACCTCACTCCACTGGACTTATTTCCAGGAAATTTATTAAGAACATTTTGCAAGCAGAGAAGCATTAAAATGTGCAAAAAATTAAAGAATACATCATGAATACAGTAGTAGAGATTACTGTAACATGCTGCAAAATATAAGACAAGAGTCTGAATATCATTAGGACAAATATCAAGCTACAAGCGATAAAATACATTGAGTTTCACTGACCAATAAAGTAAGCTTGGGAGTTGTGTCAGCATTCCACATACTTTATACACTAACAAAACAATAAAGATGTCCCCAGAATTATTCTCATTCTTGATACTCTACTCCAGACACCTGTACACTAATATTTTAAAGTTTGCTCCTACCTCAGGGATCCTCCAGGAGGTGAATATGCAAAGCACTGCAATGTGGGGTAGTCCTGGCGCAGGAGGATGGCAAGAATGGAAGCTGTACCAGCACCAAGCGAATGGCCCACCAGAACCAGCTCAAAGTCCTGTGTGCCCCTCTCTTTGTTGTGGCTGAATGCTTGCACCAGTATTGCCTCCTCTTCCAGTTTATCTCGGATGTACTCAGCTGCTTGAACCATGCCCTACAGTTGGCATCATTATCTTTCAAAATACAATTTAATGAAAATCAGATGAGTATAATATTCTACAATGTAAATATACAAGCTATGAAGTATTCTTGGACAGTCAGGCAAGTCAAGATTGAATTTTGGACATCAGTAATTTCCCATGAAGGTTCCAGTAACTATGATTAATTTGTTCATTGTTAGGCAACTGTTATGGTTAGATATGAATGTCTGATCATGAGGGCTAAAAATATACTGCTTAAAGAAATAACTTTGAAACTAATGTAAATTAAATATGGTAGAGGTACTTTCATGACATCAAATACAATGACTCCACCAAAATTGTCTCCCTAAGTTAGGCAGCAATATTTCTTCCACTGCAGATATGCAGCAGTAACCAGCAGACCATAGAGTGTAGGGTGTGTAGGTGACTGCAGATGCATCCCACCAATTCATGAACTGGTTATGGTGCTGATAATCTGTAAATTCAATACATCATTGGTGGACAATATATTGCCCAGTCTTCTAGGTGGAAATAATTAGTTGGCAGGAAAAAGTTAAAATGCAGTCATTTCCCGAAGGACTTCCAAGCACCTATACAATTGCAATGATAGCAACTGAAAGCCTGAAGGCCAGCCACCTGAAATACCTGAGTACTACTGCTCTACTTACTATGCTCAGAATGAGTATCAGCTAGCGTAAGAATTATAAGACATTTCACACAAAAATAATCAAAAAAACCTTTCTAAACCCAATGCTGTATAATTCAAAATGAGTGAAAATCAACAAAACTGGAAAATATAAAATGTTGTCTTGGCTACTGCCTCAGGAGGCAGATTATACTGATGGAGTAATTGCTGGTGGTAAGGTCTACAGATCAGTGTGCATTACAAACCATGGCAAAAGCCTCCAATTCCTCAGAGGGGAAGATAACTCTGTTCTAGCTCTGGCTGGTTCAGACTTTGGTGCAAATGTGCAGTGGCTTATGCCTATATCACTTGGTCTCCCATCGAGTACATAAAACTGTATCTTTACATGCTATTTCACAGAGATGTGAAATTTGATCTCTGAGTGGGAGGAAGGAAAAGAAATTACGGGCTGACAAAACTACTTCAACAGCGCTGGAAGAATTACTGGCAAGGTGGTGTGTATTACCTACATGCAATGTGACCAGAATTTTTAGTGATCAGTGCTTGACAAGGTAGTAACATGGTTGTCACCTAATTCAAATCCTTAATTAATCCTTACACTAAAACTGTAGGAACAGTAAGGAATGTAATTTTGTTTTTGTAGCTTTTTTGTATTGTTTGATTTGATAAACTATTAAATGTCAAGATTCCAAGGTTGTGGAAGTTGATAATCTAGCATGTCACTGCCAACACCTCTGTACTACTTGGTGATAAAGACATTAAAATTACCATATTTTCAGGTGTGACCCCAGTGTGTAATGGGGTAGGAGTTTATCAAGGTTCATCCAAAATATCAATAAAACTCTGCCACATCATATGTCACCACACCTAAGGAAACAATATCTTCATAGTCACTCCCATGATAAACTTTGTTCTCATGAGGTATTAACAGAAAAAATCAATAAATTGCATAATGAGAAGCTATAGGTGTCGAGGTTAAGGAAGAGTGGGGCTATACCTGCACTTCCCCTATATGCCTTTATGGCATGCACAGGGACAGCTTTACTGATTTTGAACTTTAACATGTGGAGGAGGTAGCCCACATGGCAGAAACAAGAACTACACAAAAATTTTCTTTGGGACATGCCAAGAAAAAGCCCACTTGATGGATCTTGTTGAAAAAGGGCAAATGTTATTAAAATGGTTCTCAGAAAAGCTGTTTTATAGACATGAAGTGAAATAAATGAGGCAGCAACAGATAACAGGCCGTTCTGATGGCGCTAAACAATTGAATTACATAACAGGAAATCTTCTTCCCAAATGAGTGACTATTGTTGAAGTACTGCCTCTCTTTTGAAGTGTTGATATCAACTGCCATTACACAACACTGAAAGAGAAATGATAGCATGAACATGACATATAAATCATGAGATACATGCATATGAGGACAGCTGTGACCTACTATAACTTAGCATTTGCCTGGGGGGATGGTAAAAGATCAGAAAATACTTAGAATGGCTCGTTCCCAAGTATGTTATTTCCCAAATATAAGTACTGAAGCTACAAATCTCAAATCTGTGGCTGACCTTATGACCTAACCAGTCTTCTCTTGGTGGGTTCACAGGCAATGGCTCTCCTTCTGCATTCAGGTCAGTAATTACATCCTGAAAACACAACAAAAGACCTATGTACAGCCTACATAATTACACACCTTCATACTTTTGAGTACTTTTAAGTTTGACCATTTTATGGTGTCCTTCAGCAGGCTTGATTGTTTTTCCCAGAAGATGCAGTGTGATTTCTTTGCTTGCCATCAAGTTTAAGACAATAGTAGAGAAATTTAAAGATTCCTGTATTTGGAATCAGTATTAAGATACAGAAATGACATTCATGATAAAGTTGAAAGAATATTCTGAAAATACTGCACTTTGAAAACAGTAATTTTCCTATCAGCTTTACAAAATGTTGAAACACAATACACACAAAATAACAACTTTAACAATTGTTTTGTACAGGTATAAAACATGGCCTCTTACATTTTAAGTAAAGATATACATTACAAATATCCCAAAGCAAGGTGCCCAGGCAAATAACTTGGACTTTCCATGAAAGATTCAGATATGTATACAAGGAGAAACTTGGTGGGTTATACAAGTCACAGTATTGTTAGGACAGAGACAGTTAGGAAGCTACAATAGGCTAGGCATGTGACCAGGACAGGGAAAATCGGACTGCGCAGAGCATTTTTGGGTGGCTTGCAAAAGTCCACTTTGAAGAACAAGAAGGAGATGGAAGGATAGGATTAATTGATATATGAAATAGATAAGTTGTGTGGATGAGAGTTGGACTGAATGGGTTTTAGCTATAACAAAGTTGAGCCATTCACTTCTAGTAATGTAGTGTTACTTATTAACTCATTTGTTTGTTCAATAAAGAACAGAATGTGTGAAATATATATGAATAATGTGCTTTAATTTACAATGAAAATCGGGATTGATAATTATGCAAGGAAATACAGTATTTTCTAGTCTTCTAAAATTTTATCTTAATATAGGTCACATAGACTTTGAAAGGCAGCAGAGAAAACTTCAAGAGCTTATAATGAATGGTGTTTCCTTACTACCTCTATTTCACAGAGCCACCATGCTTATATAGTTCATGATAATGGAAGGAAAGTCAAGACATACTAGTATAGGTGTCCAACGTCCACACAAGGAGTTTCGCAAAACTGTCACATAGTTTCTACAACATGCACCATTCTACCGACTAACACAGCCCCCTAAAAGGATTCTAAAACAGGAACTCTATTGTTTCTCAGTGATTAAAACAAACTGTGGGTTCAGTTCAGTGCATATCAGTCACAGATTTTTTAGACTGTCTATAGGAAATCTTAAAATCATTGTTTCTTCATGCAACACAATGATCACATTGAACTATACAAACAGCACAAATGACGAAATTCATACACAATACCAACCTTCATGGATAGTGTGCCTCGAATGCTGATAACAATTTTGTGGCGAGTGAAATCGACAGCTACAAAAAATGGCGTCTCGCCCACATCCACATGGTATGTAGCATACACCACCTCAACTTCACCAATCTCCACCATCCGGCGCAGAGCTGCATAGTTACATTGGCAGCAGTTATCTGACACAATTGTGGCACCATCATTGCCACCCATGCAAGGGAAGCACACACACCTGTAAGCAGCAATGGGGTTGGCAAAATTTTTTATTTATTTGTTTGTGTGTTTCTTGCTTGCTTGCTTGCTTGCTTGCTTGCTTGTTGGGTTCTTTTTTTAATGATGATGTCAGCATCTGAGACTACAAGGCATCAAAAGATAGGACGATGAGTGAATAATGAATTGGAATGAATGTGCAAGGAAACGATCATTGCCTAATTAGAAGTCATATACAAGCATTTGCCTGGACAGACGAAAGTTCAGTCACCATGACCAAGATTTGAACTGGGTACCTGCTGAATACAAGTCAGAAGTGTGACTGCCTGAACAAACTGCATTGCTGATTTCTCTAGCTAATCCTATAGCCTTGGGCTACTGCAAAAGGCCAAAGGACTACCTAAGGAGTTATGACCAAATAAACCCAACTTTTGGACAATTCATGTGGTTCTACGATCATGTAACATTGCCCAGAAGGCATCAAAAGGGACAAAGTGAATATCTGATAGGAAACATACTGACAGATCAATCTTGTTACCTAAGCCGAGTGCAGAGCTGACAAACTCCAGTGCTACCATGTGTCATGAGGAACATGGGCCAGCCATATGCTCCAAGAGCAAAGTGCATATAGTGGATCACAGTCTGGAAGAGCTCAAAATGCTCTGGATCATTCAGGGCCAAAAACTGGGTCTGTGAGGTGACTGCAACCCCCGACAGGTACTCATATGTGTCATACTTGCGCTGTAACAGAACAAGATGTACACCAAATTATCAACAGCAGTCTCTACAGGAGAGATGGGCTCAGCCCCAAAATATGTGACAACACTGACCTGTCTTCATATCACACACCTTGTATCATACTTTTCTTGTATTCAAATTTCAAAATATTTTCTGAATTCTAATTTTGTGTCTATACTGTCAGAATGTAATGAAAAGCAAACTTCCAAATACTTACTCAAACATTGTACGTTCCTTCCCTTCTTGCAGAGTTACATAACTACTGGTACAAAAACTACTGGCTTCAGGATGACCGAAGTTCTTTATAAAGTACATGTACTACAATGGACAGTTATTGTATCATTATCAAAAGATAAAATAATTTATTTTTTTTAAACTAAGAAGATGAGTTCAAAATGTAGGAGCCAGCCAAACTTTTTAGGGGTCAGGCAAAAACTTACTACACAAAGTAATTAAATTCCCCTGCAGTACAAGTAGATCCATTCTCATAATGACAGCTAATAATGAATAAAGTATTAGTAACAGAAATCCCGCCTACTGAGTGCTTCTATCAGAGATATGAATTCCCACCGTCCCTGTAGCCAAGTAGGCAGACACAAGGCCAGGATGGAAGCAGAAGCCACAAAAAGAATGAGAACCAAACATTCTGTAGATTTAAAGGATAACTTACCTGCTTTACTATGGCTTCCCTCTCAATCTTCTGGAATTTGCGCAGAAGGACTAGTCCTGCTACAACATCTGATGGCACAACATCCAGGTCTCGAAAGAAGTCAGAAAGGAGTCGTGCAATGTCCGTAAATGAATTCTGGAAAGAGGTATAAAAATATTAATATGATTCATTTAGCCCAATGCAGTACCACA
Organism: Coptotermes formosanus; assembly: GCA_013340265.1. NCBI lineage: Eukaryota > Metazoa > Arthropoda > Insecta > Blattodea > Rhinotermitidae > Coptotermes > Coptotermes formosanus. Next base: position 780,936 of record BLKM01000354.1, on the reverse strand, counting down.
TACCAACAAATAACTGACAAATCATCACTCTCATATTGACTGTTTCATCAAATAAGGTCATGTCATGTACCATGAAAAAGTGTTTCAAGTAGCAACTAACTCATTTCTCTCAGTGTAATTTTTCATACAAAATGGTAGTCTTTCAAATAATTTCACACCCTTACTGCTACTACAAGGCATACATAGACCCACAAATTCCTCCTGCATTGTTCACCCTAAAGATGGTTGCTGCTGTTAGTCCTGTATTTAATTCAACTGAAATCAATTAAGAAAACATCCTAAAGTATCTGCATGGCTGGGGTGTAGCGAAGGTGGGGCAAGTAGCAGGGCCACTCCAGGCAGCACATTCCAAGTGGCACAAACATGAATATTTAAAAAAAAAAGTATTTTCTGCACTCAACAGATTTTAAATTATTGAGACAAATAAGAAGAAATTCAATAAATGATGACGTTTTTAGAGTCCGTTTTTCTGCCAGGGGCTGCCATTGTGATTGCTCGCCCCATGCATAAAAAAACCTAGATATGCCACTGCTACATGCCACTCTACATTCCTAACATTCCTTATTAAAAAACTGGATAAAACATGCATGCGCCACTCCAGGCTCACTGGATTCCTTATTAAAAAACAGGGTAACACATCCATGTGCCACTTTTTACTCACTCTATTTCTATCAGAGTTTCTCATACAGCAGAATAACAGACGACATCTGTGGTCCCAACTGTCTTGGTATGCACGAATCACCTTTCTGCAACAAGTGCCAGATAATGTATGAGGAATAACATTAGTAAATGTTACACAATGGCACCTGTGGGCCTCCAGCCTCATGGAAGATATGTGTAGATGGCACAAGAGCAAGTATTATCTTCAGCAGTGAAAACTTCCACTAAATTTTATGGTGTTTAATTCCTGTCTGAGCATAACATTCGAATAGACATGTCTGTTTTTAATGCATATTGCCAATGTATGAAATGCTACACACACCCCAAGTTTCGCCCCCCACCTGTGACACCTGGTGCCTGAAACCTGCAAGTGGCATACCTCTGCCTCCAGTTGCGATGCCTAGTGCCTGATCTCTTATACTGGAACCTGGATTCAGCCTCCCGCATACTGCGTTGGTACTTCTTCATTTTCACCCATGACCGCCCAGCTGCATCAAATGTGCACCAGACAGTAATGAGGACACTCAGCATCACACACCAGTTGCATATCACAATTCCTGCAGAGCAACACATATAAACTGAATTCCAAATTCTTAAAACTAAAACTCAAGGTTGTACTTGCTTAAAAATGAACAACAATTAAGAGGCAAGTTCCTGAGAAAATACAAGGGACCATAAAAAAATAGAATTCCTGTACTGGGCATTAGGTGGAGGTAAGTAGTTAGCATATTTCAGTTAAACAGCTATGAAATAATAAAGAACCTTGTAGGCATAGTGAAAGGCCACAACACTATCTGATGAGTTCTGCTCTGCATCTTTTCCAGATAGAAGGTCTGAAGCAGTTGCTAGAGTCCAGTCTTCAGAAATAACAAAGAAAATGTATTTTTAGATATGTGGGTTGCATTTATAAGCTTTTGATTCTAAATGCACACATACAGACATTCATGTACCACTATTTCAAGTGCCTTATATGCCACTTTTTGAATGTTTGCCATGCATACATCTGCATACCTGGTAGCACCCACGTTCATGTCACATGCCAGTCAGTAATTCTGCGTCAAATCAAAAAAGTTTAGGGGCAAAATGTTTATGATCATCTCTCAATCTAAGAACAGTTTTTATTCAATCATGCAAAACACTACACTTTCACAAGTGAAGTGCAACTTCTAGGTGCTTCCATTCAATTATAATTTTAATCAGAAAAACAGAGAGACTTCCGGACTCTTACACATGCCATTCGCAAGCTGTGTATCCAAGGAAACTACACACTTTTACATTAAAACTGTAACACTGTTCTTTACCGAGAATTGCCTCCTTAGCTCCTTCCACAGGGCAGTCATGGTAGTGATATACAAGCCACAAGACCCCCAGTACCAGCCACACAATCTCCACCAACATGATCCCTGCAACAAAGCAACACATTAACTGCAACACTTATGAAAATGTGTATTGGACGTAGATTGGGTGTCTTGTTACTCTGTACAAAATGTTGTTCAAAATAGTTTTCACTTTCGTGAATATTTAGTCAGCTGCACTCAAGGCACAAGCACAAATGTTGTAGCTCATAGTGAGAAATATTTGCTAAAACTGTTAGATTTTAAACAAAACTGGAAGATGATAACAAACTTTAAAGCCTTAAACTCAGTAGGCCACAATCAGATTTCATTAAAAACTGTTTAGTGGTTCTTACATAGTTTCATGTGTACATGACAGAAGGAATGAAATGCAACAGACGATATCTGAAGGTGATTCACTTCCTTGTGCTGTACACATTAAGGCAATAAAACCAGTCTGATGGGGCTTGTTGAAAGCCGAAATGTGTGCATGTAACTAGGTTTATACCACTAAAATACAAGTTGTGTTCTAAAAGATATAACACTACGTAGCTGGCTTTATCGTCTTAACACAGATGATATGCATAAGAAGTATTACAAATGTACCAAAAATCGATCAAAATGCAACAAACAATCTACAGCCAAATCTGCACTGTCTGTAAATACAGTAACACATGCTGCGGCTGAAAACCGAGATACCACAGCACCCAAACGTACTATTATAACAAAATTTTAACTTAACTCCAAAATTTGCGAACATGAATATTAAAAATACTTCTCTGGGCTCCAAATACACACATAAAATTTGTAAATTCACAAATTAATAATTTTCAACTTTCATACATATTTATGTTTTAAATATGTATTTTTATACCTGATGATGGTCCGGGAAGGGGAGCGAAACATGTAGCAGCATTATTTATATAAGCAATTAAGAGTGTTATTTTCGATGTAAAATTACGTTTAGTAATATTAAATCATAGCATAACGGGATGAACGCCACTAAAATGGCTGCCGTATTCCTATAGTCGTTTTCTCCAACAGTGGCAAGTCAAAATGTACGTACGCTTTGTCAGAAATGCATTTCTACGACTCCGAAAACCCCGGGACACTTGGCGTCCCGAGCCTAATTTTGCAGGACATTGGGACAGAGAGTTTCACAAACCCATAAAACTTCCAATACGTGTTGTGAATACTGATTTATGTTCCACGTACAGTGGCGGCAGTTACAATTTTAAAAGGAACATCCTGTGTTACTCACCGAGTCGTACGTACAGAAGGTGCTTCATGGGTGCTCTGGCCTCCGTGTCTAGGATGCTGCCTCGCATTGCCACCACGGAGATGATGAATTCTACCAGCAGGGAGCCACTCAGAATGGCGAGGTACCCCAGAATGTGCTGCCACAGGAGGGCCACACACCTCACAGATCGGTCGAAGTCCACAACACCCAGCATCACACAAAGCACGACAATCCTGGAACAGAGAGTGTCGTAATGCCACCTCCGTAACAACACACATTAGTGTGGAAGCAATACAACTAGAGCTTGTAGGTTTAACCCTTAGAAAAATCTAGGATCACTTCAAAATTCTAGGCGCCGGAAGGATGAAATAAAGTCAGATCCACACTGTGTGCCCACAGAATTAGGTGCCGCCTTAAAAAAAAAAGTCGTCGCCCGGGCGACCTTGCGACCTGACGCCCGAGAATTGTTCAGCCCTGTATTTACTATCCTCTTTTAAGTGATAAAGCACGCATTTCTTAAGACATAATAAAAAATATAGCATTTTAAAGTATTTAAATATATTCTCTGTAAATAAACAAAATAAATTTAAAATAAGGATTACTGGGATGATACCGTGTTATTTGGTAGACAGGTACAAGACTACACGGCGTCACATCCGAGAGGAAAGTAATCCTAGTAACCATTGCCATTATAACCTGAAATATCACAATGAATTTAGATACAATGCCTGAGGAAGACCCATCATTAGTAATTTCTTGTTACCTTTTACGAGAAAGGGATTTTGCTGCAATGAAAGGATGGTGAAACGAGTTGAAAGAAGTTACAGCCAACAGACGGCCAGCGGTCACCATTCGTTACGGTACCACTTCCATACCGGTCCGCGGTAACAAGACATATCACAGCTGTGTTTTCTGTGTCATAGATTTTAATCACTACTAAGTTAACCCTTTAAAACCTAGCGGTAACTTTACGTGCCACCAGGTTTAATATTAAAAAAATTCTACATGGTGCCCACATTGCGTTTATGTGTTTTGTACGGATCTCAGAACAAACAGCAACTTTTGCCTTATAGAACATTAAGAGATTGGTTTGTATAACCGAAGTGGAGAGTGTTTACAGCGCGGTACGCAGTGAGTCCTTATATAAAACAGATACGCTTCGTCTTTAAAAGGTTAAAATAATATTAACAGAAAGAACACTGTTGAATTAAAGGGTAAAGGTTCACCCTGTAAGAGGCCCCGAGGGCCCAAGAGTGGGCGTAGAGGTAGAGCTCTAAACCGTTCGTGAGCCTCGGAACGAGGAAGTGATGGGGTGGCTAGTCCCAAGCCCCGGCCGCTTTACCCCCGGGAAAGAGAGCCGGTCCCATTGTACAGGAGGCTGGGTGGGCCCCAGGACCGGTCTGGACGGCTGCGCCGGGATTCGATCCCAGGACCGTCCAGCCCGTAGCGAGCCGCTATACAGACTGAGCTATCCCGGCCCGTACCACTGTTGAATTGTCTTTGATTTTGCCCACTTCCTCTATGTGAAATGGGAACCATGAGTTGAATGCGTGCAATTTCACACCCAAACAGATGTGCAGTCTGTAAGCTTATGTAAACTTGTGACACGGACCGCCAGACAAAACTTCTCACCCGCTTCATTGTGTGTCCTTCTAAACCTGAATAACAAAGGGGAAGAGGCAAACTGACAAATGCTTCGAGATTCCCGAGAGTACTTTTCAATAAAGTTTCTCCATACGCACAACATAAAGGCACGTACTGGGGTGGATGTATATCTCCACTCGTTCTTAAACTTGGCACTAGCTAGCGGTGAGCGGCTAGTTTCACGCCCCCCGCCCTATTTACCCACGGTACCCATTCAATAAGGGGCACGCCGTGGCGCAGTTGGTTGAGGCACTGCGCTACAAGCCTGAAGGTCGCGGGTTCGATTCCCGATGGTGCCATTGAAATTTTTCATTGACATAATCCTTCCGGCCTCTCTATGGCCCTTGGTCGACTCAGCCACTAGCAGAAATGAATACCAGGAATATTTCCTGGGGGGTAAAGGCGGCCGGTGCGTAGGGCTGACAAATTTACCGACTGTCTAAAAATCTGGCAGCCTCAACCTCCTGGAAGCCTAAGGGACTGTGAAGGTGTGTAATGGGATTGCTTTACCTGTACCCATTCAATAAGAGACTGAGTGGACTCCAGCGTAGGCCTGGACACTTCAGAACAGAAAAATTCCGTCACCCTTGCCGGGAATCGAACTTCGGTCCCTCTGTCGTCCAGCCAATAAGCGTAGTTACCAAACCGACTGCGGCATCAAGTGGTTTTAAAAAGCTGCAATTTTAGTAAGCTTATGGCAATTACGTTTCAGGAAAAAAGCACAACGTCAAAAGCCCATGGAGTTTAACGCTAATTGCATGCCAGGTCTTTTTAAGCTCAATATACTCGTACCTCATACGTACATTTGGTTTTGTTTGAAGCCATGTTTTGCGGTTCGCTGTTTTGTACGCTGAGCCGTGTTCAGCCAACGCGTTCTCTGCTAGTCTAAAACGCCTGCAACGCTATGTTTAGACTAAACGCTTAACACTGGGGCTGGAGAAGTTGCCGTCATCTAGGCAAGAGTGCTACTTTACTGCATTACTAGACAGGCCACACACGCTGCTGCTGCTCGGATTTCTAAAGCAGCAAACTGTAATACAACACATCGTATACGTACAAAAAGGGTAAAGCTGTCCCTGTCCACGCCATAAAGGCATACAGGCAGGAGAGAGGTATAACTCCACTCATTCTTAACCTCGACAGCAGATGGAGGTGAACACTGAACTCCACGCCGCAGCTGCTTTACCCGCGGAGGAAAGAACCATAGGTAGCAATTCAACACGAGACTCGGGAGCGTGCGTCGATCCCCCCCCGCCCCCAGGGCCGTTCTTCACGATTTGGCGAAAATAAAAATCTTCAGTCCTTACCAGAAATCACTACACCGACTGCGCCATCCCGACGCCCTTCTTACAATGTATAACATTAATATGCATGGTTAAAAAGCGTCATTCATAACCACAGTATGCTGCAAGAAACGGCTTGAACGTAGTTTCTCACTTCAATTTGGGGGCCCCCTTTATTTATTTATTTAATCATTTATTTATTTATTCATTCTTTCATTCATTCATTCATTCGATCATTCATTCCCGCTGTACGCAATCCATTTGCCGCAATTTCCGCAGGCTGCAATCCCAGCAGCTGTGTAATATTAGCCTACATGAAGTCAGTGCACGGTTATTGTGACGAATGCACTGCCTTATCGCGCCACTGCAGTGTAGTTTGAGACGACCCATAAAGAATTTACAGAGGGGCTGCAGTCTACGGGTTGTGTGTGGGGGGTACACCAGTCTTAATGACGTGTCTTTCTTCGACCAGATCGATGATGCCTACATTTCTGCTCTAACTATGCACCAAGCAGATGACTCGCACTCGCAAAAAATGTTGGAATCACTGGGTTAAATAGATCAGCTTGGGCACACTAAAAAAGATGAGGAACTCTCACGGCAGAAAGCAGAGTTCCTCTCTTAACTGCCTTTTCTTGTCATTTTCAGGATACGCGGACTCGTATGGCGATGCACGGCACTAACATCCACCAGCACACAACCACTTAACTTACTGTTATCATCAGCGAACTTCCATCCGCCTAAACAGTCGCTGTATCTTTCTTCTGACATCTTACGGCTACAACCTTAACTGCAGATAATCCGCATCTACAAGGTCGTTGGCAATTGTGTTTCTGGAATTAGTTCCAGAATGTTGAAAAATAACAAACAGGACTTAGTGCTAAAAACCAGATCATCTTGCAAAATGCATTCCTCTTCGGGATTCATGTCCTGTGGGGGTCGTGCGCGCCAATCCGCCAGCGTCGCTTCATTACAAAATCGCATTATCTTAACAGGACATTAATTAAGCAATATATGCAGGACCGGAGCTCTGGAATACGAAAGCTCGCTGCGTCTTCTTTCCACCCTGTTCTGGCTGATGCTTCTGACATCCTGTCTAAGCTGATTTTTTAGGCTACGTTGCTTATCCCGCGTAGGCTGATTTTTTTATCCTTCGTAGCCTGCTTATGTGGTACTCTGTACAGTCCGATTCTTGTGAAATCCCGCCTCGTCATATTCTTGTGTTATCCTGTGTATCCTGGTCCCAGTGGTATCCTGCGTGGTCTTATTCTGTTTCTTGTGGTGTCCTGCATCCTCCGTATCCTCATCCTTGTGTCATCCTACGTAGCCTTATTCTGATTCTTGTAGTAACCCGCGTATCCTGATTCTTGTGATATCCTGAATAACCTTATTCTGATTCCTGTGGCATCCTGTGTAGCTTTTTTATGATGTAACTGTGTAGCAATGAAACCATGTGACGCTGAGTTGGTCTGTTCAGCATAAGGCAGCTTGGAAGCGTTGCAAGATAAATAATTCAAGACATCTTCCAACATGCCCCTACAAACTCCCCTAACTACATACGTTACTGTGTGGGGTAGCTTTTCAGGTCTCCAAGGGGGCAACTTCCGCAGAACATACGGAGCTATTGAAGACACGCAGCAGACACCCCTACGCGCTCCTACGCACTCCACACAATATTCGTAACGCTACGTCGTGAACTTCGCAATTTTGCATGCTGTAAGACTCAGACAGGCCTGTACGTAAGACTAGTTACCTGTTATTCTTAAACATGCACAGATATGTAATATAACTAGTGCTGTTTATGCCAGGCTACTTCCTTCACACTGTGTCCACGTCTGTACCTGCAATTGCCGCTGTACACGAAACATAAAAATACCGCCATAAGGAGAAAATTACCTGGATCAAATCCTGGAGCCTATACTGAGTTCCTGCCTCGCTGCCTGCATAATGTTGCACAGCGATCTCTAGTTCCACAGTTTACAGGGACTAAACACTGTCATCTACACAGAAACGGAGCGGATAGGGGCGGGACGATCTTGAGGCTGCACACTGTATTATCAAATTATTATTATTATTATTATTATTATTATTATTATTATTACTACTACTTGCCATCACTTTTATACAGGGTATTTACAATTACATACCACAAAGAAACCATGTTTCTAGGGTATATAACGTTACAGCTATCCTGTACATGTAATGCTACTTCCCACTGTAAACGCTTTGTACTTTTACATTACTACTTTCCGAAGTGTGTGTGTGCAGTGCCCAATATAGCTGTTATCTGTATTATTATTATTATTATTATTATTATTTGTTACCTGATGCTCATCACTTACTGGTCTCATATAAAATATATTCGACATAAAATAAAGCATGAAGTCAGTATCTTTATCAAAACGTGCTTTTCCCAAAACAGCAGCCTTCTGTGATTCTGTGCGGTAGTGTTTCTGCAGTATGTAACCTACACAGTTGCGAATTATTAGTACACTATTATTATTGCTCTCATATTTCTTCCTGTTATTTACTATAAATGTGGTTCTTGGACGATAGAGAACTCTACCGAATGCCTTAAAATAAATATTTGCAAATTTACAGATGTTACGTCACTGTACATGAAATGTTCCGAATCGGCTCTATGTACTGTATTGGGATAATGTCACGCTAGCAAGTGGTCTTCAAGCGCAACGCAGATGCTGTTCGGCAAGTTCTAGACCTTTTAGTACTGCTAGGAAGTTCTTCGCGATAGTTGAAGAGCGACACAGAAGGACCACGTACAAAATATAACCCTATACAACACGACGGAGGTAGCTGGTGTGACATGATAATTCTTACCGCGCACTCCTTCCTACTTAGGGTACATACAAATGATTATACAAAGGAAAGCTTACGTAAGGAACCAGCAGGTGTTCAGTTCCGTTAGGAGGTTCAAATTACACTGATTTCTGAAAAGGAAAAGAAATTGCAGACGAAAAAGTACCATGTCGACGTATATCGGCGTAAGGGTGTCCAAAATTACTGGCTCATTTTAGGGATACTCGATGTACAGATCATGCCACTGTGGCCAACACTGTTATCATTAATCAGTGTAACGTCCTGACAAGTTACAAGTTTACATACTACAAACACGTAACACTATGCGGCTCTCAGACCATGAGAATTTCCGTTTTCTGGAATATTACTACACGTGGTCTGGCAAGTACGCACGGACTTTTCGGACAAACCTGTTGCCTCTATCTTTAGAGTTTTATAAACATATTAATATCTCACGTATGCTAATAAAGTAAACACAAAGAATGACTACGTGAGGCCACACAGGTGCCATAAATTCACCTAAAATAACTGCCTATATACAGGGCCTGAGACGCAGTGCTTCCAGGAGCGAAAGAGTGACTTCAGCCTCCGAGAAGCGCTGGTCCAGGCACCGTATCGATCCGTAGAGCTGTGTCATCCTCTTTCTCTGCGTCTTTCTACAGCGCGATATTTGGAGTGAGCGCCGTCCATGTTCTAATAAGAACCATGCGAGTGCATTCGCCTCCTACAGATGCGTTTTGTAACATATTCTCCCCACAAACGACATGTTCTTGAGCTCTGAAAGATTTGCCCCCGTTAAATGGTACACCCTGTATACTCTCAATATTTGTAATATCAGACATCCCTCATATTATTATATCTTCGCTGTGATTTTGTGTCGTGCATTCAGAAGAAGGCCACGTGTGTTTATAAATGTCAATGATCATATTATTTTTCGACATCAAAAAGTTCACTAATCTCACTTCTTTATCGTCACTAATTTCAAGTATTCTTTCGTTTATTGTGGTTGGACCTGACGTGTGACACCCCCATGTACTTCTTAATATACCAACAGCTATACGGCACCGTTTAAACAAATAAATTTACTACAAAAACAATTTTATTTCTCAATAAGCTATACGTTTCGGTCCTACTGGGCCATGATCAGGCTTTCTTATATAGAACATACAGAAAAAGTTTATTAAGTTGCATAAATGTACTTTTCGACATGTGAAAAACAAAAAAAAATTGTTTTATAATAAATACAGGTATACACAAAAGAATGGTGCGATTTCAAAAGTTAACAAAAAATTTATTTCTCACCTTACACGGGCACAACGTACACCGCCAGCAGCGGCAACTGTCCAAGTTTCTCATGCGCTACCAGCAGTTCGCTTCTCATGCTTACTGCGGGGCCAGTTTCCAAGATGGCGTCGCAGCAGGAGAAGGCGTTCTGTGTGCTCCGTTTTGAGGTGTCCAGATCTGTGATTACAGTGCAGCGTGAGTTCCGTGCACGGTTTAGAAAAGACGCACCATGCAGGAATAACATAACTGGGTGGTACCGACAGTTTGTGGAAACTGGATGCTTGTGTAAAGGCAAGAGTCCTGGTCGACCTCGTGTGTCTGATGGCAACATTGAAAGAGTGCGTGCGGCGTTTCAGCGAAGTCCCCGCAAGTCAGTGGCTAGAGCAAGCAGGGAATTGGACATGCCAAAAATGACGGTGTGGAAGGTGTTGCGTAAGCGGCTGTGTTTTAAACCGTACAAGTTGCGATTGGTGCAGGCCCTTAAACCAGCAGACAGAGTGAAAAGGCGTGACTTTTGCGAGGAGATGCAGTTGAAAATGGAGGAAAATTATTTCGTAGAAAGACTCATCTTCTGCGATGAAGCCACATTCCATATCAGTGGCAAGGTGAACAGACACAATGTCCGTATCTGGGGAACCGAGCAACCACATGCACAGATAGAGCACCAGCGTGACTCTCCAAAGTCAACGTTTTCTGTGCGGTGTCCCGCGAGAAAGTGCACGGCCCATTTTTCTTCACTGAAGCAACTGTAACTGGCGACTCATTCCTGGACATGCTGGAAAACTGGTTGTTACCCCAACTGAACACCAATTATGACGATTACATTCTACAACTGGACGGTGCTCCCCCCCCCCGCCCCCCCCGCCACCCCCCCCCCCCCCATTTTCACAGGAATGTACGAATGCTTCTCAATCGCGTTCTTCAACAGCGCTGGATCGGACGTCCTGCAACAGGAGGCAACCACCTTCTCCCTTGGCCACCCCGTTCGCCGGATCTAACACCATGCGATTTCTTTTTTGGGGGGTTCGTTAAAGACAGCGTTTACGTACCACCATTGCCCATGTCCCTCAAGGAACTTCGTGATCGGATAACGCATGCACTGCAGACCATTACAGCGGACATGCTACACCGAGTCTGGGATGAATTTGATTACCGTGTGGATGTGTGTCGTGTGCCCCAGGGTGCCCACATTGAAGGATTGTGATTAACGCATGAGAAACTTGGACAGCTGCCGCTGCTGACAGTGTAAGTTGTGCCCGTGTAAGGTGAGAAATAAATTTCTTGTTAACTTTTGAAACCGCGCCATTCTTTTGTGTATACCCTGTATAATTATGTGAGACGGGTACCCTGAAGTTTGTTGATCTAATGTAGTTCCTTTCAAACGTCGTTTCGTTTGAATTGAGGAAAGAAATGTTCTAGAAAGACTGTCGTCTGGTGTCTCTAAACCAATTACTTCTCACGCAAGTTCTTTCTTTCTTTCTTTCTTTCTTTCTTTCTTTCTTTCTTTCTTTCTTTCTTTCTTTCTTTCTTTCTTTCTTTCTTTCTTTCTTTCTCAGTCTGGCCTCTTCTACCTACTCACTGTAGGTGTAGAGGGTTATTGTTGTATTGATCACACTCAATGACAAACACACACACACATTCCGTAGGACTCCTCTGAACGAGAGATCGGCTTGTCGCAGAGATCTCTACCTGACAACAGCCAACACTCACAAGAGACAAACATCCATGCCCCGGCCGGATTCGAACCCGCAATCCGACGAAGCGAGCGACCGCAGACTCACGCCGTAGACCGCGTGGCCACCGGGAACGCTCCCACTAAAGTTAGTATGTACATTCTTTCCGTTAGGGTAAGAACATTGACTGGTGTAACAGCGTGGCAGTAACTTCAAACTATTTATGTACGACATCCTGTCGTTAACATTTAAAAAGACGAGCGATGCCTACGTGTATACGTACCACCTGCTCTAACACTAAGAAACTCTGCAGCTTACGCACACAGCGTGTTTATGTGTTCCATATGATTCTCACACCGAATACGGATTACTTCCACAAAGAGTTTGGTCTTTATAACGATTCCAGACTGCTCTCTGTGAGGTACGAACTTAATTTCTATACAGAATGTAGACTGCATCACTATACAAACGGTTAAAAACCACTCGTTTCGTAACTACTATTTCAACACGCCTGTTTATCGAAAACCTGTAGTTCTTCTTCCTGTTTACAGATAAAATACCCATCCCACTACTGCACGACGACCCTCAACAGGTTAGCATAATGTTCTCGTATTACTACGAAGCTGTATTCATATCGCATTTACATTATTATAGTCTGAGTGTGGAAAACAGTCACAGACGGGAAAAGGGAATTAAACCATTCTGTCTTGGCATTTGATTAGGTGAGTGAAGCCAGGAAATAAGCCATGTCCCTTATAAGGGCTCGGCCCTCACGTGGAAGTGGGGTTATACATGCGTCAATCACAGACCCAAGAACTTTCAAAACCATTTCTCTATTTCCGGCGGAGCCATTACTGTTTCATTTCCTCTGTGATGCTATGGCTTCAGTTTCTCATTACGTCGAGACAGCTCCAATCAATACAACATGCCAACCCCAGTCTTTGTGAATCACTGGCGAGATGATCCTTTGCACATGCACAGCGATGTAGGCAGTTGTGGCTGCTCTCCACAGGCAGGGCGATTACAGATTATCCAGAATGAATAACCAACATCTGCGCTAAATAATATGAAAAGTGGACGCGGTAAAATGCGGAGCTTGAATGGCGTAGTCGACACAGCGACTAACGACAGGCTCGACGATCCGGGGATAGAACCCCGGCAGAAGCAACAGTTTTTTCTCTTCTCCAGACTATTCATACCAGCTCTGAGAACCAGCCAGCCTCCTATTCAGTGGGTATCGGAGTTCTTTCCCGAAGGTAAAACGGCCGAGGCGTGATGTTGACCACTCAAATCCATCTACCGCCGAGGTTAAGAATACGTGGAGCTAATACTTCTATTCCCCATATATGTCTTCATGGCTTGGAAAGGGGCAATGTTACCTTTTTTACCACAGTGATAAATCTTCTGTTTTCAAAAAATGTGGATACTTTCATAATTTGCTGAGAGACCGTCGGCTAGTCAAGAAGAATTCGTCGAACAACACGTTAGTGGTTCACACTTTTTGTTTCTTATTTGGGAGGTCCTGCGCTCGAATCTCAACCCGGAGACCGGGTATACTGAGGATTTATTGTCGTGTTTCTCAGTCCCTCCAAGCAATTGATAGTATAACTAACTCCACGAAGCAGAGGCCGTCTTGAGAAGCTAACAGTTTCTCAGCTAGTCAAGGAATTCCCCGCATTTTATGGAACTCGAAGGTTCATTACCACATTCACAAGAGCCCGCCACCTGTCCCTATCCTGAGCCAGCTCAGTCCAGTCCATTCACCCCATCCCACTTCTTGAAGATCTATTTTAATATTATACTCCCATCTATGCCTGGGTCTCCCAAGTGGTCGCCTTCCCTCAGGTCTCCCCACCAAAATCCGGTATGCACCTCTCTTTTCCCCCATACGTGCTACATGCCCAGCCCATCTCATTCTTCTCGATTTTATTACCCGAATAATATTTGGTGATGAGTATAGGTCATTAAGTTCCTCGTTATGTAGTCTTCTCCACTTCCCTGTGACCTCTTCCCTCTTAGGCCCAAATATCCTCCTCAGCACCCTATGCTAAACACCCTTAGTCTTTGTTCCTCCCTCAGCGTGAGAGACAAAGTGTCACACCCATACAAAACAACAGATAAAATTATACTTCTGTATACCCTAATCTTTGTGTTTTGGGTAGCAACCTGGAAGACAAAAGATTCTGCACCGAATGATAGCAAGCATTCCCCCACTTCAATCTGCTCTTAATTTCTTCATGAATGGAGTTTCGATTCGTTAGGGTTGCTCCCAAATATTTGAATTCTTCCACCCTTTCACAGGATTTATTATCTATCTTTACGTTGCGATTTTGTCCTGCATTCTGATTTCGAGACGGGACCACGCACTTAGTTTTCTTAGCATAGCAATTGACAGTATAGTGCAAAACTTAGGGCAATACCACTTCCACATCTTTACTCATTCTATAATTCGACGCCATAATCTGAAGCTGAGGCAGCGTCATTAACCAGGCCACAAGTTCGAAGGACGATGTATCATGCAGTCCAGACATTTACTGAGTACGACAATAATACAGTTATATGACGATCATTATCCTGGTGGATAGTCCGCAACATGGCAGATGATATGGCTCACGTAATCCGCAGACAGCCGAAGTTGTAAAGGATTAGCGTGACCCGGTCGGCCAGTGATACCAGTTCTTAACTTTTCCCACTACCCAGACAGCCCAAACCTTACTAGCAACAGTCGGAAAGGAAACCACGGTTGTCTGTTTTAAACTCCATGGCTGTCCGTCGCTTGCTGGAATGTGGAACCAGGCACACTTCGATTAAATGAAATGCCTCCTGAACGCAAATGTGTGAGTTCGTAACTCAGACATTGGTATGGTGGCCACTGCAAACAGGTAGTACACTGATGTCATCACGCTGGTCCCTATAAGTGACTAGGCTACGGGCTGGACGATTCGGGGTTCGAATCCCGGGAGTGGTAAAGGATTTTTCTGTTCTCGAAAACGTTCAGACCGTCTCCGGGGCCCACTCAAGTCTCCTACTCAGTGAGTACCAGGGTTGTTTCCTGAACGTAAAGCGATCGTGGCGGGAAGTTGACCACTCACCACCACCTGGTGTTGCGGTTAAAAATTAGTGGAGCTATACCTTTATTCCCCCTGTATGCCTTCATAGCTTGGACAAGGACAAATTTACCTTTCTACCTTTTATCAATTATGAAACTAGAATGTCGGTTATGTGTAGTAATTCACCACGCCGAGTTACATTATCTGCATACGTCCAAGTTCATATTGTCTAAGGAATATCTGGATGCATAAAAATTCAGTTCTCACCTCACAGAGAACACTCACGGTCTCCATTATAAAGACCAAGTATTAATATTATTGAGTGAAATAATTACTGAACAGAGCAGCCGCGCCCTGCAGCGTGCCGTCCGTGCGACTACATAAGCCCAAATATTGGTATATAAACGCCTTACCTAAAACACACTGACATTAAAATGTTGAGGCCATATCGACTTACTGCTTTTGCACTAAACAGCCCACACTGCACTAAATGTCAGGGCTGACAACATTCTGCGCCTTCAGTTCTTCAGTTTCTTCGAGCGAATCGATAGCCAGACCACAGCCAACAGACTGCTGCATGAAATACCTTCATTTTCAGTTATTAACTGTTTAAAGCACAGTGCCAACTGTACGTACCACGTACCTTACAATTTAAAAGGCTCTTTGTCCATACAGTGTATTGATAATTCAAGATTCAGCTTTGCAGCTCTCCAAGAAATGCCTGCCAGACACACAATGTGCAATACCCTACATTTCCCCAGCTTCTGCGGTCGCAGAGCTGAGTCCCGGACTATACTTCTTTCGTATGATCCACGAAGTACATGGTGATTATGTCCCTAACAGCACTAACCGATTGGTCTTTGTAAAGGACTAGCAGCGGCTTCTCTGTGAGCTAGCAATTGAATCTGTAAATATTACTTAAATGGACTTCTGATTTAAAGGCGTTAAATAGTATTAATTTTGTTTGTTACGAGTAATAAGGACTGGTATTTTACTGGAAGGGACATAAACACGTTCATTCAAAACGCTATTGAACTGGAATTCATCAACATAAAGTGTCCGAACTGTTTCTAACAAAGTTCACACAGTAACGTACAATTGTAACATTGATACGTACTGCCTGTCTTCACCCATACCAAGCGCGTCCCCTGTCACCACGGCACGGCGCGTCCTCAGTTCGCGGATGGAGAAGACGGCCTCCAGATATGGAAAGCCGACACGGCGTGGTCCTTCAACATTTGGGGGGGGGGGGGGGGATTGGGTAGGCTCTAGTTAACCGCTAACCGTAGAAGCAGAGTAAGTTACGAAATCATACACATGGTTTGAATTGATGGTTCTTGTAAACATGGCGATGAAGCCTCGTATTTCATAAAAGGCCAGCGTCTGTATAAGTTCCCACGGCATGGCAAGTACCTACAAGATTCTCATGCGAAACCTCAGGAGGTTAGTCGCCGGCCTCTCACCGCGGAAGCCCGGTTTCGATCCCGGGTCAGTCCATGCGGAATTTGTGGTAGACAAAGTGGCACTGGGACAGGTTTTTCTCCGAGTACTTCGGTTTTCCTTTGTCAGTTTTATTCCACCGGTGCTCCAATACCCGGAAAAACGAAAAAACTAATCATCTTCATCACAGGGTTGCACAATAATCCTCAATACTGCGGTGCGTCCGTAGCACCTGCGGCGGGGCACTTCACAACAAAAGAGTGCCTACGAGTAACAAACGTTCGTCAAATACACCAGTCACGGGAGCGTAGGTTTTGATGAATGTCAGCATCACTGCCTCCTGAAAGATCAGGAAGAGGAAAGCCACACTGGTGGGGACGTTTTCAAAGCTCGTAGGATGGTAAAACAGAGGAAAGAGTGGAACTAAAGACATGCCACAACACACGTCCAGGTACATAGGCGAATTCCAGTGCTATAAACATGGTCTTAAGGGAGAAAGTTAGTTCTTTGCTACAGAACGTTAAAGATACTCCATCCTACAGCGGAACAGGGAAGAGAAAAGGCAAATCAATATTATTTACACACAAATAAATATATCCCCCTTTACAGTAAACTTCATATTATCAAATTTACTGTTTTATAAAACTGACAACTGGGTAGCTGAAACTCATCGCGGAACGCATGCGCGTTCACGTTCCTCTTTGCCGCTACGATGTCTTCAAACAGGCGTCCGTCCATCACACGCCTCACAATTAAACATAAATATGTGAATGAATTATAAAGACGAAGAGTTTGAGGAGGGGGTGGGGGGTGTATGAAATTGGAACTGCAAGTAACAGGGATCCCATACCGCGCAGGGCCGTAGATATTTAATGTCAAGGTGCGATGTGGGTTGGAAACCAGCACGAAATGTCTCCGACGAAGTGAGGAAACCACATTTCCTTAGTCTCACAAAATGTACTTAAAACGTGAAACGATCAATATGTGTAACGTCGGAACACCTAAGCGCCAGCATTCTTTTCCGTTTCTTCGTGTATTCTTTTCTAAAATTCTAGTTTACTGATACAAATATATACAAATCTGAAATCTTATTTATACAGCTATTATATCAGGTTGTATTTGATAAATTATACACATTTTGACTACATGTTTCGGCTAGTAACCAGCAACTTTTTATCTCCAGTCCAAGCACGTTGATCGTAAACTATCAAAATATTAACTTATAGATCACACTTTCCTTGCCATTCAATCCATCACAATAACAACTTCATCAAATTTCTACAGTCGCATAAACGACTGAGATGGTTGTTTAAACATAAACCTATTCGGTTTGCAGTGTGTATAAACTTGCTCCTAAATGACACCTTACCTTATATAACGACGTTTCAACTGCAGAAGTATATAGCCTTGAATAAGACAAAAAATTAAAAGAAGTGAGATTAAGAAAGAGTGTTCACCAGTTCAGAATCATATTTGGTAACATTTTGAAGAGGCGGTTGTGGCTGAGATTAAATTACTGACCCTAAAATACGCGTGGAGAGACTAGGAAGGACCACAAATGACCTCAGAAGATAGCAACCCAACCGACAATCAAACGTGGTATGTCGGTCTAACCGGTAAGGTATCAGAAAGGAGCTGTTTGCATAGACGATCATCTCAACAGATATGAACACCCGGGTTTTAAACCCAGGATCGCAGTACTCGAACAAACTGTTTACTTAAGAGACTTCAGAGAGTCCCCAGAGGATGAAGACAAGAAGTTGTTACACACCTACACAACCGCACGGTGTCACAACTCACAACACCACAACATCAACGAAGAAAAAGTTGTCAGTAAGGTGCGGGTTGTCCAGTAAGGAATATGAAAATTATCCACACGTCAGGTTCTGTTGGTACGAAGATGAACATCTGATTCACCTGCTGAAGCGACACAGCAGTGGCGACAAACCTTTATAAATCCAAAAACCGCTAACATTGAGCAAACACGTGCGGGCCGCCAACAAAGTTTCAAGTTCATAATAAAAAAAGAAGGCAAGAAAGAGACTCTCTGGACTCATCTCATACAAACACAATTATAGTTTAGAATCAAAAGTACTCGTTCTTTTCTCACGAACAGAAGTAATTATACTTTAGACTAAAGGTACTCGTTCTCTTCATACGAACACAATAACTGCACTTTAGAATCACAAGTACTTGTTGTTTTCGTATTAACAATTACACATTGGAATCAAAAGTACTCGTTCATTTCATATGAAACAAACAATTGTATTTTTAGAAGCAAAGTACCCGTTCTTTTCGTATAAACAAAACCAATCATACTTTAGAATCAACAGTAGCCGTAGTTTGACCGGTGTATCATTGCTTTGATTATCCGTATCACAAAACACAAAATATAAAAGCAGAAATTTAAAAAAGGAACAACACTTTAGTTATATAATTCAAGTTTACTCGTATAATTTACAACAACTGGCAATGTAGATTAAAATTGTATCCAAAACTGCACCACGAACACCCTATTAATGATCCAGTTCAGTCCAGCCTAAGTCTTCAACATCCATACGAATATTATCCGCCCTCGATATTATAGAGTCCGCTTCTTAAAAGGTTTCGTACAAAAACCCAAATTATTTGTTCTCATGTGATGTCAGAATACATCATAGGGGACAGGAGAGGTAGATACAAAATTTTTGTGGAAAACCCGAAGGAAAGAGACCACTTGGAAGACCTAGGCGTAGATAAGAAGATAATAGTAAAATGAATCTTCAGGCAGTCGTTTGGAAGGGACAGGACTGGACTGATCTGGCTGAAGAGAGGGAAAAGTGGCAGGCCTTTGTGAACGCGGCAAGGCAACGAACCTTCGGGTTCCATAAAATTCGGGGAATTTCTTTATTCGTTGAGAAAGTATTAGCTTTTCAAGAAATACTCTGCCCTATAGAGTCAGTCAGTCAGAACACAACAAGACTAAATAATAATTCACGTTATGCACTGTCCATTTCTCTCTTCTTTCCTCTGTCCGACAGAACTCCTCAGCCCTCCGTAAAAACACATACCGTTCGTTCTTCCCTCGGAATCAAAAAATTACAGAAACATACAAGGGAATTATCAAAATTATCGTCACTTTGAAGTTATAAACATTACGTGAGGCCACAGGCTTCCGCCGCCATGTAGGCGACGCTTTCGCTGGTCTAGATTTTTAACTAACTAACTAACTCCATGGAGCAGAGGCCTTCTTGAGAAGCTAACAGTTTCTCAGCTAGTCAAGAAATTCCCCGCATTTTATGGAACCCGAAGGTTCATTACCGCATTCACAAGAGCCCGCCACCGGTCCCTATCCTGAGCCAGATCAATCCAGTTCATGTCCTCCCATCCCACTTCCCGAATATCCATCTTAATATTATCCTCCCATCTACGCCTGGGTCTCCCAAGTGGTCGCCTTCCCTCGGGTCTCCCCACCAAAATCCGGTATGCACCTCTCTCCTCCCCCATACGTGCCACATGCCCCGCCCATCTCAGTCTTCCCGATTTGATTACCCGAATAATATTTGGTGATGAGTACAGGTCATTAAGTTCCTCGTTATGTAGTCTTCTCCACTCCCCTGTCGCCTCGTCCCTCTTAGGCCCAAATATCCTCCTCAGCACCCTATTCTCGAACACCCTCAGTCTTTGTTCCTCCCTCAGTGTGAGAGACCAAGTTTCACATCCATACACAACAACAGGTAAAATTATAGTTCTGTATACCCTAATCTTTGTGTTTTTGGATAGCAACCTGGAAGACAAAAGATTCTGCACCGAATGATAGCAAGCATTCCCCGACTTCAATCTGCTCTTAATTTCTTCATGAATGGAGTTTCGATTCGTTAGGGTTGCTCCCAAATATCTGAATTCTTCCACCCTTTCAAAGGATTTATTATCTATATTTATGTTGTGATTGTGTCCTGCATTCTGATTTCGAGACATGACCATGTACTTAGTTTTCTCAGCATTTACTTCTAGACCAATCTCCTTACTAGCAATCATTAAATCTTGTGCATTTTTCTTTATACTATGTATGCTTCCACCCAATATATTAACATCATCAGCATAAACCAGAAGCTGGTGTGTACCATTCAATTTCAAGCCCTCCTGGTTTGCCTGAACCCTCCTAATGGCATATTCTAAAGCAAAGTTGAAAAGCAATGGCGACAGAGCATCTCCTTGTTTCAAGCCATTCTTAATAGAGAACGTGTCAGACAGATGTTTGCCTACCCGAACTCTGCTATATGTTTCACTTAGGCACATTTTTATTAACCTTACTAGTTTCATGGGGATACCGAACTCAATGAGAATATTATACAAGACCTCCCTCCTAACTGAATCATAGGCTTTCTTGAAGTCTATAAATAGCTGATGCACTGCCTCATTGTATTCCCATTTTTTCTCAAGTATTTGACGAATGCTGAATATATGATCAGTGGTTGACCTGTTACGTCGAAATCCACACTGATGATCCCCAATAATTTCCTCTGCATATGGAGTTAACCTTGACAAAAGAATGTTGGATAGAATTTTGTACGTAGTCGACAAAAGTGATATGCCTCGATAGTTACTACAATCTGTTTTATCACCCTTTTTATAAATGGGCAAAATGACCGACTCCTTCTATTCCTCAGGCAATTCCTCCTTATTCCAAATAGAAATAATAAGTTTATGGATTTCAGACCGAATAATCCTACCCCCTGCTTTAATCAATTCTGCTGGAATCTGATCAATACCTGGTGATTTGTGACTTTTTAGCTTTTCAATAGCCATCTCAACCTCAAAGGCACTGGGCTCAGGCACTAGTGGCTCTGCCGTGTGTACTTCAGTCTGCCTAACATCATTAACCCCGTGTATATTCAACAGCTGGGGGAAATGATTTTTCCACCTAGCCAAAATACTGTGGGAGTCTGCAACCAGGTCACCTTCTCATCCTTTACTACATTACTTCTAGGTTGGTACCCCCTCTTAAACTCATTGATACCCCTACACAAGTCTCTTATATTCTTGTTCTTACTGTTTGTTTCAATTTCATTAATTTTAGCTTTCAGATATTCCTTCTTTTTGATCCTGAAATGTCTACTAGCTTCACGTCTTACGTTGTGCAGATTATCTCCATTATTTTGGTTTGGATTCTGTAACCACTGAATTTTAGCATGCTTCCTTTTATCTAAAAATTCTGCACATTCTGCATCAAACCATGGTTTATGCTGCTTCCGTTTGTGTTGACCTAGACTCTCTTGAGCTGAGATTTTGATATTCTCTTTAATGTTTTCCCAAGCCCTATTTATGTCCTCACTAACATTTAAGTTTTCCAAAGCTGCAAACCTGTTTGAGATCTTAAGCTGATACTGTTTGCTAGCCTCTAGTTCACTTAGCTTCTTGAGATTAAATCTCTCTACATCAAACTTCTGTGCTGCTTGTTTACTTACTGCCAGTCTTTCCCTAACTTTCGCAACCACCAGATAGTGATCAGTATCACAGTCAGCTCCCCTGAAAGATCGCACATCGAGTATACTGGAATGCCGTCTCCTATCTATCAATATGTGATCGATCTGATTGTGAGTCTTCCCATCAGGAGAGGTCCAGGTGTATTTATGAATATTTCGGTGCGGAAACATAGTGCTCTTAACAACTAGATTCTTTGATGTGGCAAAGTTTACTACTCTAACACCATTATCGTTGCTATCCTGATGTAAACTCTCATTCCCAATAGTCGGTTTGAAAATATCCTCTCTCCCCACTTTTGCATTAAAATCTCCTAACAGAGTTTTCATATGGTACTTAGGAAAATGATAAAAAAACCCTTCTAATTCCTCATAGAAGCTGTCCTTTGAATCATCACCCTTCTCTTCCGTTGGTGCATGCGCATTCAGAACAATGATATTACACCAGCGGCCTCTCAGCACTATGTATGACATCCTAGCACTAACAAACTCCACTCTCTTGATTGCTGATACCATTCTCTGGTGCACAAAAAAACCTGTTCCCAATTGATGATTTTCCTGCCCTTTGCCATAGAAAAAAGTATACTCCCCGGCTCTTACAGTCCCTTCTTTGTCCCACCTAACCTCCTGTACACCCACTAAATCTAACTTGTACTTAGCTAATTCCCTGGCCACTGTCATAAGTGACCCTAGCCTATTGCTTCTCACATTCCATGTTCCAAAACTCATATCCTTTTTCCGTAGCTGGGGTCGTACCAAAGAATCGGTCCAGGTCCGAGGCTTTGTAGGCTGTTTCGTAATATCATAATTTTTTACGGTGAGGAGTTGTTAGCACCTCGCCCAACCCCCAAGCTGGAGGACCACCCCTTGTCGGCTGTACGCGACTGCTTATTCAATGTATTCGCAGCTACCCTCCATACCTGGAGGCCGTTCCTCCATCCGCAACCCGAGGACGCGCCATGCCGTGTTGACAGGGACCCACCTAACATGATAACTAGATTTTTACCGCTTCAATCTTGAAGATGGGACCGATAGTTAGTCCCGAAACGTTGATAACCAACTATCCACCTACGCCGCTTGGACATCGCAGCAGAGCGAAGCCCTAATAAAAATTACCTGTGTCAGTAGGCCTGTGTCTGACTACAGTCATGTCTTCTTGACATTCTTTAACTCTACAAACAAGCAAGTTAAAAGCAATATTATCCCTAGAACTCAGATGTAATTTAGAACAGAGATGCTTTACTGTTCGCACGTATTGCCACATAAGAGTCGAACTACTATACAGCAGAACATAAGGGCAACCCGTCAACGTTCCTACGACGGGTTATGAATTGCCTTATTTGTCGTCAGCACTTATGATGACGCGGTGAGTTTCACGGCGTCAGCGTCAGAAAAGTCTGCATTATGTATTCCACACACGTGGCAACTTCATGGCACACCAGTAACCTGTCATCATGAAGGAAAGCTCGACTCATTATTAGCTCCGGCGCAACGCCACCCTCAGACCAATCTGACAGGCTTCAGACGGTTTGTCACTACTCACCCAACTACTGCTAATACGCGAGAAACTACCAACATATACTGCTAACATCTTTGCAATCCCCCTTCTCTCCAGCCTCTTACCAACGATACTTCGGCCTAGGCAACAACAAGCAGGTCTCCTTCCATCACGAAATTCTGCACACTATCTGACATTATCCAGGACGTAGTCAGAGATCGCTAGTGTAATAGAGAATGTCCCAGTTGTCCCAGTCTTCTATACCCTTACCCGCCACTTACGGGGTGAAATTTGTCAGGAATAATAAATAAAAGTTACCTGCAGTTACAGGAATCACGTCCATAAACCGCGAATTTTACAACAGAATAAAGTTTCAATCCGTTTCCCCGCATATATCAAAATAACATTTTTAATGTTCATATTGAATTAATGGTTACTTGCAAAACGAACTGCACACACCGGCCCGGACTAATTTTTACATTATTTATTGTAGGTAAAATTCCCCCGCTTAAATGGGACTCGCATTAAGTACAGTATTTATGATCCAAATTGACCATAAATAACGACGACATTATGTAATATTATTCTGAATGCGCACGACCCATTGAAGCGTAAAAGCGATAAGGCAAGGGAAAGTGTGTCTGAGGAAATCAGAGTAGGTATTTGATAAATTCGCTAAGAAGAACATGAGCATTTTGTCATAAAATCAAACGAAAAAGCAGAGACAGAAGTTTGGAAACCGACAGCTGGGACTTACAGTGCATTTTAGCTTAACAGCTATAAACGGTTCTACGTTTGAAACTATCACTGCAGTGCTGCTCTATGCGGGCATTACATCTGCGCGGGGTAACTGAATATCTTGGCTGATGTCGAGCAAATACCACTGCCTAATTTTAGTTACAGCTCAGTTTTATCTGTATGCTAGTTTTGTTCGGTATGGTGACAACCACAACTGTGCATCTGAATTCCATTTAAACACAACTATTTATCAATCAATGATTGTTTAATACATAAACTTTGGCAGTGAAATACCCGTAGTTATTTAGCATTCTACATACGGTAGAATTAACTTCACAAGAGCGGCATATAATTTCAAGATCTCATCATAATATAGTCTGTCTTATGACAGGTCCATAGCCTCTTCCAAAGCGAGTTCTCCACAGGGTGCGATCCAGTGCTTCCTCTTTCAATTTCCAGTATCTTCGCTTTTCCCTAAGGCAATCCAGCAGCTGCTTACGCCTTCTTCCTTGTTTTCCCATCATTTCTATCCTTCCCTCTAACTGTCCTTCAATCACATGTTTTAGAAGGCAGCTCCTATGCAAGATGTGACCAATCCAGTTAGCCTTCCTTTTTTTTATTGCATTTAAGACATTCCTCTCCTCCTTCACTCTGTATGATACTTCCTCATTTCTCACACGATCGGACCAACTATCTTCTCCATTCTTCTCCTACACCACACTTCAAAACTTTCCAGGTATTTCTGAGCTACTTTCCGAAGTGTCCACGTTTCAACACCATACAAAGCTATGCTTCAAATGTAGCATTTTACTACTTTCTTCCTTAAATTTAAGTTTTAAGATCTACAACCACAAAATAAATTCAAGCGCTCTGTCACATAAAATCTCCACCTCAGACGTTTGCATGGTTGTCATTTCCGTAACGCTAACAAAAAATGGACATTAGCCTAATGAAGTAGTTGTGGCACAACGGACTCGTCACGTTTTATAAAAGGCGGTCTGAAATTTGTTACGGGAGACAGACATGTATGAACGAAATTCCGGTTATATCGCATAAAATACTGCATCCCTGCTGCACATAGTTCTACAGATGTGCAGCTATTGTTAGACCCATGTTATTTTGTTTTGTGTGAGTATGTTATTACTTCAGTACAGATAATGTCTACGTTAAATCTGTGAGACATAAACTCAAAGTTTAGCACTGATCCTATGTTTAAGACACGAATGTTGACTCAGCAATCAATACTTTATGAAGCATATCATGTGTAGGCCTCTTCATTATCTACCTTCGTATAAAATTTCGCATGCCTAGCTGCAGCTGTTCACCACTTACACCTGCCAAACTGACAGTTACTCGCACGGCCGTCATGGCGTCATCTTTTTGATACTACAAAATTATGCCTTAACAAGCTGCATAATTTTCCAAAATCCATTATTATAAATCTTCCAGATCAATGCACGTAACAAGAAGAGTATCACAGATTTCAAGTTACTGTCACGGTGTACTTGAGACCAGGGCTGCACAGATACCGGGCAAAAAGTCGCCCTTGCAACCAATGTTCCCTCTAAACTGCGCGGGTGCGCGGCCGCGCAGTAACTGAAATGCTCCCGCGCACATTGAATTGTTGCCGCGCAGCTGCAACTTTCAATTTTCATTGTAAATATTTTTATTATGCATATTACAAAAAACGTTTCAAGTGCCGCGCAGTCGTCAGGTCGTGTAAAAATTTTCTGCTCATAGCACTAGAAGGTCCGCGCAGCTGTAAAAAAAATTAGAGGGAACGTTGCTTGCGACTAGATTTTGTACAGTGGTGTCTAATTTTATGGGTCCTCAGTACGGAACTTGCTACATGTTACCCTTCAGGCGCCTAGAATTTCATGGTGGCTTCTAGATTTTTGGAAAATCTGTGCAACCCTGGTTGAGGCTTTCGCTCTTCTGAGATGTTACGAGGCCTAGCTTGGTAGTTACCGAAGTTTCGAAGGGCACATAGATCCCGTACTCGCGGATCAAGGAGTCCAAGTCTCAAGCAACTTATTGTTCCGTATATAATAAAGCGAGTTAGTGAACACATGACGAAAATCAAGATGTCTTCTCTTGTTTGATGCCATGTTGTTTTTAGAAATGTCGGAACGTTTTGAACAGGACTGTTACCTCCATCTCCAGGGCAGAACACGAAGAAAAAATCAGCAGGCTTCTCCGAAACATTTAGACTTATCTACCAAAGTATACGGTGTCACGTCCCAGAAGAAGATATCTTAACACTCACTGCCGTGATAACCTCAACTCTCAGAAAAAAAAAAGAATTGTATGGAGCACAAAGTGAACCTTTTAGTTTTATGGCAGTACACTAAAACCAGAGCGCCTGGAATAACCGTGTAAACACAATTCAGTTCCGATGTTGATCTTGGCAGACCATTAGCGGAGCGCTGTTCTGACAAAAGACGTGGTTGTAAAAACACACTTACTTGTAGTAGCCACTATTATTTTCGGATAAACGTAAAATCACGTCTTCTCGCCAGCCTCGTTTTTGAATGCAGTAACTACCTTACTGTCTTTTATGGGTATTACGTCCGAACTTTATTTCATTTACCTCTTTGTTCCCTACATTTTAGCCACTTTCTCACTGTCCACTATCAGTAAAAACTCAGGTTACAAATTCAATCATCGAGCTGTCTCTGTGTCTTCGTTTTAAACTTCCGAACCAGCTGAGCGATTCGTTATGAAAGTTACACCATTCGAGTCCATCTCGTGTCATGTTTTACTTTCATACTGAGAGTAAAAACATGGTGGACTCCGTAACTGGGAGCTGAGAACGACAGTGCTGACATTAAGTCAGTACAGCGCCCAAAAATTACGTACGGTAATAGATATACGAAAATACAAATATACCGGTAATTTTCGTCAAAGCGTTTCAGCAGAACACAAGGGCACAACAGGGAAACAATGGAAAATTCCCATGTGTCTGTCAATTCGTTATAAATAACGGACAACTGGAGGTAGAAATATGAAATGTTGTGTAAAGATGAAGCACAACTGTTCCTGTAGACTGCAGATCAACTGCTGTCCATAAATCAGTTTTTAACACATATGGCCACGGTACAAACTTCGAAAAGCCAGCACAGTGTAATCGGTATTGTGACCACACTACAGACTTGGAGATCCAGGGCGGCTCGAGTTCCGTCAAAGGGACTCGAAATTATCCTCCACTCCGAATCGTCCAGACCGGGTCTGGACCCACCCAACCTCCTACTCAGTGGGTACCGCGGTTCTTTCCGGGGGGGGGGGGGGGGGGTACAGTGACCGGGGCGTTACGCTGATCACTTAACTTCATTTCGCGCCGAAGATAAGAATGAGTAGGACTGTACTTCTGCTCCCCCATATGCTTTCATGGCGTGAACAAAAATTATTTTATCTTTGCTTTTACCTTTAATTAACTTTGAGGTTCTGTCCAACAAGCTGAACCTAGACAGAATCTGTTAGCCTTAGGAAAGAGGAACAAGTTTTTTCCAAAGAGAAACCACCACCACCACCACCACCACCACCACCACCACCACCATCACCACCGCCGCCGCCGCCGCCGCCGCCGCAGCCGCCGCCGCCGCCACCACCACCACCACCACCACCACCACCACCACCTAATACGTCTTTATTTCTTTGCGGTTTCTTCAACATCGCTTTCAATAGCTCAGGCTGCATAGTGCCGAATAATTCGACGATTACTGAACTCTGACTGCGTATGGAAGCTGGCATGCAGGGTCAATTGGTCCTGCACAGGGCAGGAATGTCTGCGGACAGGGACAGAAAAAAGCAATTAAAGTGATAAATCAATATCCTATTGAAACAAATAAAAGAAAGAGTTGCAGAGTACCACTGACGAAGTCTGATGCATCTGCGCCTTCCTACAGTGCTCAACTTCCAGGGTAATTTGCACCGAAGCCAGAAAAAATATTACAACTTTACCAAGTGTATTGTATATTACAGCATTACGTCAACATGCATGTGAGTTGTGTCGCCAGGGTTAAAGAAAAACACCCTACCGCTATCTTCGTGGTTTACTTCAGCCACAACTATGGCTTGTTTCATTAAAACAAGAACAAGCAAACCGCTAAGTGCCCTCATATCACTGAGATTATGGTCCCTCCCATTTGGTAGACAAGTACCAACCTTTCTGACAAACTTGACGCCTCCACATTCAGGGTAAAAAAAACTCACTGTATCTTGTCTAAAACCCAAGCCTTTTCGTAGACCACTTAAAAATTTCTGAACCTCTGGAGAGAATATTTACCTGTCTACCTGCCCGCAGTTTAACGACTGAACACTGTAGTAGAAATAACAAGTTTCGACAGGTACAGTATTAGAAACACATGACTAATTAAAAATAATACCCTAAAATAAGAGGTAAAAAACAAAAAAGCCTTAGTCATTAGAAACGACTACGGAAGTCCTAATGTAATGGATGTATCTGTTCCGCGGACTATCCGAATGGAGCTCACGGGCCAAACTTTTGGAACCTTTTTCTCATATAGCTCGCATATTCATGTGCTCTCGGGGAAGCAATAAACGGAGGGGGGGGGGGGGTTACATACATAGACAGCGCTCTCCCATATAAAATATCTGAAGTATAGGGTGAGGGGATTTAAAGCATTTGCCTCAAGGGGTAATTTCTCATTAAGTTGCTTTAAGCGTTCTGCCGTAGTCTGTTGCAAATGGCGATGACTGAGTGTGGTGCAGAGGGGGACCCCCGAGAGCAACATACTAACTCCACGAAAAACATTCACCGTCCAGGCTGACCAAAACCACGTTCCACGTAAGATATTTTTCACTGTACACAGTAATACTGACCATTATATCGTACTGGTCTAGCTAAAGTAAGGGTCACTGCTGGCCGTAACCAGAGTGGAATGAAGTGGCTCGGATTTGCCTTAATATGTCCCGAAGAAAAGGAGTCCCCCTTGGAATTTCTACCCGCTGTGGATCATTTTAAATAATATGAGTCCATATTAAAACTGCTGAGCTCAAATACAACAAACGTTGGCTCTGCGAACACAGACTTCACCGGCGCCTGCCAGACGCTGCCAGACGCCTGCTACTGGAATGTCGATACGCTATCTGATTATTTTTAAATATTGCAATATAGCAGTTTCCAGATGAACGCACAAAGCCTACCTTAACATTATAAGAAATGCCATTGCGTTGTACTCGTGCTTTTATTGGACAAAGTAGCCAGCTGCGCACCCAGAATGTTTCCTTGGGGCGGGGGGGCTGACCCCGAGGCTATACATAATTTGTGTGTGATTTTAAAAACTGTGTTATAAAAATCATGTTCCAAGTACAACATAACACTCTTTGCAACTGCATTTATGTACATACAACTAAAACTAAATGTTCCATGACTCAATCACAGTGTCCTATCTTCCTTTTTTTAATTTTATTAATTTAGTTTTCAAAATTCTGATGTACTAGTCATCAGCCGACTTCAGTGGCTGGTTTTGGATGAAGGGGAAATGGCGTTAAACATTTGATATCATAATATCTACAAAATCTGTGTTTTTTAAATTTCGGTTTTGGGGGGTTGGGGGAGCTGCAGCCCGGGAGCCCCCCTCTTGGGTGCGCCCTTGAAAGTAGCATGCTATAAAGAACACAGTGGAAATATTAAACATAGTACACGCTCTTCTAAACGTGCCAAACTATGAATAATGCCTCCTTCAATAGAAATGAAGAGGAAAGGTAAAATCGTTCCTGCGCACGCAAAGAAGACGTATGGGGGAGTAGAGGTATACCTCAACTAATCGGCAGTGGAAGGTAGTTGTCAGTTTCACGCCCCGTACCCTTCACCTCGGAGGAACAGCCCGCAGTGCCTACTGAATAGGAGGCTGGGTCAGCTCCAGGGCAGGTCTGGAGATTTTGGAGAAGACAAAAATCTCCTACCCTTGCCCGGAAATCGAATTAGGATTGCTCGGTTTTTCCGGCCCCTAGCCTAGGTATACCAGCCGAGACGGTAATGATATAAATTAATGCTATCAAAAGAGCAGGCTCGCCTGGTTCGCCGGTTTGCACGTCACTGTTTCGCTTATTTGAGGAAAATAATTGTGGCAACCCTCGCAATCGCAGTGGAATTGCCTGACTAGTTTCATGACTATACCAAACTCAGAACATTGTACAAAACCTCCCGCTTTAACTGAGTCACAGGTCTCTTTTAGATCTATAAATAGGCCCTACAGTGCTGCAATGTAGTCCCCTTTTTTTCTCCTGCATCTGATGAATGCAGTACGTATGGTCAGTAGCTATCTACCACGTTGGAATCCACACTGATGAACCCGAATAATTTCTTCTACATACAGAGTTAAACTTGACATAATAAAGTTAGATAAAATTTGGAATGTAGTTCATAACAGTCATACTCCTCAATAGTTACCGCTATTACAAGTGGGATCTGTATTTTTTAAGCATTATTTACAGAACTTCAGGCTTCAAAGAGTCGACAGTGTTGCAGCACAAAATGATGCATCAATGCAGATTCTCTACAAATTTCCAACCCTGGTAACCTCGTTAAATTCCGGTGAACGTTCAGTAACCTTGGAAATATTCTCATTTGCTGTTACCATGCGCAAAAGTGCAGTTTCCCTCCCCCGTCAGCACCCTCGTGCTCTGAATCGCCGGTTTATGTTGAATTTCGAAAGGTCAGAGTTGAGTGTGCAGCATCCCATACAGGCGACAAGCGGGTCGATACGACGCTGAAGGCGTTCCGATGTAAACACACTCATGAAATGCATGATGCTTTTCAGATCTTCCTGCGATACAAACCGAGAATTCACAGTAAAGTAAAGCGGATTTATATAAGCCAATTAAAGTTGGCACTCGACAGACTGGAATTCGGTTAAACGTGAATACTCGGTGGCGTTCCGAATTCCATCGTTCAAATACAAGATCGGATTCAAGCTACAAGCTCCGTATCGGTGATGCAGCCTTAGTGTAAGCGTGCAGTATGCAAAATGGTATAATTTACACGAAATAAGTTCGACAACACCACATCATTTATCTCAGTTTTACTCAGTAGGCTTTTGTATGTACTTGCACCAGCATCCTGGACTTTGTGCATGACAGATACCGTATCCCCAAAAATATTTAGGGAATAATATACTTACAAAAACTTCACGTTGTCTCCTTTTGAAAACTTGGACATTTTATTTCCCCAGACACATAAACACAATACCCTACTGGATCGCTACATGCCAGTTGCTATCCGACATGCAAGCGAGTTACCGGAATGATAAAAAGAAGTTACAAAACTGGAAACACAATGCCAACAGCAGAGTAAATTTCGGTGTAAAGCAATTCGTACTCGTCCAAAAAAAAAAAAACAGAAAACATTAAACTGAATGTAAACAAGGCTTATGGCTCAGCAGTCAATCGTTTCCATTTTCATATTTTTACTTAAATATCGTTTTCTGTAGGTCGCGATTGGGCGGTCAGAACTACTAATAAGTTCATCAACCATCGGCCGGAAGACAGGTTCAGGGCCTGAGGTTTTGGTGAACTTTCTCAGGCCTCCAAGCCAAATACCGAAACACAACACCAAACAGGCCACAACCACTTACGTATCCTTCCCAATTCATTATTCACCACGCGTCTTAATATTTCAGGCTATATAATGAGAAGTACTGGCAACGTCATTAAACTGGCCACAAGTAAGATATATTTTGATAAGCATGATACTAGCGGCAGGCAATGCAATAAGGAAAAGGAAGAAGAGGTGGAATGACAAATTACATTCTCAGAGACGAAGCGCGAACTCGAAGTTCGTTAATAGAAATGACCACAACCACAACAGTCCAGTCACGTAAAAATGATGGACAGAACAAGAAGAGCGAAAAGGGCATTACACGTGGCACTTAACGGATAAAGAGTGGAAGAAAGTGTGAGCCAGATATCGAAAATGAAGGACTGTCGGAAGACTCAAGGAAATGGAAAATTTTCGTCCGATGGGTACGGCGCTAGAGGAAGAAGGAAGACGAGGAGAAGAAGGAGGAAAAATTATAAGAAGTAGAAGGAGAAAAAGAGGGGGAAAATGATGGAGAAAATACGGCGAAAAAACTACTTTGCCGTAATCCCCATACAAATCTTCAGAATAACTTAACCTTTACATACATTCAGGTGGCCCTCAATTCCCACTGAACTCAACATACCACACGTCTTTCATTCGAAAGCTCTCTCCAGGAGCATCATTAACCTTTTAAAGCCTAGCGGTAACTTTACGTACCACCAGGTTTAACATTAAAGAATTCTACGTGGTGCCCACATTGCGTTTATGTGTTTTGTACGGATCTCAGAACAAACAGCAACGTTTGCCTTATAAAACATTCAGAGATTGGTTTTTATAACCGAAGTGGAGAGTGTTTACAGCGCGGTACGCACTGAGTCCTTATATAAAACAGATACACTTCGTCTTTAAGGGGTTTATTTCGGCATCCGTTCTTCTACGGCGTGGAGTCACTAAACAATCGCTTCCCGACATTTCCTGACAATATATTGGTCTCATCTTCACCCCTGAATATGAAACCACTACATTGCCTCGAAACGTCGGGAATGGATTACCAATTGATGCGGCGTCATATTCCAGCAGAACGGAAACGTCAGCTACACCACTGCGAAAACC
This sequence comes from Coptotermes formosanus, assembly GCA_013340265.1. NCBI lineage: Eukaryota > Metazoa > Arthropoda > Insecta > Blattodea > Rhinotermitidae > Coptotermes > Coptotermes formosanus. The sequence goes on along the minus strand of BLKM01000354.1, from coordinate 748,157 downwards.
TAAAATCTCGCATTCGTTAACTTCATTTAAGACTGGAACACATGATCCTGAAATTCTGGCGATGGGGCGGCCACTGCGATGGTCGTTCATATTATTGAGGAGTACGACTACATTTTCCAATATATAATGTATCATGAATAAATCACAGAAATAAAAAGATTACAGTTACAGAGATTCATAACATGCATATCAAGTGTGAATATTGGCTTCGACTGATATCACAATAACACATATTTACATACGTAAAAGGGCGACAAAACCGATTCTATGAATGCGAGTATTTCGACATAACAGATCAATTACTGATCAGGCGTTCAGCATTTATCATGCACTGGAGGGGAAAAAAAATGAAAGTACAGAGAGGCTGAGTATCAGCTACTGACAGACTTCAGCGTACTTCATGATTCAGTCAGGGAAAAATTTTTGTGCAATACGAAACTGGCTGGGTTAACTAAAATGTGCTTATATGAAATCTACGGTCAAATTCGCATCAGTAAACATTTGCCTGACACCATTCACAAACTAGGGCATTAAAATACACAGACATTGCACATAATAAAGTAAAGGTAAAGGTAAAGGTAAAGGTAAAGGTAAAGTTGCCTTTTTCCGCGCCAAGAAGGCATATAGCAGGAGTAGAGGTACAGCTCCACTAATTCTTAACTTCGCCGCTACCCGGAGATGAGTGGTCAACCTCATGCCCCTGCCTCATTACCCGGCGGAAAAAACTGCAGTACCTAAGAATAGGAGACTGGGTAGGTGGAGAAGAGAAAAGTCTCTTTCATCTGCCGGAATTCGAACCCCGGATCGTCAAGCCCGTAGTCTTGTCGCTATATCAACTACGCTAACCCGGCTCCTTGCATATAACAACTGCTTTAATTCTTCATCATGCTCTGCTTGTCATTGTATCATCTTCAACGAAACAAAATACAACACTGAGTTGTCGATTACGGACATGAACACGTGGAGTAAACTGTAATGAAGCCTTACGTGTAGTCAGCAACTCACGATGATTCAATGACGTACCGAAACACACTGGACTAAATAACGCTGTTGTTATATGCAATAATTTGTGTTCTTTGATGGTCAATTATATGAATAGCTTTTGTGGTGTGCACGGACAGAATGAATCAATTTGAGATTTGTCTGATACATTTCCTATTCACAGAGAACTGTTTGAAACAATACGCCATATCGTCCCTGCTTTCTACTTCGGTTTAGAACATGTCAGTAGGAAGGTAAAACAACATGAAAAGGAACTTAAATTGCAACACAGCAGCGTCTGTTCTATGCGGCTGATGTTAATTTATTGGGATAGAACACAAACAAACAACATAACTGCATAGAACACTGGTTAGTCTCTAAGATAAACTATGTAGAGTTACAGTAATCAGACTCCAAACGCGGGGTACACTTCTACAAAACTTTGTACGCCGGGTCTCCAAACGCTGCACAAAAATTCGACTATGCATGGTTTTACATGAAGACGTGAAGACCCACTTGCAAATCGGCTAAGCCGGTATTGCTACCGCGTCATGCCGTGTGTTCCGCGCTCCACGTCCCCCTCATATTAGCCCGCCGTGTTGAGTGCAGCGAAGACAGGTAATCACATTAGTGGGGAACCTAAACCCATATTTTCCATATAATCTAGTATTCACCAACCGCGGGGATTATGACAAACGTAACCCCCGTGATTGGTGAGAGTGCTGTACGTGTATCAGATTCAAAGTATAAACTCTTGGAAGCCTAGTGGTTAGTATACCTGGCACCAGAAATAACCCTTTAAAGACGGAACGTGTCTGTTTTATATAAGGAATCAGTGCGTACCGCGCTGTAAACACTCTCCACTTCGGTTATAAAAACCAATCTGTTAATGTCGTATAAGACAAAAGTTGCTGTTTGTTCTGAAATCCACACAAAACACAAACACAATGTGGGCACCACGTAGAATTTTTGAATGTTAAACCGAGTAGCAAGTAAAGTTACCGCTAGGCTTTAAAAGGTTAACGGTAAAACTTCCAATTTTGCCCATAACATTCATATATGTGTTTGCTACGATTCTCACAATAAACAGCGATTACTTTCTGGTTCAGCATTCACCAACTGGTCTTTCTAATAGAAGTACATCGCGTTCTCTGCAAGGTACGAAATCAACCTTTATGTACGTAACCCAAATCAATTTTAGTCTGCAAAGGGTTAACATTACGTTGTCATTATGTCAGCTTCCAGGGACGGTCATTCCTTGCTCTGAAAATGTGAACACTGCCCACAATAAAGTTATGTTTTCAAAACAGAAAAGTTCAAAGGCTGGTTATGACAAAAGGCAATTTCACTTATGCACATTTGGACAGTACCTCTATTGCTGTCGGATAGTAAGCCATAATCACGTGTCAGTAACAGAAAAACTGTCTGAAAAGAGTCTGTCTGTAATGGAATTCACACATTGCGTAAAGGAAACAGTTTTAGGCCTGGGAGTAATGACACTGGCCGTATCAGTGAAGCTACAAACTGCCCTGACAGGCGGGTACAGAATTACGCAGACTGCGAAGATAAGGCAACACATTTCCCAATGTAACATTCAGTTTTATCTAAAGTACATTCCAGTTTACATCCTAATACCCTTGACGTGACAAATTACACCAAATTACACCAAATTCAGTCTAGTAACTTTTTTGTCGCTGTTCGCTACTGAAATTACAATAAGGCGCACAGCAGTGGCCGGGATAATGCAGTCGGTATAGCGACTCGCGACAAGCTGGACGGTTGGTATAGCGACTCGCGACAAGCTGGACGGTTGGTATAGCGACTCGCGACAAGCTGGACGGTCGCGGGATCGAATCCCGCCGGGGGCGAGATTTTCCGGACCGGTCGAGACCGGCCTTGGGGTACCGTGTCCTTCCCGGGGGGTAAAGCGACCGGGGCGTGATGCTGATCACCCACCTCATTCTAGCGCCGGGTTGCGAATGGGTTGGATCTATACCTCAACATCACTTCTGTACCTGCATAGGCTTGTTATGGGGTGACCTTTACCTTTTACATAGGAACAGCGTCTGTTGAAATGTTTGAAGATATTCATAGAGACGTAAATTCAAGCAGTCCGTCTTCGTAACAAGCAGGAATATTTTAGCGTCTGCTTGGCATGGCCCCTTGTTTTCTCATTAGATACGCACCACCGTCTAATACAATAGTGCGCAAAGACATTTTCCTTATGCACGTCTTGAAGGCATATAAGGGAAACAGAAGTATAGCTCCACTCATTCTTAACCTCGGCACTAACGTAAATAGAAGTGAGGTGTCAACTTCACGCCCTGGCCCCTTTATGCCCGGGAAAGAACCCCAGTGCGCGTTGAATAGGAGGCTGGGTGGGCCCATAACCGATCTCCACTTTCCTGGAGAAAAAAAAATATTTCTTGACCCTGCCGGGATTCGAACCCGAGACCTCCAACACGCACCGTTGTCACTATGCCGACTATGCTGTCCCTTGCGCTACGCACTACATGTTCAGAACCTCTGGGTTCGTTATGAGGGCTTTCCTTAGGTTCCTGTTGAGGGGTTTTAACACATTTTATGTCACATGACACCAGCAAATGCTAACGTGTGACATAATAAAAAGTGTCAAAAACCTCATCGGAAACGAAACGAAGCCCCACGGCGAACCGAGAGGTTCGATACATGTGGAGAGTAATGCAAAAGCTTCAAAACACACGGTGAACGGTGTATATTTATTGAACAATACAATGGTATGCCGCCAATAAAAACAGGATACGCAATATACATATAAGGTAACACTGTTGGGCGTTCGCGTAATTTTTGTACCTCCTCGGCTATCCAAAGAACCTGATACCATTTCGCTCGAAGCCAGCGCTTTTATGGCGATTTAATATCGCTGACAATAATAAAATTTCCTTAGATAGGCCTATTCATGTAAAGTGACCGATATTTTTGCCCAGTTTTAACCTAATATGGATTTTCCCCAATATCAAATTTGACGGGAATCCTTCCAGTGGCAGCCGCGCTAATACATGCGGAGAGACAGTCGGACGGACATGGTAAAGCTAATTTAATGTGTTCCATGTCCGTGCGCTATATTATACAAAAACATTAATCACCAACAAATGCACAAAGAGAGTTTTACCATCAATTGTAACACAGTCCTACATGTTTCGACCCTGCTGGGTCATCTTCAGGGAGAACTTTTTTGTTATCCTTACACTAAGGTTGCACTTTATAGTTGAGTGAGCATGTGCTATTGACTATGTACTGCGTTGTTTTTGGAGGCGTGAACTCTCCGCAGAGGGTAACGATAACAAAAAAGTTCTCCCTGAAGATGACCCAGCAGGGTCGAAACATGTAGGACTGTGTTACGATTGATGATAAAACTCTCTTTGTGCATTTGTTGGTGATTAATGCTTTTATATGGTAAAGCTAAGAGTCACTTTTCGCAATTTTGCGAACGCGCCTAAAAAGAGGATCGTAGGCTGGGATATCCCGTTCTGACATATGAACAAACAGATGGACAGTCGATCATAGCTTAGACCTGAACTATTTTATCATACTACGAGTGTTACATTAAAATACCACACAACTTGAACATGCCACTTAATATACAATTAAATCGTCTTAATTTTTAAAACAGTTTTGGCCAACATATAGAACAATCCTATGTGAACTTTCTAGTATTAAAACCGTTTCTGTACGGACGGTAGGCCCTTTGCCTACCGTCCGTACAGAAACATCCGACTCCTAAGGAACAGTAAGAACAAAAACCTAAAACAAGTGAACCGCATGTCAACTAACTATTTTTTTACACATTTTACACTCTGTAACATATGAAAAATATTGCCATTCTGATTGTATAATTTTCACTTCAGAACGTATCCCTGAGGATGATCCCAATAGGGATCGAAACAGGTTGAAATAGCTTATAAATATTGTAATATAGAAACACACTGAATAATAGCAGTGCATTAGTTGGGATGAATTTGTACTTAACCCTAGGTGACTATCTGTAAGACAAGTCTTAGTTCCTGTTTTCCAAAATTTATAAGACCGTGCCTGGTGATGGCTTCCAAAAAAAGCTGGAACATGTAGCACGTTTTGGACAGTAGAAGGTATTGTCTGAAAATACAGTCGTTATTAACGCCCCATCCGTTCATTTGTCCAAAAAAGGGGAAGTTTTTGTTACACACCGCACCTGACATGACTGTTGTATTACTGTGGGCCTGTATGTAAATTCATACACAGATAAGGTATGACAAGCACCGGTAACGACTTCAGTGCCCACATTTAGGTCACGCTACAGTTAGTAATTACAGACAGTTCATACGAAAAGTCCACACACGTCGCGGCTTTTGTAGAAGTACTGAGGTATCTGTCCTTCCTCATGCGTTGTGTGTGTAACACCGAATTTTCCTCTAAACGTCCTTCTGTAATACTTGAATATGGCTTTGAGTAAACAAGAAAAGACGCGTCTATTTCTGTACGTTTGTAATACTGTCTTAATAAAAAGTTGTGTCGACTGAAAATTTGCTTTGCAAACTTTCTGCAGTACGTACAGTGATACACTATATACCAGGGGTGGGTAAATTCCGGGTGTCATGCATCCCGGGCTGCTTAATTGTTTACGGTACAGCCTAATATTTGTAGGTCCTCCATGTGGAAGTTGTTTCATGTCACCTTTCTGGCGCGTATAATTTTGAAACGGCTCCTCGATTTTTGGAAAATTTGTTGACCCCTGTCTTATACCAAGACAAACAAAATCCACGTAGCTCCATGTTCTACGAAATACAGGCCAACGCGTACAGTTTCAACTACGTACAGCTGTGGGGCCCGCCCCGTCTCCTATTCAGTAGGTACCGGGGTTCTTTGGGGTAAAGCGGCCGGGGCGTGATGTTGGCCACTCACCTCACCCAGTACTGAGGTTAAGAATGAGTAGAGTTCCACCTCTGCTCCCCCTACATCCCTTCACGGTGTTGACAGGAACAACTACACGTTAATGCTGAGGGCGATGTGACACGTCACCGGTTGAACTTCACACATCAACACAACCCACTTTAAGAAATCAGCTAACATTTATAACCTACACTGCTACAGGCCTACCACATGCACAATTTACGTGAATCGATCGATTTCCTTGACGCAAAAACAATCTAATACATCTGAAATCGCACTTGAATCGGAAATAGGTTCAATGTTGACGACTTGTTCTGCTGTTCAGTGACAAACAATAATCAATTTTTATTGTCATATTTGACCATAATGAAGTATAAATACAACCGTAAGGACTTATGTACCTTCCAGTATGTATACGTTATTGTTGTCCCGGGAACTGTCAGGATTGGCCAGAACACGCAGGGACAATGCTAGTACTGGTTTACTGTATTTAATACACATTTTGTAATATTTCGGATTCATTATAATAAAGAATGTACTCTTCTTGGACATTTCGACCATTGAAGATGAAACCATAATGTAGTCTCGAAACGTCGGGAAACTATTACCCAGTGACGTGACGTTATATCGCGGAAGAACGGACATCTCAGCTAGACCGCTGCAAAAACAAAAAACTCGTGAGTAGTATTGGAATCTGCGGAATATATAATCATGCGTTCACAGCCACACTACACGAGCTGCCTCATGTGCTAACGCTTAGAGTTTAATTCGGGAAGTGCCTGGTTCTTATGTCGGTCAGGACACACACCTGTCATATGGTTCAACTGTCTTCTCTCAATCCGTCCACGGGATAACAGTCCTGCCTAAAATTTTGCCACGACCGATTTCTTCCACATTATTTCCACTCATTACCATCCCGTCACGGCAAGCTGTGTTGTCAGAGCTATTGCAGCATGGTTAAATAAACTACCAATAATAGCAATAATAATAACAATCTTAGTTATTTGCTAACACAACGCGATGAATCGCCTCACGATAACTGCTGCCACTTAAACTCCCACTCATTAGTTTAAGAATTTACATAGTTGTGTTCAATGGCCATATTTTGTTCGTTTAATAATAATAATAATAATAATAATAATAGCTCACGGCGTTTACGTCCGTCGTCACACTCAAGTAGCCAACGCTGCCCATCAAGAATTGGCTATCAGATGTGGACTGTCAAAGGGACCATCAATGCCTTAGCATAAACATGGGCCACAATCCATGTTAGAGAACTCCAAATATAAACTGTACTGTGACGGGTCCATAATAACTGATCAAACTATCCATAACAACAGACCAGACATAGTTACACTTGACAAAACTATCAAAGAAGCGTTCTTAAAAAACAGATGTAGCAACTCCCAAGAATCATAACCTTCCGTGTCTTCAGGCTTCCGCCGCGATGTTGATGAGAGTTGCGCTCTTCTGGGGCGTTATGCAGCGTCGAATAGTAATCCTTTACCGACGTTTCCCCGAAACGTCGGTAAAGGATTAGCCCTCGACGCTGCGTAACGCCTCAGAAGAGCGCAGATCTAATTATAACCTTCACTGCACCATCACCCAGAATCTTCAGCAGTATACAGACTTGGAAGAAGAGCTTACATGAATATGACAACTGAAAACGGCCTGCATAATGCCATTAGCACTAGCCACAACGGGTATTATTCTACACAAATTACACGAACGTTTAAAACTGCTCAATCTCCGCCCTGACCTATATATCCTAACGCAGAAAGCAGTAATACTTTATGCATGCCGTATAGTTTGAAGATTTTGGCACTGAATAAGAAGTGCTTGGTCAGTGAGACCCGTACTCTTTTGAGAACCAGCTGAACAGCTGTGACGTAAGGAATGTTATTATGATGATAGTGATACAAGGGACAAGGGTAAGCTAGACCAATATTTAATTCTATATTAAGATATCTCACTGTAACTAATTTCTATCTATTTTAAAAAAGTGCGTGTAATATTTCTGGGGCGCTTGTGGAAGGGCCACATACGTCTGTAACCCTTCCCCCCCCCCCTGCGCTTCATCATTTTGATAGATAGATGACATCCCGCTGTGTTTCATAAGTTTTAAGTACAATGAGAATACAGCCCAACACAACTATTTCATTATAAAAGCAATCAATCTTGTTTTTATAAAGGTGCTACAGGTTTCGACCCGACCAGAAATAAAAATATATAAAAGAAGGTCAGTTGCATATAATGATGCAATTATAAAAATCTAAACTGAGTTTTTATCATTTTTATAAGCCTGATCACGACCCGATCGAGTCTAACCATGTAGCGCTTTTATAGAAACAAAATATGTTTTATAATAGAATGGTTGTGTTGGCTGCATGCTCATTGTATCGATATCCGCCCTTATTACTGCAAGCGGTCGGTGGTGCAGCAAAACATAAAATGTAGACAGCACGACTCACCATATCAGATGCAGCACGAACAGAAATACACCGGGTACAACAAGATCATCACTGCCGACACTCCACCGACGTCTGAACACAACAAGGCCTGGCATTGTGACAACCAGTCACTGCTTCCGTCGTTTTGTTTAATCCAGCCGTGTAAACATGGTCTCCTTTGGGCCATGTTCAGTATCAACTTCATGTATCAGTCTCCTAAAAGGGTTTTCCATTTTAATCTCTCACTCATAACACGACCGATATTAGCGACAATATGTAGACAACGACAATCATTTCACAACAAATGAGCAACGTTTATCATTACGTCAGATACAATGGCCACTTTCACAGTTACTTTTGCTAACAATGATACGAAAGCACTACATAAACAGCTACTCCGAAATAAGGTAATATGATGACAGTGCACAAAACGTATCGCTTAAATATGGAGATTAACAATCCCGTTTGATTTTTTGAAAACATATCAAACAACTTTATAAATATTTGTATAAAACATCAAAGAAGCCACATAAACGCTATTAACGTTTCTATCGCGAAAGTAAATACATGTTTTATCCCATTACAACAAATTATTTGCCAAACGCATCTCGCCCCCTTCTATTACACATGACAATGCACTAGATACTTCACATGTGATGTGTTCAAATTAGAATAAGACCTCCTCGTCTGCTGGCCCATGAGGCACTGACTAGCTCCCTGCAACATACCTACCCTCCCCTTTCGCCTATCTAACGTCGTAATCATTCAGCGGTGCCTGTTGTCTGCACATGCGCCCCGACGCCATAGGAATGATGTGGTAAACCGACTGACACAAGAAAACCCATCTGCCGATCATTTTACAGTAAATCTTGTTACCCAATTCAGTTTCGTTCCGCAATGTCTATACTGTGTTGTGTAAACCGAAGGTTTCTCGCAGTCACTGCTTAGCAAAATAAGTACGTCCAAGGACATTTCTTGTTTAACTTCAAAACAATGACCTTGTCAGCACTTCCAGACAGATTTACAGTACTGTGTAAAGTAAAGACGAAGTTATCCCCATCCACGCTATGAAGGTATATAGGGGGAATGGTTGCACAGCTCCACTAATTCTTAACCTCGGAACTAGACGTGGGTAAGTGGTCAACCGCAGGCCCAGGCCGCTTTTACCACCGGTAATTAACAACGGTACGCACTGCATAAGAGTCCGGGTGGGCTCCACACGTGGTGCGGACGTTGTGAAGACAGAGACTCGTGCCGCTACCGGAATTCGGAACCCGAATCTAGCCCGTAGCGTAGTCACTGTACCGACTGCCCTGTCCCCGGCTCCATTACAATAACTATTGTTATTGTTATTATTATTATCCGAATTTCTCACTTCTCAGCTTTAGCTGGGAAATATTCACCTATCCTGGGATGTATCATCAACAGGATTAGGCTCGGTGGTCTTATGTGTAATTTAGGAAATTTCTTACAATCGAACATGTGCCAAGAATTACCACTTTTTGCATTTGTGTATATATGTGTTTGGGTGCAGGTTATTATTATTATTAACTAACTAACTAACTAACTAACTCCATGGAGCAGAGGCCTTCTTGAGAAGCTAACAGTTTCTCAGCTAGTCAAGAAATTCCCCGCATTTTATGGAACCCGAAGGTTCATTACCGCATTCACAAGAGCCCGCCACCTGTCCCTATCCTGAGCCAGCTCAATCCAGTTCATGTCCTCCCATCCCACTTCCCGAATATCCATCTTAATATTATCCTCCCATCTACGCCTGGGTCTCCCAAGTGGTCGCCTTCCCTTGGGTCTCCCCACCAAAATCCGGTATGCACCTCTCTCCTCCCCCATACGTGCCACATGCCCCGCCCATCTCAGTCTTCTCGATTTGATTACCCGAATAATATTTGGTGATGAGTACAGGTCATTAAGTTCCTCGTTATGTAGTCTTCTCCACTCCCCTGTCGCCTCGTCCCTCTTAGGCCCAAATATCCTCCTCAGCACCCTATTCTCGAACACCCTCAGTCTTTGTTCCTCCCTCAGTGTGAGAGACCAAGTTTCGCATCCATACAGAACAACAGGTAAAATTATAGTTCTGTATACCCTAATCTTTGTGTTTTTGGATAGCAACCTGGAAGACAAAAGATTCTGCACCGAATGATAGCAAGCATTCCCCGACTTCAATCTGCTCTTAATTTCTTCATGAATGGAGTTTCGATTCGTTAGGGTTGCTCCCAAATATTTGAATTCTTCCACCCTTTCAAAGGATTTATTATCTATATTTATGTTGTGATTGTGTCCTGCATTCTGATTTCGAGACATGACCATGTACTTAGTTTTCTCAGCATTTACTTCTAGACCAATCTCCTTACTAGCAATAATTAAATCTTCTGCATTTTTCTTTATGCTATGTACGCTTCCGCCCAATATATTAACATCATCAGCATAAACCAGAAGCTGATGTGTACCATTCAATTTCAAGCCCTCCTGGTTTGCCTGAACCCTCCTAATGGCATATTCTAAAGCAAAGTTGAAAAGCAATGGCGACAGAGCATCTCCTTGTTTCAAGCCATTCTTAATAGGGAACGTGTCAGACAGATGTTTGCCTACCCGAACTCTGCTATATGTTTCACTTAGGCACATTTTTATTAACCTTACTAGTTTCATGGGGATACCGAACTCAATGAGAATATTATACAAGACCTCCCTCCTAACTGAATCATAGGCTTTCTTGAAGTCTATAAATAGCTGATGCACTGCCTCATTGTATTCCCATTTTTTCTCAAGTATTTGACGAATGCTGAATATATGATCAGTGGTTGACCTGTTACGTCGAAATCCACACTGATGATCCCCAATAATTTCCTCTGCATATGGAGTTAACCTTGACAAAAGGATGTTGGATAGAATTTTGTACGTAGTCGACAAAAGTGATATGCCTCGATAGTTATTGCAATCTGTCTTATCACCCTTCTTATAAATAGGCACAATGACCGACTCCTTCCATTCCTCAGGCAATTCCTCCTTATTCCAAATAGAAATAATAAGTTTATGGATTTCAGACCGAATAATCCTACCCCCTGCTTTAATCAATTCTGCTGGAATTATTATTATTATTATTATTACGGACTGCACTTGGTCTTTCACATTGAGGGAGGAACAAAGACTGAGGGTGTTCGAGCATAGGGTGCTGAGGAGGATATTTGGGCCTAAGAGGGATGAGGTGACAGGGGAGTGGAGAAGACTACATAACGAGGAACTTAATGACCTGTACTCATCACCAAATATTATTCGGGTAATAAAATCGAGAATGAGATGGGCGGGGAATGTAGCACGTATGGGGGAAAAGAGAGGTGCATACAGGATTTTGGCGGGGAGACCTGAGGGAAGGCGACCACTTGGAAGACCCAGGCGTAGATGGTAGGATAATATTAAAATGGATCTTCAAGACGTGGGATGGGGGCACGGACTGGATTGAGGTGGCTCAGGATAGGGACAGGTGGCGGGCTCTTGTGAATGCGGTAATGAACCTCCGGGTTCCATAAAATGCGGGGAATTTCTTGACAAGCTGAGAAACTGTTAGCTTCTCAAGAAAGCCTCTGCTCCCTGGAGCTAGTTATTAGGGACTGCACTGTAACTCACATGAGTAAAACACAATTATAAACACAAATAAGACTTAGCCCTTTAATGTACTGTGGTTTCTCTATGCAGGCCTACCACACGCTGTAACGTGCAGAACTCTGCATTTTGTCCAAATAATGCACACATTTATGGGATTCGTGTGATTCTCACAACAGCCGCCATTTTCCTAAAGCCAATAGTAACTGGCCCTGTTTAGAAGGCGGCCGCAGTGTTTTGCGTGCGGCAGGGATTGTTAAATGGTGCTTGGGTAATAGGCGTAATCGCAGCCCTCCTAAACCGTACTGACATTCCAGATAGCAGTCCTAATCACTCTAGTGCTGAAGTCATTCCTTACGCAATACTAAATTACATTAGGCTATACACCAACATACACAAAAAACACTAGGCTGTTTATCACACTCAGACCACAGGCTTGTTATGTTAACATGAACCGCAAATAATGTAAGCATACGGAAATCCGGAAAAATTTTCGAAAGGAATCAGTTCTTGTGAAATGTGAGATTGTGTTGCTGGGTGAGTGACTTCTGACGTTACAAGGCGTGTCCGGAAAGTTTTACGACAATTTCATCGCCCACCCCACTCACCTGACCTCGCTTCCCGGCGACTATTTTCTCTTCTCCAAAATAAAATTTGTCTTCAAGGGCAGGCATTTCCAGTCCACAACGAAACTTCAAGTTGCGGTTACAAGGCAACTGAAAGGCATTCCGAAAGAGGCTTCCTAGAACGGGATTAAAAATTGTAATAAACGTGCAATAAAGTGCATATACTAGTCTAGAAGGACTATATGTTGAACAATAACATAATTTTTAGGCGCGTTCGCCAAATTCCGAAAATTAACTTCGTCATATCTGTCTGCCTGTCCATTCGAATTGAACAATTCGACTCCCACTCAGAGGAGTTCCATTAAATTTGATATTTAAGTATTTTTCGAAAACCTGTGGAGACTACTCTAGTTTCGTTAAAACTTGACAATAGCGGGGACTTCACCTGATGACCTATGTACATTTATAATATTTCGCTCAATTCTCCTTAGAATGAAACACGTTTCAGGCAAAAGAGTTATACAGAAAATCAAAATACACATTTTACTCGTATGTTCAATAACATTTTTTTCCGAAAGTTGTGCCGTTTATGAGACAATGTGGAAAAATATGGTAGAGCCAGACAGGCCACAGATTACGCTATAACATGACGCATGCGTATTGCGTGCTGGACAACTAAGGCTACAGACAAACACGCGGATTATGTAATACTTAATGCTTTTCCACGGCAACAATGGTTACGGGAAGGCGCCTTAATGTTACATCGTTTATACGAACATTGCCTGTCTTGTTAATATCTGAATTTTATTTTGTTTTGCAATTTCTGCCCTGCAAACTTTTCCGACACACCTTGAAGGCCAGCAGAGCCCTCATCTTGAAGCGTCATACAGTCCTAATAATAATAATAATAATAATAATTATTATTATTATTATTATTTAACCTCTGATCCTTGAAGATGAAGATACCAGTATACTTCGAAACGTCCGTAACGACAAAGCATCACATCCCAAAAGACTAGAATCTTCAGCAACACAGCTGAGGGACTTTCAAAGCTCGCATCTTGTCGAAGATGCCTAACCAGTAACACAAACATCTGTTTCCTAACCTGATACACAACCAGCAAAGCTGACAAAGCAGCTGCCTACCTTACCAACGTACGGCATACACCTATGAAACGCCAATATCACCAGGAATCAGAAGGTTCAAATCCACACAAACTGCACCTTCCAAATGCCGAATTCAGAACACTAACACAATGAGGACGTCGCAGCTGACGACACACAGCTTCGCCTTGCAATCCGCATAAACGGTCCCATTGATGATACTGGTGAAGTACAGCCCGTTACTCATTAGAAAGTACAATTTAGCAGCAGTACAAAAGCGGCAGGCAGGTAGTTACGCCGTACTGGCCGATTAGGTAACGTGTGCTAGCTAAATGGCTACAAGAATTTTGCTAAAAATCGCAGACGGGCCGCGTGCTGGGCGCCCCTCTTCTAAAAGTAAAAAATACATCATGGGCATCAAAAACGCAAAGAAGCTTTCATGACTGCTCATGGTTTGTGTTCTTCTGGTCTTTTTTGTCTTTCTTATATTTCTTATGAGCGGTTTGGTAGACGCAGATTGTTAGTTAGTAGGGGTTTAATAAATCTGATGCCTAGTATGGCTATGTGGTGGTTTTTGTTGAGTGTTTGTAACATGGCTGCTCCTCCTCTTAATGTTCTTGGTGAGGTTGGTTTGTTGAGTAGTTTGGTATCTTACGTTTGTTTTAGTTCTTGTCTTTTTTGGTGCGGCCTACACGCTTTATATGTATTCTTCTAGTCAGCATGGCTCATGTTTTTTCTTGTTTGTATTCTTGCTCGTTGGGTTACGTTCGATTTTATTGTTTTTGCAATGATTTCCGTTAAATCTGGTCGTTTTGAGGGTTAATTTTGCTGTTTTTTGGGTGTAGGGTGAGGCTTTTAGTCTAAATAGCTTAACTGTAAAATGTAAAGCTGTATGGGAATAGTCCTTGCAGGATTCGAACTGGCCACCTTCTGAGGTCACGTCCTTGGTTAGCGTGCTCTTTGAGGGGCCTGTCTTAAATTAAACAGGTTTGGTACGACGCTCGGGCCACCGGCCCAGTTGGGGTGGGCTGTCGTGTTAATGGTTTCATTAGTGACGTGAGCGTTCGGCCGGTGCACCTGTGTTGACATACGGAAACCTGTTCTTCGCAGAAAACAGCTGTGCGCCTTCAGTTACGTCAGACCTGATTAAAATGCGATAACAGCTTGCCCCGTGCTGTCATATGTTACGTACACCCATTACCTGCGAATATAGAATATTAACACCTGGAAATGCCCGTTCTGGAAGTATGTCACTTGGGAGCATTATGTGGGTGGTAATATTCTGTTGGGAACATGAAGTGTGCGGTAACATTGTGTCGGGAACATGAAGTGAATGGTAATATTCTGTTGGGAACATGAAGTGTGCGGTAACATTGTGTCGGGAACATGAAGTGAATGGTAATATTCTGTTGAGGGCACAAAATGGGGGAAATTTATATTATGTTGGCAGCACCAGCTGGGCAGTGTTAAAATTTATGTGGAAAAATTCTGTGCCTGCGGTTTCTATTTTGTTCAGAATACAAGCAGGCGGGGCAACAGCGATCGTCAGCAGCCATTTACATTGCTTGGACTTTGCTAGATGTGAGGGAAAGCACTATGGACGGATCATGCTACAGTCCACACAAGGAAACAGGAAGACAATAGCCTCTTAATTGAATAATAGGAATGATTTACCAAATGTTTTTTCTTGCTTCATCATGAATCACATTTATCTTCCCAGATATTTATTTTTTAACAATTTATTAAGACTCTGCTGCAGATTTTGTGCCTATGTCCACATTTATTTCTTGGCAGTTTTCACTATTACCTTCTCACAAATTTGATATTACGTAATTTACATGTTGGATGGGCAAGTGTAGGCACTGATATTAGGCCAATTCAAACACTTTGACAATGCACATGACCTTACGTGGGCCAAAACACGTTAGGACAAGAATAACCATCAGATATTCAATAAAACTGTTTCTCAAGAGACATACAGTGTGATAAATCACAATATTAGCTCTGCAATTGGTGACAATGTAAATCCATCCCAGTGGACAAGGCAAAGGCTGTTCAACTGACAGGATAATATTCCATATCATATAATGTACTGCATCCTTGATAAATGGAAATGAAGCATGGCCACACAGGTTCAGCTACAGCCATAGTGACTTGTAATATATGTACCACATGCAGAGAGTAAGAACCAGTTGGGTATATAAAGCATTTAAAGAAGTTTTAAAAAATATGTTTATTGCAACATGTTGATCCCTACATTAAACTACTTCTCGATATTACTGCCCTATAAACTAAGGCGCTTGTCATATTGTGGGACTGGCTTTTGTATGCTTTCATTCAAAAGGCTGCCACAAAGATTTTCAGCCAGTCCTGCATGTATTTTGTCTCTTTGTCACTCCTCAGACCCCAGGTTGGGGGAGAAAAATAAAATTCAGAAGTTGTGAATCGCCTGTTTTCCCAAATTCTTGCATTCACAATTTCTTTCAAATCATCTGCAACTGAAGAAGGGCACATAATTTGTTCCTCATGAGGTACATTAGTCCTGCCTTCTGTGAACAACCAACACCATTTCCTCACATTCCCTCCCTTCACTGCACCTTCACCTGTGAATTTCCACCAGACAAGTTTTTGGCACTTAAAAATCGTATTATCAACTGCACTTCCCATGCAGCGTAATTTTTGTGTTCATCTTTAAAGACTATAGTGAATGGGGAAAATAATTATGACACTGTACTATGCAATACACACGCTCCCCTTCACATACAGAAGGCAACTGACCTTCACAGGAAGCGCGCAATCAGTTCTTAGTTTCTGGACATGTCTCGTGTCACAAAAGTGAAAAAAACGGAAGACAAAGGTAAACTTGTCCCTGTGCATAATTAAGTACAATTCCATCAGGACATATCAGGAAATATAGGCGCAGATCCACACACGTTAATCTCAGCATTCTACAGAAGTGAGTGATCAGCTTCACATTCAAGCTGCCTTACAACTGGGTAAAGAGCTCCCAGCATCCCTTAGATAGGAAGCTCTGCATATCCTGAAGGTGCTTCGGAGACTGCAAGAAACGAAGTCTGTGCCCAGCCAAGAACTGAGTACCAATATCCCAGTCATCCAACTTGCTTTTTACTCACCATACTGACATAGCAAACCTAGCTCACACACATAATGGTAAAAGTAAAAAATAACTGGAAGGCATAATAACAGTACGCTAAGGGTCTAGGACAACGAATGATTTTTTATACTACGGAACTGCCAACTGTCAGAGATTATATCTGATACACACAGTATTTTGGTAAGTGTTGCATATTTCATGCATTTGTAATTCAGTGTTTATTAACCATAAAAAAATACACTTAACAGGTAAATACAGGTACATATTATTTTATATTATACATTCTCCGGCACATTTCGGTTTGCCCTCATGATGATTCAGTTCAAAGTGAAGCACGTTGAAGAATTTACGATATAAAATAACAGGAATCTACATTTACCTCGTAAGTGTATTTTGTTGGTGGTTTATAAACATGTTCCTACTCCCCTCTTCATGTCACTGGTTGGGGTGGACCCCCGTGTCACAGCATTCATACTGGGTTTTGTAAAAATCGATCAACATATTCAAAAGGTGAAAGAGGAGACAACACATATAACATTGTAATATTATATGCAAATTTCAGGTAAGTATCTTACAAAAATGACTGTTCTAATATTAATATTATTTATTTAACACCCACACACATGATAACTGCCAACTCCACAATAACAACAAGATGGTCGGCTATTCATTTAAAGCCTGTGGTGTTTTGGGATGTAACATCATCTAGTCTCGCAGACAGCAACCAACATTTCAGACACACCTGCTGCCTCCACCCTCTGGATGCTGGCAACCATCTACCAGACCTCACGGCATTACATCCCAGAAAGCCCAAACTCTGATACTGAGATGTCAAATTTTACAGAGGCTACTCATTTCCTTGCCATGTCACAGTTCTCTTTGAACCACTGCACGGTACTGTCAATTGCCTGTTCAAACGGGGTGAATTGGAAATGAGGGATGTAACTCCTCAGTTTAGCATTACTTGCAGTTTTCTTGAACTGGCCATCAGCCTGGGTTGAGTCATAACGAATTTCACCTTCAAATCCAAAAGCTCGAGCAACGGTCTCTGCAACTGTACTTATGGAGACCTCGTCCTTTTCATCCACTGTTAAAAAATCATATTTAAGTTTGCTATATGTACTGCACAAGAAACCTGTCTGAGAGGTAAGAAGTGCCATGAAGACTGACATCCCAGACAGCAGTATCGGCTGCCTCACTGCACCTGATACCTCCATGACCCGGTATCCAAGACAACAGCACAACATATTACAACCATGTTTAAAATGTGACACCTCACACACATCTGCACAATCAGTGGGTGCATGATATGTGGGGACTGTAAGAAATGGATTGTACTCAGGAATCTGTATATAGCAGAAACTGAAATACAACCTTAAGTGTCTCACACAGAGGGATACAGTAAAGGTGAACAGAAAGGGTGCATTTGTTATTTAAAGGCTTGCACATTTAGGACAAAACACACAAACCATTCATATATTCCTCAGAAAATGATCTGGGACTGTTAATACATGCCTCGAGTATTGTGAGCATTTCTGAGAAAAGTCAATGGAAAGGGTCTGAAGACATACAAAACTTGAGACATCACAGAGGCAAGTATCACAATACAGTCTGGCTACTTCCTATGGTGGAATTGTGGGTGCTTTGGAAGGGACGATAAGGGATGTGGTGAAATAAAGTGCATCCAACAGCTCCCTGTATGTGATGACTGCTATACTACTTGCTTTGGGGTCAAGGGAAAACTTTACTTTGTGGTCATCATCATGGTCTCATAATTATGATCATGGTCTAGTAGATAACAGGTGTTATCTGATGAGCAGAAGCATGAGGAAGGGAACCATAATCAAAGCACAAGAAAATAATGGGACGTAGCATGTGTCCCACATGCACAATAGGACACAAAGGCAGACGGTGAGTATTATTACAGAATAGTATACATGGTGCACAAAAATGGTACAAGGTAGGTAGGGAGAAAGAAATGACAGTTACCTCTGCACCTGCTTGTCAGGCAGTGAACTGACACAATTCAGTGGTTACATCTGACAAGTCTTCCATATCCAATTGCAACATCAGTGAAACCATCTACTGGATCTATACAGTGTGTCCCAAAAATTCAGTCTCATAGGGAATACAGTAAAACTCATTTAAGACGTCTTCAGTTATGATCTTCTTCCGCCTAAAATGTCAGGATAAAAAAGCACCAAAATTCTCCCATTTGATTAACATTACACGTGGCCCTTTTAATAGTCCCCGCACAAGAAAATTTCCTGCTTAAGAAGTAACAAATTTTACGATGAAACAAATTTTTACCCATTTAATACATTTTTCTGTATCAAAACCTTAAACACTTCCCTGAGTTTCCATTCATTCTCTTTCCAAAATACAGCATTCAAATGGCGCAGTCAGTTCATATAGGTTAATCTCCGAAGTCATTTCCGCAAGTTTCACACAGCAGAACGACCCAACCTCACGGCATGTGGGTGTTGTATTTCTCCTGCGATGCAGAGACTGCACCCAGTCAGTCCTCATTACTCGGTCTTTGTCATGATGACCAGAAGATTGTATTGCGGGGCTGGAAGCCACTCCTAGCTGTTTTGTGACCTACATGAGCCTGCATTTGGCAACACTGGCATGTGGAAGCTTCAATTGGCCAGGAAGCAGGAGGGAACTCAAGCAGCCAATAACATTTGAAGAAGTTTAGGCACGCTAACTGACGCCACCCAGAGTTTCACCTTGCTGGCTCAGAGTTCTACCATGAGGCGCATTAGCCATGTGGAGGTGGATGTCACCCGCCGGGGGGACAGCAGTCTGACACCAGATGCGTGGGTGCTCACATGTGACAACTTGTTTAAACGTAATTTATCAGCAGTAATATAAATGCATTGTGGTGTTGCATGACTGTGAAACATTTGTGGTGACTGTGTGCAGATTAGTTACATCAGCAAGTCTAGAAAATAAATTCAAGACACTGCAGAGTTAGTGAGTGACTGGAACTACTGAACACCACTTATGGTCTACCTAGTAGCAAATCAATGGAATCTGAAGACGTATACTGCAACTGTTTTTGAAAAAAGGGCAAGACAACCCATGCTTGACAAATATATCAAGGAAAAGTAAACATCTGGAATGAAATGTAAACTTGTGGATGAGAAGCCAGTAAGAGTATAGTTAAAGGTGTAAATAAAACTGTGAATGAAATGTTATAGACAAAATTGTTAGATGGTCAGATACAGGTGAGAATGTGTTAAGACAGTTGCAAATTATACAAATTCAGCATACATATGTAATATGTTGACAAAAAAATTAAAAAATAGGATTTTTCAGTCCTACCCTTTTGAGACATCTCCCACTTAAGAAGGCACATTTTCTTGGGATTTTCAAAAACATCTTAACAGGGTTTTGTGGTATTATCATTTTTTGTTGCAGGTAGAATAATATACAATGGGTGATAAAAATGAAAGGTACATTGTTCACGAAAATCTGGAAATTGTCCTTTTGCATTCCTCTGGCGGTAGCCAATGACAGGTGGCTAAAGAATTGCACCATCATCATCTGAACAGACCACCTGTGCACCAAACCTGCCCAAATACCATTGAAACCTTAAGAAAAATATCCAGGCTGCCACTACAGACATCACACATCAGGTGATATGGATGCAGCATCATATCAACCTGTGCAAGCAACAGGAGGGACCTCTATTTGAACATCTGCTTAGCTACTGGTTTTCCTTATGAGGCCAGACCTATGGAACACCTGGTATAGAAGCTGACTTATGGTCTTGTGTAAAACAGAGTTTATTACGGATCAACAGGCTGGAAACTGGAAATACCTGTCACCTTTTACTGAGAGTCTTGTATGTTTAATAAAAAAATATTTTCGATGGTTTCTGTGATGATATGAGGTCACAATCAACATGCTAGACATTCCATATTTACCTTTTAACAAATGCTGATAAGCTGCTGAAAACCCACCACCACCAAAATTTCATGGATGTACACTGCCTACTGACTGTGTACTGCATTACTCTAAACTCAGACTTCTGCTCAGGTCTTTATGTCTGTACTGTTACAGTAAAAGGATAACAAGAGAGGGGATAAAGACTTCATGTCATCAGGAGGAACAAAAACACATGGATATACCAACACTGTTGACTTTCATTACATACACTAAATATTAAGACAGGCAGGCAACTCACTCACCAGACAGAATGAGTGGCTCCACACTGGTGTACTCCCGCAGCACCCACAGAAACAATTCTGCAAGATCCATGGAGTAGATAAACTGACGTAATGGTCGACCTGTACCAAGAACTGTGAAAACAGTTTTCTCTGGACTCCCAGATGACTTCCCTGGAAAATAACATAAATTAAATGCCAGAGTTATGACAGAAACCATACCAGTAAAACCTACATTATTAGTCTGATCATGCCAGGCATGGAGCACTGCAATGCTTAATAAATAGGTATGATGCATCAGTAGTATGACAAAAGGTAGCATAAATACAAATCAATCACAATAAACCTGCCTCGGAAGGAACAAGGTTGGTATACAAATAAAATGGGGAAACTAATGTAAGTTCACGTTCTTGTCTTGTTTCCAGACTGCAGAGCAAAATTATAGTATGAAAAAAGCTCACAAATCCTTTAAAAATGTGGAAGTGGAAGATGAGTGGGAGCAGGAACAGGTAGAAAAAGAGAAACAAGAAAAGTGTGGGTTTACAGCAGCATCAGTTGCCATGGTTATTTGCACCTGCCTACAGGTTACACCACTTATATTATGGTTACAGGTTGATGGCACAGATCCAACTTACAAAAAGTTAAAAGACAACAGTTACACAAGATGAAATGTGTCAGTCTCTCATAAAAATGCTCACATTTGGTTCAAAGCAACATGAGTATTTTACTGACTGTGTATGGTAGGCAAAACCATTAACCTTTGACAGAGTATCTTTAACAATCTACCAAACACCGCAGATATATTAAAGGTACTTGGATAGTTCCAACCACAACACATACACTAGTTGGTTTTAATTTTATGACTATTACCTTCCTCAATAGCATCATGCAGTTTCCTGATAAGGGCAGGGATAACATGACTCGACTGCAGACTGAAGTTATCATGTGGTCCAAATACATTGCATGGGATGACAGATGTAAAGAGGCAGCCATGTTGCTCATAGTACGCTCGATTTGAGATATCAATCAGTCGCTTGGCATAACTATATCCAAAGTTGGACGGATGTGGAGGACCAACATGAATCTGCAAATGGAAAGAACAAGGCATACCTACTGTCGTAGGTCTGTTACAATTACACAGTTAACAGGAAGAAAATACACCTCTGGAAAAGCACTCCACCTTCTGGCCATAATGACACTGCATAGAAATATAGCCAAAAAAAATGATAGCATAATAGAAAACTAAGCCACGAGTACCCATAATACAGTGCATACTACGTGTACATCACAAGGAAGGTGACTATGTTATCAGTTGCGCTGTGCCTTGGTCATGAAATGCAGATCTACAACAAACCTGAAGAAAGGAGATTTCATGTTTCCATCATGATGTAGCTGAGCTCCTTCCTCTTCTGTGCTGTTATGCAGCGCGAGTTGGTAGTTGTTTACTGAGCTTTCTTGGGCTGCTTGACCCTTGAAGACAGACCCAACAGGCCATCAAAAAACATCGGCAGACAAGTACCAACCAACGCTGCGTAAAAACCCAGAACAGCAAAGACCTCACACTTGAAAATGGACGTTGCACATTCCTCTGAAACAAGGGTACCTATCTGCCAGACCATAAGGTGTCACAGAGCACACCATTATTATTCATTGTAATCAGAGTATCATATATTAATTTACAGCTCTATCACCTAAGACAGTAATATGTAAAGCAGCTAACAGAACACTTGAACTACTTACCATAGTTTCATCTATAGGATATGTGGTTTTGTCCGGAAAGATACACGTAGACAAACATGAAACAACTTTCTGAACTCCAGTCTCGAAGCTTGTCTGCAGCACATTGTCATTAATGTGGATGTTCTTGCGCTGCAAACAGAAAAATACAGTAAGAATACAAACTTAACAGCATGCTACATGGACAGTTCCAACAACACTGTATTTTATTTAGCGTCACACAGGATGGAAAGATAATCAGAAAGTAATCTGCAAGTGATCACGGCCATATTAGACTGGTTTAAAATCAATACACCCACACTGGTTATAATCAGGTGTCGAAGTAAAGAGAAAAAATGGAGTGAAACTCACCAGAAAGTCCAGGTTATGTGACATATTGTGGAATAATCCTCCAACCATGGCAGCTAGGTGAATTACATGTGTAGGACGATACTTGTTAAATAAGGCTTTAGTCTGGTCACGATCACTGCAAGCAACCAAAAGCACCACCAGCTGTACTCTCCTCCTCACCAGCTGTACTCTACCCTCTTGTTACTGAAAATTATTTTTATAATGAGCCAGGGACGCACAAATCCCGGCTGCCTGATCAGCCAGGTAACTAAATTTTGCACGGTGCAGTTACTTTTATGTACAAAAATGTATATCAGTTCACACACACTGGGCAGAAAGTGCCAGATAGCAGCGAGTTTCACAGGCTATTCCAGAATTATAGCTCCTCACTATGGACCTTGCTGCACGTCATACTCCTGCTACCAAGAATTTGGAGGTACATCCTACATTTGTGGAAAGTTTATAAACCCCTGTACTGATGCCACAGCAATGTCCCATGAATTGTGTGGCTGATGGCTGTCGGGGGTTCCCACTCTCTCCCTGCTGCTTTACTCCCCTCCACCTCTGCTAGCCTGTGCTTGTCACTAGCACAATCTATAATGTGGTTATCACTACATACATTCATGTTAACAAAATGGCCACACAGCTGGAGGAGAAATCTTGAAAGCATGACTTGGCATTCTTGAATTAACTGGCCCAGTTGAATTATGAATGTAACATACCTCAAATCAGCATCTTTGGAGCCCACAAAAATCCATTCTTCTTCGTCTTTCTTTTCTCGTTGAACAACAGTTTGAATTGCACGTCCAACGAGTCCAGTCCCACCTGTGACTAGGATCACTTTTTTGCCACCAGACATACCTGAACGCTCAGTTCATCAGTAACTGTGAACATAAAGTTCAATACTCACTTAAACCTTTATGCTGCTGAGCTTCAAGTACACGCAAAGTGAATAACTGTGCACAAATGAAGATATGTATTAGCATGATGATCAAATACAGCTTCTGTCACACATACACATTTCATTTTTCTGAGGTGTGGGCAAATTAAAGAAATGCAGATGCTTTGATGTTTAATTCCAACACAGTATTCCATAATACACACAGCATAAGACTGGGAAACATACTGTATGGAAATGTGACAGTTACTGCAAATATACAAAAATAATATCTAGTTGCACTTATAGCACTTGTGAGGGAAATATTGTAGGTAAAAATAAACGCAAACAACAGTACACAGCGAAGAAGAAAATGGGAGAGAAACCCATTAACATCAAGAAGGGCAAAACAACCACTGAAAAAGACTAATAACAGTATGTATATAATTACAAGAACACACACAGAAGTCATATTTTGTCTGACAAATGTTGTCGCTTCCTGTGAGGTTCCTTGTCATACTAATATAGATCACTCAGCCACATGCCTACACTCACAAGAGAATAGCAACAGAAATGACAAACCATATCTGTCACATACAACAATGACTCTGTATAAGAAAGTACATAAAATAATAATGTGATGATAATTTAAATGAAAACAACAAGCAGTAACACAAATATTTGAACACGGACATCACCAGGCGGACTTGCTGAACTGTGCCGATACTGCTCATAGTGATGTGGAACTACAATTTACAAATAACACACAGTAACATACTACAGCAAATGTGGACAGAACTTGAATATTGCCTATGTGCACAGCCACAAATGGCACCCACATTAAGCTACTTTAAAATGTGCTGAGTTACTGTACACTACTGCACAGAGAACTGCTAGAACTCTCAGACACACTGTACGCCCTTATGTTAAACTCAGTGCATGGGAACAGTCATCTTCTCTGCTCATTCCCTAACACTTGTACGTTCTCTTCAAGAATTTAAAAAACTGTATTTTTGAGTTAACATGTCAGTGTAATCACAACACATGCCTTCAAATACACCTTCCTGTTTTTGTAACAATATATTATGTAAACCACATTGTACCCGGGTCGCCGAGGGACACAGATACAAATTCAGGTCATGGTTACCAACACATATTAAAAACCTGAAACATATTCAACCAAGGTTAGGCATACACTTTCATTTCCAGGACCGAACCTCAAGTCACGGTTACCAACAGACATACAGGTTACGCTTTGCTGGTTTATTCTTGCTAACTAACTAACTAACTAACTAACTAACTAACTAACTAACTAACTAACTCCATGGAGCAGAGGCCTTCTTGAGAAGCTAACAGTTTCTCAGCTAGTCAAGAAATTCCCCGCATTTTGTGGAACCTGAAGGTTCATTACCGCATTCACAAGAGCCTGCCACCTGTTCCTATCCTGAGCCAGCTCAATCCAGTTCATGCCCCCCATCCCACTTCCCAAATATCCATCTTAATATTATCCTCCCATCTACGCCTGGGTCTCCCAAGTGGTCGCCTTCCCTCAGGTATCCCCACCAAAATCCGGTATGCACCTCTCCCCTCCCCCATACGTGCTGCATGCCCCGCCCATCTCAGTCTTCTCGATTTGATTACCCGAATAATATTTGGTGATGAGTACAGGTCATTAAGTTCCTCGTTATGTAGTCTTCTCCAATCCCCTGTCGCCTCGTCCCTC